>VDFB02000002.1:185242407-185469299 GCA_007258455.2 Sequoia sempervirens
AGATTAGATGTTAACAAATCAATAAAGATTAATAAACCCAAAGAACTACAAAGTACAATGGAAACTAAAATAAATGAAACAAGTATACCAGATAATTGATGTAGCTTCCATGATTCCTCTTCGTAGCACCTTCTAACTTGTTGATTGTCGTGTTTCCCTCAAACCGAATGTGCGAGCAATCTTTGACGAAGTCCTACACAAGCTTTGAAGGATTTCAATCTAAATGCACATGACAAAATGATTAAAATTCCTATGCCTAAATATGCCAAAACTTAATGGAATATGACAATAAATGCTACAATTTCTGTAAAATGTCTAAGTGTCTAAGTGTGTAATCTGTGTGTGTAATCTAAAAATGAGAGCAAAATAGCATTTTATAGAAAATGCAATTTTGAGTGGACGGACGAGATCAACTTTCAACAGAAGCCTAAAATCAGAGGACGAGATTAAATCTGATAATCCCTAATGAGGGTTAGGGAAAGATCCTTAAACGAGTGGTCAAGATGTCATATGAGAAAATCGAATCGGCAGTGGAGAATAAATGAGATAATTAATTAAAAAAATAAAGTTTTTTGAAAATCAAGAAGATAAAGACTGCCTGATTTGTGAGATTCGAAAAATCAAGAAGATAAGAGCTGAACTAAAGATCATATTTGAAAAATCAATAATTTGTCCGATTACTTGATTTTTGGAGGAAAGTTACCATTTTGAATTAAATTAATTCAAAATATGGATTTTGTGAGATAATAAATAATTGATTCTTAGATTATTTACCAAAATGGACTGTCAGTTAAGAATGTGATAACATTTTAAATAATTTCATTTATTTAAAATGAGAGAAATATTAATTTTGACAATTAAATAATTAAAGATAATTATTTAATTTAGAAGATAAGATTAATAATTAAATAAATTAATAAATTCATTTAATTATGAGGATTAGTGACATATTAAATAGATAAATGAAATTCATTTATTTAATAATAGGAAAAATAAATGAAGAAGGTAATTAAATAAATTAGAAATTTATTTAATTAAGGAACAAGCAATTAATAAGTATTTAATAAATAAATAAAATTTATTTATTTAATAATCATGAAGAATAAAAGGACATGAATTAATTAAATAATTATGAATTATTTAATCAATAGTCAAATGTGGACCGAGGACATAATTAAATGTCATAATTATGCTAGGATGAAAGTGGTAAAAATAGAGCTTGTAGGCCTAAGTCATTTTTAAGTGTCTACATTTTGCCCCTCTTTGTCATAATGTAGCATGTCACATTGTGACAAAGAAAATAAGTCAAAGCCATGCCCCAATGAAGGTATAGAATAGTATCAATGCCCCCCGGGAAATTTTTCAAATTTTTTGGTCGGTGGCAGAAAAATTTGGAAAGGGCCCTGATAAGTCAATTTGATGACTAGAAAAATGATGGCACAGACGGTTTCAGCTTTTGACATGTTTAAGATAGCCAACGAGGTGGTCAAAGTTGGTCAAATGAGCCTCCAGTAATAACCTAGTTGACAAATGCCATTTTGATTTTATAAATAGGTTGACAAAGGGGTAAAAGTCAATTCATTTCCATTATTCACTTTGTAAATTTTGAGAGCTCAAAGCGAAAAGGACTGCAGCAAGGATGGTGATTCTAGTGAGAGAGCACCACGGTGAGATCGTGCGGACCTACAGGCAGCCAGAGGGCTCAGAGCCAGTAGTATGTACCCCTAAACCCCTTTGTAATTTTCTCGTTTTGTGTGTCAAAAGTAGGCTTTTAGGACGAACAACGAATGCGCCGCGACGAATATGCATGCACATAAGCCGCATTTAACTTCGCGTTTGACACATTTGATGTGTCGTGATGCAAGTGCAAGGGGTTTTTAGGTTGGGACAAAGGTTTGCAACACATTTGACAAAAACTGAGAAGCATTTGCTTTTTTGAGCCGCATTCGAAAGTTAGAATGCCACATTCATCATTTTGCGACGCAATCACCTATCCGAGCGATGCATTCAAATGGAGTGACGCATGTGTCATATATTGTGACGCAAGTGCTCTGATGCAACACAATTGAGCGATATAATGACACAATTGACATTTCGTGATGCATTTGAAGTACAGAATAACGCATCTGTTGTTTTGTGACGCATTTGACTTTGACTTTGACCAGGGTAGATTTTAATGCTTTTCAAATTTAAAATGCTTTTTGATGATACTGACAATTGTCTAGAAGGTATTGACACATTGTTTGGCTTTGTGCAGAGACAGCTAGCCCCTATTTACACGCGAGAGAGTAGACCGACGACCTTCCAGTTTGCTGATCAGCTGACTCCACGGGAGCGACAACGACTGATGCGGCTAGGTCTGTTTTATGTCACTTATATGCCTGTTATTCAAACTAATAGGGGACTTCTGACTATGTTATGTGAGCGATGGTATTTCGAGACATGCTATTTTCCCCTGCCGATGGGAGAGGTGACTATTATGCTTGAGGATGTTTACCGCATTCTACGCATGCTGATCCGAGGAGAGTGGATCATCTATGACCCTCGCCATGGTTAGCAGACCTTCACAACGTACTATCAAGATGAGGGCGCAGGACTCGGCATCCAGGGATATGTGATCCATTGGGAGTTTATGGCAGAGCTTTATGCTCGATTTGATGCGTTCCTGGCGACACTGATTGGCGGGATATTGATTCCTGCCATCACGGACATGGGTTTCCTATTGGTTGGGGGGACGTCCTAGTTGGGATGAGGTGGGACAGGACTGTGTATGCTTGGGGCCCTTGTTTATTGGGCACACTCTACCACTAGCTGCATGAGGTTGTGTACAAGAGGGCAGAGAGTATATCATGTGGTACCACACTGCTAATGATTTGGGTGTGGGAGAACATAGAAACATTTTGTCTACCTATTCAAAGACCGCATTTGGCCGAAGGGATGCCCTATGCATACTACTATGCCGGTGCTCTACAGCAGACACAGATGGGTGAGATAGGTTGGTGGCGTCATCGTATTGATACGATGGTGTCATTCATCTAGAGACCATATAGAGACTGTCAACAGTGGGATGATGAGGTGGACTATCTCATCTTATGTAGACAGTATCATTACCTGATTGGCAAGAAAGTGCAAAGCCAGCTGATCATAGAGATGTATCTACCGTAGTGTGTCCTTAGACAGTTTAGAGAGCAGTAGGGTGTACCTATAGGCATAGCTGAGTATGCTCGGTCCTCTAGAGAGGTAGCTTAGTGGCCAACGATTCCAGTAGCATTCACCGAGCAGCAGATCGATGGGATAGGAGTCCAGCTGTGGGGATGGAGAGGTGGAGAGGCAGATCCCAGGACCATAGCTGATTATGACCTATGGTCACAGGCACATAGATCAGTGCCACTGACAGATCCAGATGGTCCAGCACCTGTGGACAAGTGGTTAATTATTCCATGTGTCCCGAGGGTCAGGCGCGGAGGCAGAGGCCAGGGGAGGGATGGAGGCAAGGATGGAGGCAGGGGGAGGGATGGAGACCAGGATGGAGGGCGAGATGGAGGTAGGGATGGAGGCTGGGGTGGAGATGAGGGAGATGATGGAGATGATGGAGAAGACGCCCGGAGACGGAGGAGAGATGGTTAGAGACAAGGCAAGAGGGTGTGCCCATGTGTAGCGAGAGTAGCCCTAGATGCTATCCCAGAGGTGGCCAAGGAGGGGGAGAGAGAGGAGGAGGAGCAGTTGAGGTAGGAGGGGGAGGAGGAGAGATAGGAGGAGTAGCCGAGGCAGGAGGGGGAGGAGGAGAGATAGGAGGAGCAGCCGAGGCAGGAGGGGGAGGAGGAGAGACAGGAGGAGCATGTGGCCGAGCAGGAGGAGAGACAGGAGGAGCATGTGGAGGTGGAGGTGGATGTAGATGTGCTTTGAGACGAGGGAGTCGATGGAGAGGATGCCGTAGAGGATGATGATGCCATGAACGAGGCTTAGAGACTTCTCAGATGGAGGATGGTGGAGGGAGAGGAGGGGATACCATCTTCATCGACATTGCCCCAGGATGCCACAATAGACCAGAGGGTGGCGGATCTTCAGAGGAGGCTGGATGAGAGTGTGGCAGAGGTCAGGGCACTGTGGGCAGAGTTAGAGGTGGCTTGAGTAGAGCGGGATCAGGTAATGATCCACCAGCAGGATTCAGCTCAGTGGTGTGTAGAGTTTGTAGCATTATGTATAGGGCCTTTTGGGGATATTGCTCGTGAGCTTGCAAGGGTGAGTACGAGGTATGGGCAGTACATGACTCTATATGAGCAGGTAGTGCCACCCGAGCGACGAGATCCTACACTGTCATGCTCGCAGACGAGGACAGGAAGTGGTCACAGATCAAGGAGTGGGAGCAGCAGCAGGAGCCATACCAATGTAGAAGGATCCACCTCCTCATGGCACACATCAGGGCACAGGTCCCACCACTCACATAGGCATGCCTCGAGTCATCATTCGAGCCACAATCATGGGTCCACTAGTTCAGGGCAGAGATTAGTATAGAGGTAGCCACCAGTGGCAGATCCTTCAGTCTCTCAGAGTCAGACCATAGTGTCATCACAGGTGTCTATTACTGTGGAGATGATGCCATAAGTGTCAGTTCTATTGGTTGCACAGACAGAGGTTGTTACAGGTCCACCCATTATCTCAGCGCCAGTCACAGATCCTCAACCACCACACTCTTCTCCATGAGGGGATGATGAGAGCCTATCCTAGGGGCATGTTTGCTACATTTGGTTCTTTGTTATGACACATTATGTATAGATCATTGAGCCTGCAAGCTCCATTTTTGGGATATCTGTTGACTCTATCCTGTGACATTGTATATTTTTGAGATGATGCTATATGATGATGCAGTTTTGATGTGGGCCACATGTGTGTTATGTAATGCTATTTGATTTATGCATTATGATATATGTGATGTGATGCTTTATGTATGATGTTGATTTATGATGGATGATGGTATTATGTATGTTCTATGATGCTTAGTTATGATATGATGCCATGATGATGCCATGCTTATTTATATGTTATGTCGATTTTGTGATGCATAATGTATTTATTTAAATGGATGTCATGTTTATGATTATGTTAATGCAATATGTAATGAAATGTATATGATTTAATGCTATGGATGATGTATGTATGGACCTAATGCAATGTTTATATGATCATGGATGCACTTATGTTTTTGTATGTCACGGGATATCATCGTGAGATGGACAAGAGAAGATGACCATACTGATGAGAGAAGATGCATGTTAGTTCCTAGACCAAATCCTTCAAAACTTTACCATAGGACTTTAATAGTTATTTCTCTTAATCATCATTGGGCAGACTATTGTAATGGCCAACAAACACCATGATATGACATAGATCAAGGTGTACAAGGTCGTACCATCACATAAGACAAACAGTCATAGACAAGGATGATCATGACTCGAACAAAGAGCGTGATTGCCCCAGTCTTTTTGTCATAACCAACCACAAGTAGAAAAGACAAGAAGGAGAATGCATGAAACATCATTGCTTCTCTAAATCCTATTTCCAGGACATCCTTGAGAAACTAGCAGCATAATTGCCAAAATACAAAATAGAGCCTTTATCATGATATGTCGTTGTTTTTCTAAATCCCAAAATTAGGACCTCGTTGAGAAACTAGTAATCATGCGTGTCAAAAGTCAAGACAAACGTCATGGTATGTCGATGCTTCTCTAAATCCTGTTTGTTGGGATCTCGCTGAAAAACTAGTAACATGATAAAAATCCAAAAGACAAGTGCCAAGTGTTTTCCAAGTGCGTCTAGATACCCATTGTGTTAATGTCAAGATGTTAGGTTTGATGACGATTAGATGCCAGGGTGTCAAATTTTTGACGATGCCAAGATGACGAATGTCGAAGATTGCCAAATTCAGGAAGGACACATCTTGAATAATGTTGATGTCAAGAGGATTGATCCCTAAATGTCAAAAGGGTCCCTTGAAATGATGACGATGCTTAGGAAGGACACATCCTAAGGCATAAATGACAAAGTTTATTCTTCAGAAGGACACATCTGAAGAATACTGATGTCAAGAGAAGTGATCCTTAGAGGTCAAGAGGATCCCTCAAAATGTCGAATGACCGTGACGATGCCTAGGAAGGACACATCCTAAGGCATGAATGACAAATGTTATCTTTCAGAAGGACACATCTGAAAGCGAACCAAGAGTTGAAAGACTGAGTTTGACCAAAGTTTGGGCTGAATTTGACCTATGTTGACTATAGGATGATATGCCAAGTGATATGATTGACGTGTTGATGAGATTTTCAGAATGAAATAAATGATTCCCATAATTTGTTTTAGGAGTTTATCTATTTGGGAATGATTCACTTTTCCTTGAAGACCTTTTCATGTGTGTGCCAGTGTAATGCCATGAACTCTAATGGATTGACCTAGTGCGGCCTTGGGGGCTCATCGACAGATGGCCTTGCCTACGTCATACACTCAAATACCTCGTAGTTTGACATGACCAATGAATTTGTCTTGATTACCAAAGATTGTGCCATGATTTTATTTTGACAAACCTAAAGGCACTGACCTAATATCTTGAGGACTCAAGTATGAGTCTTTCCTACGTAGCAAATGCCCAGAGACAATGTAGTTCGGAAAAATGACGAAGACTGATTTGATATAATTGACAAGGAATGACTCTATTTTTGTGTTTTCGACCAGTTTGACACTTGTTGTAGTTTTCTTCAGGACGTTTTTCGATTTTTTTAGGTCTTTCTCAGGATGTTTTGCGATGTTTTTGGTCTTTTCTCAAGACTTTTTTGTGATGTTTTTGGTCTTTTTTCAAGACTTTTTGTGATGTTTTTGGTCTTTTTTCAAGACTTTTTGTGATGTTTTTGGTCTTTCTTTAGGACATTTTATGATATTTTTGGTCTTTTTTCAAGACTTTTTGTGATGTTTTTGTCTTTTTTTTAGGACTTTTTTGCAATTTCCGAAACCATGCATGACATCCACTACAGTTGCATGATAAAAAAATTTCCCCCAGTCAGGTCCAAGACTTAGCCCATTTTAAAGGACATGAAAGGGATGTGCTAGGGGTGCCAGATGGATAGTAGTCAAGACTTGATGCCAACCTTTTATCAGCCATGAGAGGAAGGGTATGATGTCATGGCAGATGTCGTGGTGATGATGGAAATGTATTTCATCCTAGGCCACGACAGACAAAGTAACAGTAGATGGCAGAGCAATGATTGATTACACAAGGCGCCTGTTTGCCAAGTTTTCACCATGGTACTTATCCAAAGTGCCTGTTTGCCAGTTTTCACTGTTGGATGAATTATTTTTCTTTACTATTTTTGTCATTTTTCTATTTTTTTGGTGTTGCCAAGATGCCTATTTTCCAGGTTTTCATCAAGGAAACAATTTTTTACCATTTTTCATTTTTTTTTGTATTTTACAGTTTTCAACTCGATCTCCTGATGCTATGCATAGAACTTTCGAAGATGCAAACTATTAATAGGCTTTGTCAGTTGTTCTCCATCTGGAGTCGCCAGCTGATAAGCTCCAGAACCAAAAGAAGATACAATGACATAAGGACCCAACCAGTTTGGTTCAAACTTGCCCAACTTTTCTTTGTCAGCTTGGTTCTTAGGGTTTTGCATGACGACTAAGTCGCCAATGTCAAATTTCTTGACCATAACCTTCTTGTTATAACTGTGACAAAGACGGTTCTAATACGCTTGTAGATGGTTTAGGGAATTTTTCCTTCTTTCTTCTAGAATCTCCAGCTTGTGCAAGCGTGACTGTCTATACTCCTCATCATCAGTTAAACCCTTCAGGGAGACTCCTAAAGAAGGAATTTCAACCTCAATGGGAAAGATGGCCTCAGCTCCAAAGACCAGGGCGAAAGGAGTGGCTCATGTAGGCATACAAATGCTAGTGCAGTAAGCCCACAAAGCAGGGTTGAGTTGTATATGCCAGTCATGACCAACGTCATTGACAGTATTTTTGAGGATTTTAACAATGGTTTTATTTGACGCCTCAGCTTGATTGTTTCCTTGTGGGTAATATGGAGATGAAAAATGGTGTTGGATGTGAAATCGCTCACATAACTCATGAACGTCTTGGTTTTTAAATGAACGTTTGTTGTCAGTGATGATGGATTACGGAAGGCCATACCGGAAAATGATGTAGTTAAGAATGAACTTAGATATTTGTTTGCCGGTTATGTATGTCAGCGGGATGGCTTCGATCCACTTTGTAAAATACTCAGTGGCGGAGATGATGAATTTGTGGCCATTGGACGAGGTAGGATGAATCTTTTCCACGAGGTCGAGTCCCCATTGAGTGAAGGGCCAAGGAGAGGTGATCGGCCGAAGTTCCTATGTTGGAGCGTGGATCAAATCACTATAAATCTGGCATTGGCGACAAGTTCTGACATATTCTATTGCATCCTTTTCAATGGTCAACCAATAGTACCCAAGTCTTGTTACTTTCTTGGCTAGAGTAGGACCACTCGAATGAGACCTGCATATACCGTCATGTACTTCATGTAAAGTTGTACATGCTTCATTGGTGTCGAGACATATAAGGAGGGTGTCGTCCAAGCTACGATGGTAAAGGGTGTCACTGACGATGGCATATCTTGTGGCTTTTCGAATGAAGGACTTCCTCTGGTTATTGGATAGGTTAGGTGGAAGGGTTTGAGACATAAGGTAGTCATAAATATCTTGGTACCAGGGCGAGTCGGGACCAAAAAGTTCACAGACCATTTATGACTCCAAAATGTCATAGGCGGGGACCAACAATTGTTCTATTAGGAATTCCAGCTGAGGCATGTTGCTTGGTATGTTGAGGAGAGAGCCTAGTGTAGCCATGGAATCTACCGCTTTGTTCTGTGCTCTTAGAACTTGTTCAAAAGTTACCATATGAAAGTATGTTTGGAAACTGTCAACCATTCGTTTGTAGGGCATCAACTTCTCATCTTTTGTCATATTCATCATTAACTTGGTTGATGATTAACTGAGAATCCCCATAGACATGTAATGTTCTAATTTTCCATTTTATTGCCATTCTAAGTCTTGTAACTAGTGCCTCGTATTCCGCCACATTGTTTGTGCATGGGAAAGCTATGCGGAAAGACTTAGGAATGGAGTCTCCTTGAGGGGTGATGAACAAGATTCCTACCCCCAAGCCATGATTTTTGTGTGATCCGTCAAAGTAGAGTCTCCAAGGTGACTGAGGTTCTGTATGGAATATTGACTCATTTGGAAAATCTACCACTAACGGGTGAACACTTTGTAAAGGTGCGTCCGCCAGCTGGTCTGCAATGACTTGTCCTTTTATTTCCTTTCTTTCTACATATTGAATGTCATATTCGCTCAGAATCATGACCCATTTTTCCAGACGTCCTGTTAATGCTGCCCGACTTAACAAATATTTGAGGGGGTTAATCTTTGCTACTAGTTGTTTCTGATGGCTTAACATATAATGTCTTAGTTTCTGTGCTACAAAGACCACAGCTAGACAAGCCCGTTTAATTGATGTGTAGTTTAGTTCATACCCGACCAATGTCCGATTGATATAATATATAGCTCTTTCTTTTTCTTCTTGATCGTTCTGCACTAGTAATGCCCCCAGTGCTGAATTAGTGGCATAGATTTATAGGATCAATGGTTTTCCATGAATGGGAGGCATGAGGACTGGTGGTGATAGTAAGTAGTCTTTTATGTGCTGAAAGGATTCTTGGCACTTATTTGTCCACACAAAGGGGATGCCTTTGCATAACAGATATTGGAATGGGTGACACTTGTATACCAATTGTGCTATGAATTGCCGAATGGATTGTACCCTACCTTGTAGGGTTCTGAGTTCACTAATTCCTCTAGGCGAAGGTATGTCTATGATGGATTTTAATTTTGTTGGATCGACCTCAATGCCTCTTTGAGAAACTATGTATCCCAGGAGTTTACCCGATGTTACACCGAAGACACATTTCTTAGGATTTAGCCAAACTTTGTATTCTTCTAGTCTCTTGAAAATTGTGTCTAACACCTTCAAATGATCCTTTCTTGTTACTGATTTGGCCAAAAGGTTGTCCATGTAATCTTCCATTATTTTATGCATCATGTCATGAAAGATTGTGGTCATAGCCCTCTGATATGTGGCACCTGCATTTTTGAGACCGAATGGCATGACATTCCAATAGTATGTACCCCAAGGGCAAGTAAATTCCATTTTTTGTTGGTCTTCTGGGGCAATGCGAATCTGATTATAGCCGGGGAAACCATCCATGAGGGACAACATCTCATATCCTGTTGTGAGGTCAACTATGATATCAATACTCGATAAAGGAAAGTCATCTTTTGGGAATGCCTTATTTAGGTCTCTAAAATCTGTGCAGACGCGAATCATCCCATTTGGCTTTGTTACTGGCACCAGGTTAGATATCCATTCAGCATAATCAATAGATCATATGAATCCAGCATCTAGAAGTTTCTTCAACTCAGCCTTGACCAATAGAGCGACCTAAGGATGTATTTTGTGTAACTTATGTTTAACTGGTTTGGCATTAGGCAATAGTGGCAAATGGTGCAGAACTAGTTCTGGGTCTAATCCTAGCATGTCAGCATAGGACCATGCGAAGTTGATTTTATGTTCTGCAAAGAATTTATGAAATTCCATTCTCTCTTCCTCAGTCAGGGATGCAGCAAAGAGGACCATTTTGGGATCTTCTATAGTTGCTATGTTGTCTTCTATGGTGTCTTCTATAAGCATAGCTGATTTCTCTTGTTGTACGGGAAGAAAGTCCAGTCCTCCATCCTTGGGCGCCTTGGAGAGGTTTTCACTCACAGATACATCCTTTTTTTTACTTTTTTTTCGTCAGAAGGTGCCTTTCGGTTTTCACCTAAAGACGTTTCATTTTTTATTTTATTTTTATTTTTAATTTTGCGACTAGAGGATGAAGCAGTCTCACCGAAGTAGGCTATACAATCTAATTCAATGGAGAATCCTGACTTGTGATCACCACTGGGTATGCCCTCACATAATCCCATAAACTCTGCAATTGCCTCATCATTCTAAAATGTGTCCAGGACTGGCAGGCCTTGTTGGTCCAAATCAACTAGTTTAGGATAAACTAGGGAAATGCCATCATTAGTGTTGATGAATTGAGGGGAGGATACATAAAGCATGCAAACGGATTCAGTGATATTGTATATGAAATTATCATCATCCAATTCCACATCAGACTCTATCCAATATTCCCCTTCGCTTGTTTCATATTCGATGTCAAAATAAGGGGTGAAGGACTCAGAGTCATGTTTTTCAGTGTCATTTGGTAACTCAGATGGTTTAGACTAATGGGATTCAAGTGGTGGGTCTTGTATGTCATGAGGAGTGGTAATGGGACTTTGACTATTTGGTTCCTAATCAATTTTAAATGTTTGCCAAAATCTTTGTTCAGAGGTCAATTCCCCCGTTTCGACAAACAAATCATCGAGGCAACAGTCACTTAAGGATCGTTCTGAGCTAAATTCCCACTCTTGGGAGTCAGTTTTAGTGAGGGTTTCCTTAGCTGTCTTGACACTTTCTGAAGCATGCACTCGCTCACTCAAAATTCCAATGGTACATCGATCATCATTGTCGGGCGATCCAAACCCTAATCCAAGATACTTTGGTATTTTGAAAGGTTCTATGGGCTCTCTTCGTCCAATTTTATTTCTACCTAGGCCACTAGTGCCATCGTATCCCTTAGCCTTCATTATGTCATATCCCTTGCCATATTTCTTAATTGGTAATGGGGGTAGTTTGGCCATATCTTTATAGAGCCATCCTATAATATCAAAAATTAGGTCCTCGTTACTCATGTCTCCCCATTTGATGACAATTGTTTTTGGTGGAACTTTGAAAATTTCTTTGGGTTCCATTCTAAAACATGGTCGACCATAGACCTTCAGAGACTTGGGTATTGTTGTGATGCTATATGTCATATGTAGTTTGAATTCTCCACAGCCGAGGTCCTAGATCTTGACAGTGGTTTCATCCTTAGGGTTTGCGGAAGATGGTGGTGTGGCGGAAGACGTGGATGGAGTGGATGTGGAAGATGATGCGAGTGTGGATGGGTCAATGTATTTGGAAGACGAGGGGCCAGAAGCCTCTCGATTGATAGGCACTCAGTTTTCAGAAATACCCCTTAGGTTGGTACAATATTGAAAAGGGTCGAGGTTGCCATTTATAGTGATTTCTATGCCGTCAAATGGAAATTTTAAGTATTGGTGATATGTGGATGGGATGGATTTTAAGGCATGAATCCATGGGCGACTGAGCAAGATGTTGTAAGGTAATTCTAGATCCAGAACCTGGCAGGTTGTATCCACAATGACTAGTCCCACTCTGATAGGGAGAGAAATAACTCCTCATGAAGAGAGTTCTTTGTCATCATATGCTTTTATCACTATACTCTTTGTAGGGTCTACGCATGCATCAAAAAATCCTAGATCCTTAACCAGTTTCAGGGAGCATATATTCAATCCTGCTCTGCCATCTACTAAAACTCTTCTAACCTTGTGCTTATGGACAAAAGTTTCAATGTGTAATGCATCGTTATGGTTAGTCTTAGGTGACGAGTAGTCTTGATTAGAAAAGGTGACATGGTGACGCGTAGTGAGATATCCCACCATGGTCTCAAACTGGTTGACATCAATATCCTTAAGGACTAACGACTCTTGTAGGGTTTTATCCAGTATAGCCTTATGCGTGGGAGAGATGTGAAGCAGCTCGAGTATATAAATTTGTGCGGGAGTTTTTCCAAGCTGGTCAATAAGGTTGAACTGACTCTTTGGTTGCCACTGCTTTGTGGTCAAGGTGGGTTTTGACTATTTAGCAGATGGGCCAGGTATGGTGATTTTGGGTTGCCTAGCGGGAGACGGGCCAGCTATGGTGACCTTGCAACTTTGATTAGTAGCATTGCATTGGGGTGCCCTCTTGTTCGTAATGGTATTGATGTATTCATCGTCAGTTCGGACATTATTTATAATAGGTCCACCAGAATAGTCATACTTGGCTCAGGAGAAATTGGCTTGATTATTGTTTATTTGTGGACCTGGCGTGGAAGCATTATTAGAACCATGGTCCCAGAGTGGGTTCTTATGAATGGTATGATCAGAATTAGAGGAAAATTGTTGTCCACCTACCTCACTGATATGACTCTCGATAAGGTCTTGTACTAGGTTTTTTTGTTTTGTTGACAGGTAGAAGTTTTATGTCCTTTTTCCTGGTGATAATCGTAAAATGCATTATAGTCCCACCATGCTAGTTTGAATTGTCCTGGGTCATAGGGTTTTGGTTCTTGAAGTGTGATGATGCCATTCTGGAGGCATTTCTTGAGGACTTCTTCAATGGGCTCACCCAAGGGAGTGTATGTGTGACCCCTGGGGAATTGTCTCATCTGACAGTATTGTCCTTGATTGTTTTGGCCGCTTTGGTTGTTTGAAGGGACATTGGTAGGGGGTGTCGATATCGTCATTAGTTTTTTTGCGGTTGAACCCATTTTAGGGCCAGTACAAGACCCATAGTGTTTGCAGCCTTGGTGTCAACAACATCGTCATTTGTAACATGTTTATTTTTGACCCAGTATTTATTTTTGTCGGTGGGAGGATTTAAATTTGTGTTTTTAGGACCGTATCTTAGTTCTCCCTTTGCGATAAGGGCTTTCTCAATCTGGACACCTTTTTTGACTAGGTCCGTGAAGGTTGTGCAACAATGCACTTGCAATGCATATTTTAGGGGTCCTAGAAGTGTTTGAATGAACATGTCCACCTTTTCCTTTTCAGGTATGTCGATGTGACACCGACTAGCTAGACTTCTCCAATTTTGAAAGAATGGGATGAATGTTTCACTGGCATCCTCTTACGTGAGATTGAATAAGCTAGTAATAGAGGTGTCCATGTCAATGTTGTACGCGTAATTTTTTATGAATTTTTGTTTAAGCTCGTCCCATGTTTGGATATCCTTTTGAGTGGAGAACCATTCAAGGGTAGGACCCACAAGACTTTTAGCAAAAATTCTCATCAAGTATGTTTGTTCATAGGCGACATCCATACAATTGGTTGCAAATTCATGGACATGTTCAATGGGGTTTGTCTTTCCTCTGTATTTTGTAAAATTAGGTGACACATATCCTAGAGGAAATGGTGGCATGTATAAGTTCATGTCGAAGGGGTATACGTTTAGATCATATGACATTTCTGATTTTTTTCCAGATATTTGTATGTTTTCTATGGTCTTCTCTAGACCCATATGTTTTGCTTGTAAGGCGTCTATTACCGGGTCATTTGTGGTCCCATACATTGGATTGATTGGTACGCCATAGGTCCCCAGTTGTTGTGTGTGGATGTTGGTGTATTGTTGAGGGATGGATTGTTGTGGCATGTGTGATGTGTTTTGATTTATATGTTGGTGGTATTGAAAGTTTGGATTGGGGGTATGTTGGTGAGTATAAATATGGGATGAGTATGTTGGGATGTGTCCCCCAACCATTTGTGTCGATATTTGGGGAATATGGTGACCATGAACATTTTGATTTGTGAATGATGCCATAGGCTATGTTTTTTGGCTACCTTGTCCAAATTGTTGGGTTTGTACAAGGGGAATTTTTGTATTTTGTCCTTGGGAGGTGATGACATTTGATTGTGTTGATGTGTTAACATTTTGTTGTTGTCCTTGAATAAAGATACATCTTTTGCCTCCGCCCAATGGATTTTGTGATATACCAATGAGAGGATATGACAAAGGTGTACTCATGGTAATAGATGTGGCTGTCGAGGGGGGATTGGTACGACTTGATGATGCCCCCGTGGCATTTACCGTAGTGGTAAAGAGAGGATTGGAATAACTTTCCCACACTGTCAAGGAGCCAAAGGAGGTTCTAGCTGATTGTGATGGTGTTGTGGATATTGTGGGCAATGTGGCGGATTGTGTTCCCCCAACGGATGTAGCGTTTATTGTATTGGAGGTGTTTGGGATGTTGGAGGTAGCATGCATGATCGTTGTAGCATCAAAGAAAGTATTGCTCGTATTGTTTGGAGGTTGACCACTATGTGACATGTTATGCACGTTGTTGACATTAGGGTCAGGAGATGTTGATCTCAATGTGTTGATGTCGAATCTGTGGGGTAACTTAGCTCCTTGACTTAAGAGTATGGCCAAATATCTATCTTTGTCATATAGGACCATTTGTTCCATGAATTGAGAGGCCTCTGGATCTTATGCTGCTACCTCTAGGTTTTCCTCAAGTATTTTCCCATATTCATCCTTATGTAGGAATGGTTCAAAGGGACTATTTGATGAGGATGGTATGGTCATAAGAGGTTGATTATTCGTGTTGGAAAATGGATCGTCAAATGTCCAATTTGGGTCATACGTATGATTGTTGACATTGGAAGTGGAGTCTTGTCCAAAGTTTTCCATTTGTCATTTCTGTTTTTGGAGTCTAGTTTCCACCATAAAATGAGATTGCTCAAATGGAAATGACAACTAAATGCAAAGATGACAATATGCAAAGTCTAGGTTCAAAATGACGACTAGGATGAATAATGTTTTTGAATTTTTGGGAATAAAATATGCAAGGTATGAGCTAGAATGCAATTTGACGAAAGGATACCTACACACTTCTAAGCTCAATCTTTGTTTTTGATCTAGGTTACTAAAGGACTTGTTGAAAATGACAGGGTCAAAATGACTAGTGAGTTTTCCTAACCAAACTTTTGAGTTGGAAAATCTCACAAAAGAGACAATGACTGAAAAAGGGAATGATAATTAAGTCCAAGATAACCTAATTTTGAAAGCAATGACGTTGCAAATTGTGTTGAGATTTTCCTAATCCAAAGTATGCTAGTATTAAAACCTAGGGTCAAGCTAATGCGCAATGTATGCAACTAAAAAAAATGAAGGATGAAACCTATGGTCAAGAATGCAACCTAATGGTCAAAAATTTTGAGCAATTTCAAAGTTGGTTTCTGACAGAATCCCTTTGGAAACAGTATTTGACAAAAGATTGACAAAGTTTAGACTCAGATTTGACTTTGTATCAAGGTTTTAATTGTGATAGGAAAATGCGTCGTTTGAGGCCTCGAATGTGTCACAGTGTCCCGAATGCGGTTTGGTTTGAGCGAATGCAACTCTGGGACTGACAAATTCAACTTAGTTTTGTAGATGCAGCTCTATGAGGTTTAGATGTGTCACGACACAGACAGATGTGGTGTTTGAGAGATCAAATGAGGTTGAACAGTGCGATTGCATCTCAGAATATCGAATGCGATACAATAGATGCGACACAGATTGTTAAAATTGAGTTTCTTGACGTATTGAGGGAAAATTTGGTCTGTCTAATGGTGAATGTTTTGTCCAGAAATGTAAATGTGGTGAATAATATTTGAGAAATCCAACAAGCACTTGACAAGCACAATGTTTTGAGTGTAAGCAAGCGCACATAATACAAGTACAATCCTAAAAGGCCAATAGGCCAAGGGTTTGTATACTTGATATAGCCCACCGATATACCCCAGATTGGTGCTAAACACCTTTCCTTCTCGAGAGTGGATAGCTTAGAATTTTGGTAGCATTGGCTCCCCTCCACGACTCATTAACGTCTTTTGAGCACACCAAATTCAGATTCTTGGGTAGTGATTTCCCAAGAATTGCTATCTCTACTCAAGGGGATCAGTAGTGAGTGTCTTTGGGCATGATACTGTACCCTGCACTATATCAAACAATAGCCAAAAAAGGTTGGACTCTAAGACAAAATGTGTTTAGTACGGGCATTCCATTCATAGGGCATGATCCATGCGGTGAGAGTCCCCTTTCGGATCCATCTCGTTGGAACCATATGCGTGATTCTTGGGCTTTCCCCAAGAATCCACTTTTATATACCGGCTGGAAGTCCCTCGGGTTCAGGGTGCTACCGGTCTGAGTCGTTCTCGGGTGAGTACTTTTTCCCACCAGAACAGGCCCAAGTTTTAGAGTTAGTAACCGTTTCTCTTACACCTAGGATCGCCCGAAAGCACAAGGGGAGAGGATACTTCGATTACTAAGTCGTGAGGGTAATAACACATAAAAATGGGTCTGGTTTTCTGATCACCGAGTTTTCACAAGGTGAGAGCATAATCACCTACCATTTTGCAAACACATTCAGACAAAGTAGAAACACAAGTTCGTTTTAATTGCACTAAAAGGAAATGTGTACTAATCTAAGAAAAAGACAGGCACAATGTTTTAGTGTTCAGTCTTTGACACTCGAACCTGCAAACCACAAGTTACGAGTTTCTTATCCACCAGTCTTGGACCCATGAAAAGTAGCCGCCACACGCTGCAAATTAAAATTAGTACCACGAAAACCTATGCTAGGTAGAATGCAGAAGAAAACCAAAACAAAAAGAACAGAAAAACATCAAAAATCCAAATGCAAATAAGCAAAAAACATTACCAGGAAAATGCGTCACGACAGAACGAATGCGTCTCTCTGTGTTGCAAATGTGGCTCACTAGTTTAGATGCGGCTTTCCAGACTTCAATTGCGGCACATTAGAGCGATTGCGGTGTTTGAGCCTGTGAATGCATCACGACGCATCAGATGCATCATGATGAAAGATGAATGCGTCACTCTGTACCTGTACCTACAAAAAATGACAGAGAACAAAAAAACCATATGGAAATAATAAAAAAAATACAGAGTCAGGTTCACCAATGTAACTAAGGGTTATTTTTAGGTTAGATTAGATGTTAACAAATCAATAAAGATTAATAAACCCAAAGAACTACAAAGTACAATGGAAACTAAAATAAATGAAACAAGTATACCAGATAATTGTTGTAGCTTCCATGATTCCTCTTCGTAGCACCTTCTAACTTGTTGATTGTCGTGTTGCCCTCAGACTGAATGTGCGAGCAATCTTTGACGAAGTCCTACACAAGCTTTGAAGGATTTCAATCTAAATGCCCATGACAAAATGATTAAAATGCCTATGCCAAAATATGCCAAAACTTAATGGAATATGACAATAAATGCTGCAATTTATGTAAAATGTCTAAGTGTCTAAGTGTGTAATCTAAAAATGAGAGCAAAATAGCATTTTATAGAAAATGCCATTTTGATTGGACAGACGAGATCGACTTTTGACAGAAGCCTAAAATCAGAGGACGAGATTAAATCTGATAATCCCTAATGAGGGTTAGGGAAAAATCCTTAAACGAGTGGTCAAGATGTCATATGAGAAAATCGAATCGGCAGTGGAGAATAAATGAGATAATTAATTAAAAAAATAAAGATTTTCAAAAATCAAGAAGATAAAGATTGCCTGATTTGTGAGATTCGAAAAATCAAGAAGATAAGAGTTGAATTGAAGATCATATTTGAAAAATCAATAATATGCCCGATTAGTTGATTTTTGGAGGAAAGTTACCATTTTGAATTAAATTAATTCAAAATATGGATTTTGTGAGATAATAAATAATCAATTTTCAGATTATTTACCAAAATGGACTGTCAGTTAAGAATGTGATAACATTTTAAATAATTTCATTTATTTAAAATGATAGAAATATTAATTTTGACAATTAAATTATTAAAGATAATTATTTAATTTAGAAGATAAGATTAATAATTAAATAAATTAATAAATTCATTTAATTATGAGGATTAGTGACATATTAAATAGATAAATGAAATTCATTTATTTAATAATCAGGAAGAAATAAATGAAGAAGGGTAATTAAATAAATTAAGAAATTTATTTAATTAAGGGAAGATTTAGACGATTAATGACGTATTTAATAAATAAATAAAATTTATTTATTTAATAATCATGAAGAATAAAAGGACATGAATTAATTAAATAATTATGAATTATTTAATCAATAGTCAAATGTGGACCGAGGACATAATTAAATGTCATAATTATGTTAGGACAAAAGTGGTAAAAATAGAGCTTGCAGGCCTAGGTCATTTTTAAGTGTCTATAGATCCTATAAAGGAGAATGCTGGCATTAACGCAAAAGTTTCATTGATGTCAAAGGAGTATTAGAGGTAAGATGGAACTGATCATGCAAGGTAGATTGATAGATCAATTGTGTGCTATGTGGTGTGCTTGAATGACATATTGCTCAGAGGACGTTGTGAGAGCAGTGGACCTAATTCTAGAAGCATGTGGTGTTGGTTGATGTCAATGAATTGACTTAGGAAGGTGGTTTGAAGCAGTTGTGCAAGTGTTGAAGAATTGTAGAAGTTTTGGGCATTGGGCCTCAGGCTTACTCATACTGTTTGCTAAGTAGAGAAAGAGTTGGTCATTTTCAGCTAAGTCTGATTGGGATTCAGACTTCATACTTAAGGCTTATAGTATGCTGAAGGAATTGGGTTTCAGACATCAGATATTGGTTATACCTTGTACTGGTTGCAAAGGAATGAAGAAATGTTCTAAGTTCAAAGGATTTCAAACCTCAAACTTCAAACTATGATAGTACAAACTATCATTGTGTTCGAAGAAAGTTGTATGGAGGAACCTCACCACCCAAAAATGTTTCAAGAATTGCAATTCAATAGGGAGGCTTGTAACTCATAGAAAGCATGGAAAGTGGTAAGGTGGAAGAGCAAACTTTGACTTCTGATGAGTTCTTTGTTCTTTAGTTTTTTGAAGGTTTGGATGTTGGTCTATGATAAATGTGAAAGGTGATAGATGGTAGAGGGTAAGGCTGAAGGCCAAACCTCGATAGGTATAGACAAGCCTTGAACTTAAGTGTTCATATTTGCTTGTCAAATGTTGCAATGCACAATAAGAAAGAAGTAAGGGAGGATCTTGACCCACGAAAGGGCTTCATTCTTCATTGTTCAAAGGTATGGTTTTAGTTTACTTGTTTGAGCTATGCATAGTATGGTGATCATGGGATCCCCGATCCCTGACAGCAGATAGAAGGAAAGTTATGTGTGAATACTTGGAAGAATTCACGAAGATAGAAATTTTGGAAAATCCGCATGAGAAAGGATTTCGTGAAAAGTGTAGTGAAGGCGTGTTCGAGTAATCTGTGTGAGAAAGGAATTAGTGAAAAAGTGGTAACTTTGGGTAATCCATGTAATCAAGGAATTCATGAGAATAGTGTATTCAAAAAATCTAGACTGCCTTGGATTCCACGAAAAGGGAAAATTTACGATGAAAAAAAAGGACAAGGTTCAGGAAATCTAGATTGGCTTGGATTCTATGAAAGGGTAGATTCCATGAAAGGGAAAATTTTGCAATGAAGAAAGAATTGCAATAGTGGTGTATAGGGATGAATAAGGTGCTGACACATGGCACATTTTTATTAGTTGATTTCACATCTTCGTTGTGAATCAACACGTGATTTTTGGTCAACCTTTTTAAAAGTGATTTAAAAGGCGATTGAAACCCTAAATCCTACGGTGGAGATTAAAAGCAAATGAAATTGAATGATGGAAGATTTAAATGCTAAAACATGGGTTGAAGGAACAAATAAAAAATTCAAGGGCACAATTTCATGGCGCATGAATGCATAGGTGAATGATGCAATTCCTTATGTCAAAAAATAGAGGATGAAATTGATTCAAATCAAAGGATGAACAATTAGATATTTGTGCACTAATAACTAGGTAACTATCCAACCAATATTTCATTGTTTATTGGATGAAAATGGTGGTACTAAGGCAAGGAAATTCAAAAATATTGTATACAGATCCATTGCATAGAAAAATGATAAGACAACATGAAAACCCTAGGTTCATTTTTATCAAAAATGAAATATACATTGAATTTGGACAAGGGTTTGTATGTTTGAGATAGCTTGCCGAAGAAGCTTGCTGGAAAAGTTAGCAAGTGAAGGAAACCATAACAAAAGATTCAAGATGATCTATACATGGTTGAGGATCTCAAGACTATGATGACAAGTCAGTGGAGTATAGAAAAAAAAAAAAGACAATCAAATAATCATCTAAGTGTTGCATCTACTGGAAGAGTTGTATGTGCAAGAGGGTGTTACAACTGTAAGAGTATGTGCTAGGTCTACAAGCATAGAATGTGAGAGAAAAACCTGTAGTGATAAGAAGGTATATATCAGAGTTATGTAGTAGAGGTAGAGAAAAGAGTGAGAGTAGTTGTTGATAGAGAATACACAAGCTGTGAATGAGTGAAAGCAAAACAAAAAGAAGAATAACATCAAGGTTTTACATTCAAGGTGTTGTAAGATAGAACAAGATTGTTCTAAGTGTAGAAGAGAGTGAAGTGTAGATCAGAGGGGATGTGTTGTTGAGATTGCAACATCAACAGTAGAGAGTTAGTTGCAAAGAGTGCAACAAACTATTGTGCAATTGTAAAGTAAGTTGCACATTGAATTGTAATCAAAATTGTTGTTTCTCTTATTGTAAATCTGATTCGTTGGTGCCACCAGATAGTTGAGTTGGTGCTCAGAGTTGGGGATTGGTGTCTCCTTGGATTTGGTGCTCCTAAATCAAGGAGTTGGTGCTTCCTTAGGGTTGGTGCCCTTAAACATTGTAAAAGAGGATTGGATTGTGACGTTGGATTTGAGCAGGAGAATCAAGCAACTTTTGTCACCATGGTTTTTCCCATCTTGGGTTTTCCACATATATCTAGTGTTATGTGATGTTTTATGTGTGTGCATGTTTATCTCTCTACTAGTTTAGTAAATCTGCATAAAGAGCTAAAGGAATCAACCTGTTGAAAGTGTTTAGAACTAGTTTATGTATCTGGTTATATTTTTGTATCATATGTTTAGTCTGCACAAAGGTTTTGAGAGCTAAGTTTTAGTTTCTATTGATTCACCCCCCTCTCAGTAGATTTTTGTGTTCCAAAAAAAACCCATTGTAGAAGTTATGGTATATTAGTATGTATATAGTTCAGAGAAGACCAAGTGTTTTTGGGGAAAATTGGCTAAGTCCCAGTGTATTTTCAATGTCACATAGGAATAGTTTTGTGGTATGCATTTCTCTGCATTTCATTATCTTGTCTTATGGTTTTGAGGGTGATAATGGTACATATTGAAGGAGTCAATATCCCAAGTCCCAGGGTTCCATGTATTTCACAATAGAAGATATTAATGAAAAGGTATCAGACTAAGTAGAGATAGAGTTACAAGTGTAGAGTTCATGTTGGAATGCTCTACATTCCACCACATATGATCATCATGTTGTGTGGATTTTAGGAAGTACTTGAAGATGTCAAATGAGTGTGCACTTTGAGTTTCAAGTGGTTTGGTGGTTTGTGTGTCAAGTTTTGGGATGAATAGTTGGTTTATTCAATTATTACTTCGCTAATTTTGTTGTGTGGTGTCGACCTAAGGGTTTTGGGGTCGTGCGGGACTAAATTGTGTATGGAGCATATTCATAGGAGTGACTATAGGTCATGCTGGTTGACCTTTTTTGGTGAAGAACACACTTTGGTTACTTGCACAAGGCATGTATGATGGAGTTTTGAGATGAAAGGTTATGGTGTCACACATTTCATCTAATTAGGTCAACCTAATTGATGGAATGTGTGATTGTAGAATATATATACATATATATAGAATTAAAATTCAGTGTTATGATGATGATTATGAGTAGAGTGTGTGAAATGTGATAGTGGTGATCTTGTGCATGTTAATGATGAAGTGTGTAAATTCATTTTTCTGAGCCTAATTAAAATTGTATCTTTAACATATAGAAAATTCATTTTAATTAGTTCAATCTCTTGCAGTGAGCCACCCTTTTGTATATCTTTCTGTAATTTTGGAAGAAGTGATCTTCCTTGGGCAGTGAGCCCTTCTATTTTCTAGATAGTGAGTCCTTTGATTAGTGAAACCTTAATACAATAAGCCTCTTATAATCTATTGTAACTAGTTATGATATATTGTGAGCTAATCCTCATCATGGTTTTTCCCTTCCAAGGGTTTTCCATGTAAATCTAGTGTTCTTATGTTGATTGTTGTTGTGCATGATTTAATTACTTCTTTCTATTTCTAAAATTTTGATGGGATGTTTTTTAATGCACTTTTAAGTTAATGAATTTTAGGGAATATTGATTCACCCCCCTCTCAGTATTTTAGGTGTTCAACAATTGGTATCAGAGTAAGGTTCCTTCAAATTTCTTAATCGATGAGGTAGATCTTGGAGGTTGAGCACATGGTAACTAGGAAATATCCTATCCATTTAGAAGAAATTATAATGGAAGGATTTATTGAAGAATATTGTGAAGTTGATATGGAAGGAGAACTCAAATCTGTTCTTGATGACCTAAATAAAGCAGAATATGAGAATAGAGATTTGAAAGAAAATACTAAGGAAGCAGATGAGCACATCAAGAAGTTGAGGAATCAAGTCAAGAAATTTAAAGATCAACTCAAGGAAATAAATGATACAATCACTAATTTGAAAGTGTAGGTTGAAGAAGCTAAAAGAGTTGAAGACTTCCTAAATGCCAAGTTGAAAGATAAGTCTGAAGAATGATCAAAGCTTGAAGAAGAGATTGTGTCTATGAGGAAAGGTATGAAGAAAGAAAAGAGTCAAGAAGACAAATTCAAGAAGAGCTCCACCTTGCTTGATGATATGCTTACCATTCAAAAAACTTCTAAGGACAAAGAAGGATTAGGGTTTGAAAAAGGAGAAAGCTCAAAATAAAATTAGACTTCAAACAATATTGAAAAGGAGAACAATGAACAAATAAATTATACGAGATAAGAAGAGCAATATCAAACATGTCCAAAACCACAAGAAAGATTTCAAGCGACCTCCTATCAGACAACTAGTTGTATAAAGGTGTTCAACTTTTAAAGGTCACTGTTATTTCTACAATAAATTTGGACATAGAGCTATAGAATGTAAAAGCAAGATGAATCAAAAGTTTCAATAATTTTCCAATAAATGTTATGCATACAATAGATTTGGTCATAAGTCTAGTGAATGCAAAAAACAAGTGATGAATGGTTACAATAATGGTATAATGTCTCAATCATTCCTTGGATACTGTTACACATGCAATGTGTTTGGGAATAGAGCTTTTGAATGCAAATCTAAAATGGAAAGAAGTTTTCTCCAAAATAAGGTGTCATATGCTATAAATGCAATAATCCATGATACATAGCTAAGCTTTGTAGAGGAAAGAATGTGAAACCCTCTGCTCCAGAAAAGAAGATTGATACAATTGAGGTAAAGAAGGAGATGAAAGAGATCTGGAAGAAAAAGGAAGAGAGTGATGTGAAGAATGAATCTTTGCTAGATTTTGGAGCAGATGTTTCCTCCAAAAACTAGATAGAGAGTGTTGACTTAGGGGGAGCTTTAAAAAAAAAAATTCTAAACCCCTACCAAAGATGAGATGATGATGTCTTTAGCATACTGATACATGTATAGGTTGATTTGCTTAATCCATTAATGAAATTTCTGGTGAGAAATATCCTAATGTAGAGATTTATGAAATGTTTAGGAGCTCATGTAATGACACAAAGAAGGCTTGATAATATTTGACTTAACTTACTACATTTAATGTGCATTTATGTCATGGGTAAAGTGTTTATATATTATTTTGCATATTCAAAAGGCATTTATGTTTGAGAAATCAAAAAAGGAGTACATAGAAAATGAGATCTGAAGCATTTATAGAGTGTTGAATGAAACCCTATCAGTAGAATTCCACAAGCTATTTAAAAATATCTTGCAAACCCTAGCTTAGAGAAGTTCATAATGTTTACTCCTCAAGTTATTGATGTCCTTGAGAGGCTGAGGCCTAAATTTAAGAAGCACCCATACAAATCAATGAAAATAGATCAAGAAGGTGCATTCTCTAGGGTTGCTTCAAATGAGATGCATACAAAGGATGTGCGAATTTACATTTATTCAAACATGGATGAATATGGTCATTTGAAACTGGTAGAGTTTAGGGAAAATGTGCTAACTAGAGATGATTTCTAGTTGAAATTAGAGTATGCTAGCTTGATAGAGAAAAAGTTGGATGTGGAAAAAGTTTCCTAATTTTTGTCTTGAAGATGAGTGGGTGAAGTATGTTCTAAGTAGAATACATGATAAATTCATGTGGTTGGACATGCTGCATATGATAACCATATAATCAATAAGGGTTGTTATTGGTTTGAGCTCCATAGGACCTATCCCAACATTAAAGGTAGTAAAGAATGAAGTGGTGATGAAGCTTACCAGAGCCAAGTTTGACAAGTGTTCCCTAACAATGGATGATATTGAAGATCTGATGGTTAGATATTCTATGTAAACAAAGTGGGTTCTACTACTACCACACAATCCATATGGCATACAAAATGGTGAAAGAAGGAAAAGACTGTGATTTATGTGAGCTCTTGTGATTACAATTGTTGGAAAATTTGTAGAAGACAAAGGAGTCAAGGTACCCTTTCAAGTATAGTACTCTCATTATTTAGTTGTTGTTTTACTTTCTAAATGAGTTGCTCGGAACAAAGAATGTAGTATGGCAAGATAATATCCCTATAGCCATTCAAATTAGAGATCATTTGAGTGGATCTGCATATTTTGAGTATTGAAAGATATTTTGTGGGGGTTTTTCAAAACATTTCAAACAAAGATTCAAGAGAGATAAATAATTCAAAGAGAAGTTGTAAATACGTATAAAAATGAGAACATTTATGGTTAGTAGAGATTACTGCTATAGGGAATTAGTTGAAACCAAAACTATTTGGGTTCTAGAGTTGCCTTATGAGATAGGATATTTTGAGGTCATTCCCCTTGCAAAGATTGTATTGAGAAAACCTAGAGATACAATAGTTGAAAGGTTTGGTACTTATAAGAGATATCAATTAACAAGAACTTGGAAAAGAAAAATAAGGATATTAAAGAAAAGGTTGAAAGATGAAAGCTGAGTTGGAAAGGGAGTTTGGTGCTCCTATGGACCATGTGGAGAAATATAAGGAACATCTACTCCTCTGTAGAATCCATAGAGATCAAGAAGGTCAAGCAAGACCCTAGCCTCCAAACCTGATGTTTTAAAGTTATCTTGAACAAAACTGATAGGTGGTTCTATGAAGATAGACACATCCAATGCCCTTGTGCAAAAAAGGCTTCAAAGAGAAGAAAGAAAGAAAAAGAAAAAGAGTTAGGTATATCAGTTTAGAAGAAGAATAAGAGGAAGAGGAAGAACATCAGTTGGTCCAAAAAAGGAAATCAAATGTCTCTCAGGAAGAGACTAGTATAGATTAGTGAAAGGAGAAAGAGGAGACCCCTTCAGTTTGTGAACATAGTCTCATGAAGTTTGATGCACTATTTAATGCCATTGCATAGTTCGAAATCCTGAAGGATATAACTGAAATGTATCCAAATGCCGATGATGTAGATAAGGAAATAATTGAAGAGGCCATTTTCAAATACATGGTGACATTTAATATTAGCCTAAGTGATCAACTTCTAGATGATCTAGAAGGAGCATTGAGTGCAAGAAGACAAGAGGCCATTGCAAAAGATGTAAAGATGAATTTTTTTCCTTGGAGAAGATTGTTTCCTCATTAACTCATGAGGAAAGAGTTAATTTTTCTCAGTTGTATGCCCAAGAATTTAGGATAGAGAAAAGAGTAAATACTCTTATGGGAATGATAAGGATGATATAGAGAAGCTAAGGAAATAAACACTGTAAATAGTTGAAAATCTTCTTGAAGAATTGGGAGCCTCTCCGGTGATGAAGATGAAATGCAATAAGACACATCCCTCCTAGAATGAAATGAGCTAGTCAATGAGAAACATGTGCATAAGAAAGAAAAATTGTTAACAAATAACACAACTCTGGATGTGGAGATAACTTCGGAGTAGACAAAAGAAGATGATAAAGGAATCCCTAAGAAGAATAAAGCTCCAAAGGAACAAAATTTACCTCCTCCAAAAGTTGAGAATATTGTAGAAAAGTGTTCTGACAGTGCTGAGAAGGAGAAGAATGATACTCATGTAGAAGAGAGCACAAAAATAGGCGGTGAATCCTTTGCACCCTCCAGAGGTTCACTCAAAGATCTTCTAGATATGCAATTGTAGTTCCAACCAGTGGTGTCTACAAAACTATTACAAATTCCTATGCAACAAGATCAAGTGGATATGGATAAGATCTCTCCTCTCTATAAGTTGTAGCTTGGTGATATTTTTTATGCCTCTGCAAGAAAGGAGATTTTACAAACTCACTAGAAGAGCATAAATTTAGTTGATGAAGCTGTCAAGGTGTTACAAGAAGGCCTTCATAGAGTATCCATTGATACTTCTTTTTCAGATGTACAATAGTTGAGGCTGCCACTAGATTCTTTTAAGGAGTACTTTGCAATTTTTTAAGAAAAGACTGAGAAGGAAATATAAAATAAGTTGAATGTTAAGAGGCTAGTTGATGTATTAGATAAGTGTTCTATTGCACATGCTAAGTTGCAAGGAAACTTGAAGGATGTTCAAAAGTGTTTGGAGGAAGCTAAACTAATGTTTCAATTTTGTTTGAAGTGGTCATTGTCTACAAATATCATAAAGGATCAGATGCACTCAATTGACTTTCAAATTTCCCAGACCTCAAGTGTGTATGATCTAGTGAATGATAGCGATAGAGCAACTAGAGTGGTCTAATGAGAGCCATTTATGTCCCATTTTATGCCACATTTTAGGCTTTTTGATATGACTTCAATACCATTCCCATATTCAATTTCCATATCTTATCATAACATTTTACCATTTTACACTGCATATGATTAAAATATATGAGTGATATTTAATATAGTTTTGGGATAAAAATATAAAAAATAATTATCGATTATCTTTACTAATAATTTTTGTCATTTTAAGCCTTGGAAAATATATTTCATAGCATGCAGACTTCATGTCACCTGGCACATTCTTCAGAGGAACTTCATGTCGCCTTACTCTCATTCTTCATAGGAACTTCATGTTGCCTTCTTGTCACTTGTGGGTGCACATATTAGTAAATTAATTTCAACCATAAAATTATTCTCATAAAACACTTTGTTTATTTAGTTATAACCAATTAATGTTTAGTTCTAATTTTATGGAGGAGAATGTCCTCGCATTAAAAATAATATTCTATTCTAATGATTGTAACCATGAGTTAAATAATCTCCTACATTTTAGGGTGAGTTGTTTCAACAAATAAAGCAACTAAATATGAGCCACAAAATAATAGAAAAGTGGCATAAAAATAGGAAACGGTTTGCACACATATTTAATATAAATATGAGCTATGTGATAAGAAAGGAGATATAGACCCTGTATTAATTTTTATAAAGAAAACATCATCTTCGCATGACTGAACTAGCATAAAGAAATTTCATTTCAGCACCAGGCAGATTGAGGAGGAAGGGTGCCTCCTTATTGGAGTGCCTGGTGATTTTGGTAGCTTTTAGAGCATGCGTGTTTATTTCTAGTATCATGTTTATTTCCAACAATATGTTTATTTTCAGTAGCACATTTATTTTTGTTATTGTTTGAATCTATTTACTGTTTAATGTTTATTGCTTATGATTTAATTGTGAGATTTGATGATTATCTTTGCTAATGTTTGTTCATATTATTTAAAGTTGAGTTTAATTTATAGAACTATTGTTGTTGATTCTATTAGTCTTTGTTGCAGAAATATTGCAGGTGAGTCATAGTTCCTATTGTTGTTCTTGTCATAGAGCACTACTATTATTCCTATCGCAAAAATACTATAGAAACAGTCATAGTTCCTATTGTTGTTCTTATCATAGAGCACTATTATTATTCCTATCACAAAAATACTACAAAACCAATCATAAAACACTATTGTTCCTACTGTAGTTCTTGTCATAGAATAATGTTGTTTCTATAATAGTTTCTATCACATAATATTGTTTCATGTTGCAGTTCTTGTCGTAGAATATTGTTGTTTCTATAACAGTTCCTATCACATAAGAAAAACAAAAAAAATAATCTGAAACTTAACTTAGCTAGTTGATTGATTTTAGGAATGATTTTTCATCCCCACTCACCTCACAACTTGTAGCCCTTGTGCATATATACATGATACCTTTCATGAGCTTACGATCCTCAAATTGAATCTTAGACCGAGTTGAATCTAGTTTATTCTTTACCTCGGTTTTGGCCTATCATTTTGGCACCATTTCTGGGGAAAGGTGTCAAAGGCTTGTTATCTTAGTGAGATGAGTTAGTACCAATGCATTAGGATGAAAGCTCACATAGTTTCCAGTCATTCCTAGGTGATTACTCCTAATTTTTGTTGTTTAAATCATATAGATGCATGATTAGAATTTGTAGTTAAATCTTAGAAGTTAAAATTATTTATATATCAACATCATTTGTTGTGAGTTAATTGGTAGGTAAGAGGTAATTTTGAAGAAACAACATGAAAAACATAAAAAATTTGCATTTTCAAAGTAGTTCAAGCATATCAATTTTTAGGGGAAAACGCTTCAAAAATGAAGAATCTAGACCCCGCTTCCGAATTTAAAAACAAAAGAATAAATTGGTGGAGAAATCGTACTTATAGTGATATTTTTATTTCTCCTCTACCTAATGAATGCAACTTAGATAATCTTGACCTTCCAATACCATTATCACAAACATCTACAAATGTTATTTCCATAGTTGAGAAAGAACAAATAATTGATGAATTTCTAGAACAATGGAATTTTGAAAATGAATATTTGACCATTTCTATTTTTATTGTTGCAAGGAAGAAGCTAAGTGCACATGCCAAGTTTCTCAAGAGGACACTGAGGTCGTAAGTGAGCCTCACCAAAACAAAGGTGGAAGTTAACAAGTCTTCTTTGTAACTCAAAGACAACTACACACATGAAATCAGGCAGATCATGGTATGCTTAATGATTTTAAAATGCCTTATAATTGTATAGGATTTGAGAGGCAATATGTTTATTCAAAAAGTGCTTCTCCACCTAACATTTATGGTGAATGGAAACAATTTCCATATTACCAAAAATGTCAAAATGAATGCTCACAACAACCACAATACCCATAACATATATTTCCATCTCCACCATATCCATTTTATATCTTACTATCTCCAAAATATCTATCCTCTCTAGTACCACCCACTCTATATCCAACACAACTTTTACCATTGTCATTATCCCATTCCTATCATCCACCATCCACTCCAACATATTCGCTAAGGGAAATTGCAATTCCTAATAAATTATTATTATCTAATAAGGTGGTTCATACTGCATATAATAATGATACTTTAATGACCCCTCTACATTCCATTAATATGCTTGAAATTGGTGAATCACAATTTGTTTTTTTCAAAACAACTAATGGACGTGATTTTGGTATAATTGAATTAGATGAACAATATGATCAACTAAAAGATAATCAATTTAGTTCTTATCTAATTTATGAATCACAACTTTTAGAAATAATTCACACACATAAGGAAACCATTTAGTCTGAATCTAATTTTATCATTGAAATGACAAATATGTGTGTTGAAATTAATCATGCAATAGGAAATGGTGAACTATATGCCTTAATGATTCAAGATTTATGTGAGATACATAATGAAATCCTACAAGATCTATCATTTATAAATATTTTTATACTTAAGCATCTAGATCTTTGGAGACCTATGGTCAAAATACGTATTCCACACACACTTATTGATTTAGGTCCACCAATAATTTATTGATTAAGCACAACTAGAAGGGTTTGAATGCATTAATGATCATACCAAAGATGTTACAAAGGATGATTTTTTTATTAAATAATTGTAGTGCCCCTCCATGACTCACCCTTTCATGATGTTTGATAAATCTTGTTTTGGGTTATATTGTGATTGTAATTTTAAGTAGACTATTTTATGGTGTATTTAGATAGTATTTTGGTAATCTAACATAAATAGATTTAATGATAAATTTAAAATTGGAAATAAACAAACAAACTTGTTGAGCTTATATATATATATATATATATATAGACTTAGTATTTAAAGGCTCCTAAAATGAGCTGCAAAATCATTATTAAGTCATATGAATAAATTCCAGTTATGAATTAAAGAATCATAGTGGAATGTAGTATGTCTAAAAGAAGAATGAAAGAGTGTTCCCTTATGAGTAACAGTTGCAATAAATGTTTAAGGAATTTCATGTAACTATTTTTTCAAAAATAAATAATGCATTAATTTGTCAGTTTTTTTATGAAAGATCTAATTATGGGATATTGCATGTAATGTTTTTGTAACTGCTCTACATGGGTAGATGCAATCCATATTGAAGATTCTTGTAACTGAAAAGACCTTTATTTATGGAGGTGTTTCTATTTGAGTTAAATGGGGACCTTTAAAAAAGAAAAGATACACACAACAATAGGAGGGAGTAGAGGTGAATAATGCTTGGGGGGGGGGGGGGGGGGAAGCTTTGCATTGCATGGGTGAAGGCAAAGCATGTATATGGGAATGGAGGAGGATACTTGACTCATAACCCGAGAGGAGGAGTTTAATAAAACATACAATCACCAGGGGAGTCGGCTTCGAAATATGAAGTCCAAATCTCATCTGAGTATTATGTTGAGCAATTGGTTGAAGAGGGGAAAAAGATCGCCCCCAATCACTGTCATGACGTTGATGGAAGTTCCCTCGATCATGGAGCCAACGTGGAAGCTCTCAAGGGAGGATGAAATCGATCGACACATCAATATTATCATTACCTGAATACTGAGTATAGGTATGTCTTATGATACTTTGTTCTTCTGCTCATCCCTTTTAAAATAAACAATTAGTAGTAGAGATCCCATCTAGGTGTATGTTGAATTATGTTGAAGAACATAATTTTCTAGTTTATTTAACTGTCTCTTAGAAAATACATATGGAATCCCTCCTTAAGATGTACCATCGATCTTTCCTTCATGAATGAGTAAACCAGACTATTCTCCCTCAATTTGGGTATCGATAATAGCGCAAGAATATCATTTAGTCTCTTGAATGCACATCCGGGCCACAAGTGTCTTCTTTGAAACAATCTCTCACCATCATTGATGTGCAATCCACCGTATGTAACTGTAATATATACATTTTCATGATCGGTTTCATGTCGGAAGACCAAATGCTCTTGATTCTTTTGATAGGATTCTATTATTCAACACTATTTATCTTGTAGATACTCACAAGTTCTTGACAAATTTAATATTTTCTCCAAGGGTCAGGTTAACATAGCAATTGAAAATGCCAACTTCTCACTATGGTGGCAGATAAATAATTATTTTTCCCCTCTTCTACAGCATTAAGTAAACGTCTTGAATCAGGAAAATACCTTGTCGCCTTCTCCTTCCAAGCCAGCTTTTCCAAACTTTGCATTGATCTCCAGTGACTGTGAATGTGATCAGCCTCGTACATAAAAATCGTGTACCATTTTTATGGCCTTCAATCAAACTGCATCCAGGCATCCTTTTAATCCTTCTATCTTTCATCAATCTCACCTTCCTTTGATCATTCCATTTGCTTGTCACTTAACAAAATCTTCTCAGGGATAGGCATATTTATTTCGAAAACAAACAAAGAGAATTTAACCTAACCTTCAATTGAGATTCCTTCAATCCACTGTTGGAGGAATAAATTCACAACTTAAGCAAATACTGAATCATACCGATTTGGTCAAATTCACAAGATATGTCTCAAGAAAATCGGGTATGTTATCTCCTTGGTTTTAGGTTTGAATGAATAAAGTAGAGACTTGCCTGTTCCACTTGAAATATCTGCAAGCTTACACAGGCAATGAACATGTGTTAGATAAATGCACAGATCGAGGATTGGGAAACACACATTTTGATTCCTCTGGAATGGACCAAAGGGAATGTTTGAGTTCTTTGAATTGAGTGAATGAGGTGTCCTTTCTGCCTCGAAATACTTATATAACACAGTTCTTTAAACTAATCTATCCTTTGGTTGAATTCGATTTAATCTATTGTTCTTAACATTTGATATACCGTATAGGACAATCGAGACTATGCTTGGTACTTGTTACTTATAATGGTATTCGATAAATTTCATATTATCAGTAGTATTCGATGAGTACACTTCTAGTCTAGTCGTATTTTATTATGTTAAAATTTGAATTCTACTTTGTTATCTGTATTGTCTGCAAATTCGATGCTTCCTACTTTTCCTCATTTTGATAAATGTTTTAATATGTTTAGAATTGAATTATATATATGTATGTATATATGTGTATATAAATATAATATGGTATACTATATTTGTTGGTATTAAATGGATAATATAATTATATGTACATATATGTGTATAAATCTAAATATATATAGTTTTATTTATATTGATGATTTATGGGAGAGGGTGGAAATAAAAATGTTATTTAGTTAATGGAATCTAATTGGAAAATTAATGTTAAAATAAGTATTTTAATTGACTTTAGTTTTAAAGGATTGAATATTCAACTAGGAGAATTGATTTGTTTATATTTGGATAATTGAGAGTGGGAAGCAAAATTGATAATGCTAAGGGTAAAGGTTCGGGAATTTAATCATTTTAACAATTGATTATGTTGATACCTTGGTTGTAAGTTGTTTTCAATATGTGTTGATTAGTGAAATTAAGATGATTTTGGGTTATGGTTCTATGTGGGAGTCTTTTAAGCAAAGTGGTTAATGGCAATCTTCTAGAGGCATAGGAGGGAGTATCTTGTATGTTTGAATTTTATGTTGATTCACTTTGTAAGTGAATTGGCAACGTTTTATGTTGCGTGCACGATGGTTGATGCCTTGTAATGTGTATTGACTCTTATGAGTGTGTTTTGTGTTGTACTGATTCTTATGATTATGTTATGTGTGAAAGATGGGTAATGTCTTGCACTGTGTTTAGATCCTTATGAATTGTGAGATGTGTGTGAGATGGTCCATACCTTGCACTATTTTTGGAATCATGTGATTGTGATGAGTATGCAAGATGGTAAATTCCTTGCTTGATTTGTAGGGTCTACTAGTTGCAAGTAGGGGGAGTGGATCTTAATGGGGGCCGAAACCCAAAGTGGTTGACCTGGGTAACCTATTGGGAGTTTCTTAATTCAATGATAACGTAATTAATGAATTAGGGGGGGTTGGGTAGTTTTCACATTAATCAAGATAATGGTATACCTCACTCATGACTCAAGTGCTCATTTAGGCTTGAGATGAGATGAGAAAGCCTGGAATGGAAAGATCAACTACCTTGTCCTCATGAAAGGTATTTTGATTCTGTGTGATTTTGTATGGGGGTTGGGGATTGGTAGAGGTTGCCAAGGTAACCCAAGATGGGGGTTGGGGCCTAGGAAGATTTGCTAGGGTAACCCATAGCCAACTATGTGATAACACTCCTCCCTATTGCAATCTAGCATTCCCTAGTTTTGTGTTCCCCTTATGTTGCTTGTGTGCCTTTGGAAGTTGTGTATTTGTTGCATATGATGTTACCTTGTTACTGAGTTGTATTGGAGTCGTGTATAGCCTTGTTATGTTATCCTTATGTCTTCTTGACTGCTTGTTGTAGTGATACCTTATGTTATCTCCTAGCACAGGGGGTGGACCTTAGGGTTCCACATGGTTGGGAGGATAGTGTTTTTTCCTCCATTGGGTTTCCCTTGCTGATGTTTGTGGGAATGAAGGATGTACCTCTTGTAGAAAATTCTAGACTTTGTACTAGTTCATGAAGATAGTCCCTCATGCTTTTTCATTGGACTAGCATATCATTTTTATCATGTATTGTAATATTGATGTATTTTCCCCACATGTACTTAGGAATCCTTGTTGTAATCAATGTATCGATGCAAAATTTATGATGCACTCCCTTGTAAGGTGACTTGTAATTATATTTGTTAGTTGTTTAAAAATGATCTTGATGTTGATTATCTAATGTCATGTTCATGTAAAATATAGTTGTGTTAGTAATTTAGTCATAGAACCTTAGAGGACTTTGGTTTAGATTATATGATATGTTGTATCATGTAGTTCATTATTATTTCTCCTTAAAAAAAAAATTGTTCTATTATTGTTGCATGTTTGTGTTGTCCTCTGGGGTTCTATGGCAGGGCGTTACAATAATGGACATTACAATAATGATCAAGGTATTATATGTCATTGTATTTCTCAATTCTTTGGATTATCCTAATACCCTCATGATTTTACTAGATGAAATTAAGTTGGGGGGAAAATCCATTGAATTTTTGAAATATTTGGGTGATTGCTAATAAATCCTTCATTGATTATTTCATTGGTGCTTCTAATACAAACACATGTGTGATCTTTTCACATAATCAAGATATGCATTCTTGTGTTAATTGGAATTAATTTCACATTGTTTCTACACAAGCATTCATTGTAATAGTATTTCTTCATCCATTTTTTTATCAAGTATTTATTTTAATAACTCTACTCTTTAATTTATAATAAATAAATCAATCATAATGGTGGATTTATCAAATGGGTGAAGTTGCACTACTATACTTGATATGCTTGGTCATGAGAATATGGTTATAGGTTTATTATCCAGTTTTCCCAACATTGTTGCACCAGTTGATGATGCTTCTCTAGATGAGCATTTAAAGCTACATTCTATTAGCTTTGCTAACTAGGAGTGATATACAAGTTTTAATTGTGCTCCTCTTGGATATTGCAAGAGGATTTGGGAAAAGTGTTCAATATTCATGGGTAGAACTTTTCTTTTGTACCATCTTTGATGCTAGACCATGTGGAAGATAATATGCAACTTGGTTTATGAGATCCATGAATCTTGTAGTACCATGTTCTTAAGCTACACATTTAGCGACAGCTTGAAGAAATGAACAAGGAGCTTGAATATATTCTAAAGTAGATCATCACACTTCATCATAGAGATGAGTATCCACCTACCTACAATTGTATGGAAACTTTGGACATGTTGGGAAACTATAATTGGTCTTTCACTATGCAACCTTGTCTTTGGTAAGGAAGTTGTACTATTTGTAGCTACTACATTTCATACAACTTTGTAAATAGTTATGGATATCTCTCATTCTTAAAAGGAAAGGATAGTATAGCTTCATGACATGCCGATATGATTTTTAAATTTTTCATCACAGAGTAGTGTGTCTTTCAAAGATTGCAGCCATCATGGGTAATTATTTCAACCAAGTGAGTGAGAATGGATTCGAAAGTTCTGCAATCACCTTCCCGATATAGTGGGATGAGTTAAATGAGATCAAGATTGTTTTTAATGGCCATTGTATGTTCTAGATTGTGCTCAGGTTATTATTGGTCATCCTTTCAAGTATTGCAAGCAATTGGAATTCATAGTTACTTTTATTGAAGGGATTTAGATGGAACTCTAGGATTTAGATGGTATCATTTTGTCATGCATATGAGAGTTTCATTTTATTTGGTCATTATATGTCGTTTATCAAGAAAAAAATGAGAAAATGATGAAAAAAATAAAAAGAAAAAGAAAAAAAAGCAATAAATTCTAACAATGAAAACCTTTAGGTGTTGTTAGACAACTGTAATTTGAAAACCAAATTTTGGAGGATTGTAGTTGAATAAAATTCTTAGCAATAAAAATTGTTTTCACAGTGTCACTCAACATTAAGTGGTTGAAAATTGTGTTGAACAAGACAACTGAGAGGGGGGGTGAATTAGTTGTAACAAATTTTAACCTTTAAAAACTTCACCAAAGATTAGATCAATTATCATTCACAAATCCTTTACTCTGCTAATGTGATTAATCATTAAGTGTAAAAGCAGAAACTAAAAAAATATCACACACACAATAACACCAAATTTACATGGAAAACCCAATAAGAGAAAAACCACAATGAGGATTAGATCACAATATAAAGAATATCAAAACTGAATACAAAGGCTCACTACCAGAGAAAGCTCACTGCCAAAATCGGACTTACTTTCTGGAATAGGACTCGCTATCCAACAAGGGTTAACCACCCAGAGTGCTCACTGCCACATAATTATAAAGAAGATAGAAGATATTTGTTATAGAGAGAGAAAAATCTAAATGCAATGAAGATTTCCACCACAATTCACTCACACACTTGCAGACATGCTTGAATGATAGAGTACACCTTCAGCTCATTGCTTCTGAAAACTCACAATTATATTTCGCACTGATCTACTCAATCTCGCATCACATACACACTATTTCACATCTATCTTGATTGCATTCATCCATCATAAACATCTCAACCTGTATTTATATCATCTTCAATATTTGAAACTCATCCAAAGTCGTCCACACACCTCTTGCATTTGCAAATTCAAATTAGGTCGATGCCAAAATGTTTTACGATGGAAGTAGAATGAGGGCGACCAAAACACACACTTCAACATGCTTGGTGAGTAGTGTTTAACACAAGGTTGGATAAACCAATGTAAAACAAATAGACAATTAAGAACGTACAACCTTAACATGATCTAATCTTTCTAGATAACAAAATTAACTTGAACACAACCTCAACAACTTATTTCCAGAACCGCAAGACATAAGACTCAAACAAGAAGAAATTTGAAGCAACAACATTTCTCCTAGACCTTAGCCAAATACACATAAAAGCATAGTTCACAACTGGTGAACATAAATCACACTATACAATGATCTAGAAACCCAATATATAGATATAGAAACTTCCAAAAATCATAAACAATACCTCATATCCTCACTAGCATAGTAACAAATCTTGGAGCAAAACCTAGAGCAAACACTGAATAGCTACAAACTTTCTTCATTGCAATTTTCTCAATATCCTTGACATATACAATCAATAACCATCATTCATGACATCAATGACAACAACAACCAATTGGAAACCCTTTAACCAATTGAAATCAATGACAATACCTTCATACTTGCAACAATCTCCCCATTTGTCATTGATAGAAACACATGATGTGAAAAACCATCAAAGATAATACAACAGCTCTAAACATATTTTCCATGATTTTACTTTCTCCCCCTTAGTAGATAAATGTTTTCACATGATACTTTCTCCCTCTTTGACACTAATGGCAAAGAAAAAATATATTTTACATTGATTTCCCCTTTGACATTAAGAACAAAATACTCTTCCAATGACAAAACATGACACTACCTACTCCCCCAGAGAGGTAGCCACCAAACATCAGTCTAGAAGAAAGATAGATCCATAGACCCACTGGATTGATGCATCTCCATATACATCTAGTTCAAGAAAGGAGGGGAAATAACCTCTAACTTCTCCTTGAGATACTCAAAAACTATCTTTAGGAAGAGCCTTAGTAAATATGTCAGAAACCTAATCCTTCGTAGGTACATACTCAAGATTTACTTCATTTTCCACAACCTTTTCTCTCAAAAAGTGATACCTTATTGATATATGCTTTGTCCTTGAGTGCATCATTGGATTCTTTGAAATGTTAATTGCACTTGTATTATTGCAGAAGATAGAAATGGGATCATCATACATTACTCTAATGTCTTTCAATGTCTATCTCATCCACAAATCTTGTGTACAACAAGATGCTGCAACAATATACTTAGTGGTGCAGGAGCACCTAGGAAGCATTAGGTAGCACTAGGCAAATTCGTGAGCCTAGGATGAAATTTTGTGGTTTTAATGCTTTAAGGTCATGTTGACCATTTAGTTTTGAGATAGAGGTGTTAGAACATGTTAGGAGGAAGGTTGATCAGTAGCTCATGGTAGAATGGATGAATTTAGCAACTTGTTTCCACTAGAATTCTCTAGGAATTGGAAATAAAGCCCAAAATGTTGCATTTGTGCAATTTTGGCCTAATGTGGTGGTTATGTCTGACCCAAGGGATTGGTAACTACCTTGGAGAGGAGTTATAAGGAGTTGCTCGAGCTGAGAGCAAGGTTGGTTGGTTTTTGGATTTGTAATAATTTCATGGAGTGCAATTAAGACTGTGATATTGTAGAACATCTTCTGGTTTATGGTTTTGGTTTTATGCATTGATGTTTTGATCAGATGTTGAGAGTAGAGTAGGTAGTGAAATTCCTCTTCAGGCATTTCTTAGTTCAGTAGTTAGCTTGTTGTATCGGTTCAAGCATTTGTTTTTGTTAGGTTAATTCATTTCTTGCAATTTTTGTTATGACTGTCAGACCGGCAGAGATGGAGCTCTAGACCGTGTTTCCCCTATACCTGGTGTATGGGCTCTTGGAAACAGAGGCTAGGCTCCATTTTTGTACATAAGGTAGAGGTAGGAGTCCTTAGGAGTCAGGAATCCATTGGCAAAAGACTATTCCTAGGTGAGCTTGGCAGTGCCCGGTTAGGACAGTCAAAGAGTGCAGAGCACTAAGGTTGCAGGGGTGCCAATCTCCTGGTGAACCACGGTGTGGAGAGGATGTGGATTGTCTTGTAGAGGCTTGTTAACAAGAAGGAGGCTTAACAAAAACCAGGAAGTGGCAAACAAACTGACTGATCTCAAGGAGGTCAGAAATTGGCTTAAACCAAGCCTAAATTTGCTAAGTTAAGAGTTAGAGCAGTGTACGGACAATGGAGGCTCCAAACCCAAAAAATCTTCAAGGTGTGGGCAAGGGTACCACGAATCCCAAGAAAAGATTTGGGTTCATTTGGAGGATTTGAGCACGCTCTCCATTTTTCTCGGGTTAGGAGGCCTAATTGGGGCTCTGGGGCTTGTAGCCTTTTCTAACCCTAGGAGGGGGTTTGGTGGAAGCGATGGAGAATTGGAGTCTAGTGATTGATCAAGAACCCTAATAGATTGCTACGAAGCTTTTTACTACATCTCTACACCCCTGCAATAACCTTACTGAATGTTGGGAGTAATTGGCCTTTAAAGAAGAATAAGGGTCAAGGGTGAGATAGTGGTAAGGCACCAAGATTGGCTTGGTAGGATGGAAGAGTGATGATAGTAGGGTTGGCCAGTAGGACTAGGGGTACCTATACCTGAGATAGGACCTAAAGGTTAAGGTGGGAGAGTCACCTAGGAGTTCTTGAGAACAAGGACCTAGAGCATGGGACAATGAGTGTTCCATCCAACCCTACCCTATTAGATTGGTATCAGAGCAAGTAAAAGATTTGGGATAGGTTAATATATGTTAGAGGTTGAGTCGAGTGATTCTACCATCATGGTGACAAATGCAGAATTGGCCAAGATGGTTGAAGAGCAAGAGGAAGACAATAGGCTATTGAGGGAAAGAATAGCCCAACTTGAGCAAGCAGTGAGGAGCGTGCAATTTGAAGGAAGGGTACCAAAGGAAGAAGAGGTTGCAAAGGAAGACAAGACCCCTGAACCTGATCCTGTTTTGAAGGAAGAGCCATTCTTGAAGGAATTGAAGGCTTTGAGTGGAAAAGCACTTGAAGGCATACCACTGTTTAGTGGGAAAATGGAAGCCGATCTAGTCATGGATTGGATAGAGGGTGTGGAAAACCATTTTGAATGTGATGGCGTCACTGAGGCACAGAAGGTAAAGGTTTCCAAATCAAGACTAAGAGGTTTTTCCTTGACATGGTGGAAATTCATTCAGACAGAGAGGGAAAAGGAAGGCAAGCAGCCTATTTCAACTTGGAAAGGAATGGTTGCCAAAGTAAGAGAAGCATACATTCCAGATGATTATGAGATTCAGTTACAAAAGAAAAGACAGAGCTTGAGGCAAAGAGACCAAGATGTGAACACTTACACTAAGGAGTTCCAAAAACTTTGTATGAGGTCTAATGTGACAAAGGATGAAAGTCTTAAGGTGGATAGATACCTTAATGGTTTGAAGTGGAACATTCAAGAAGAGATGACTCTTCTAAGTCCCAAAATAGTACACCAATGTTACCAATTAGCTATAAAAATTGATGAAAGAAGCAAGAGGAAACAAGAACAGGCTTCTAAGGGAAGAGGCAAAGGAAGATATCAAGGTAGAGGGACTGAGCAAAGAAATCAGGGAGAGTCTAAACTCACTGAGCATGGAAGTGAGACACCTTCTAGAGGAGGGTATAACAGAGGTAGAGGACCTTGAGGAGGTTCCAACAAAGGAAGAGGAGCAGGCAGAAGTAGTTCATACTTTGCCAATATGAAATGTTACCATTGTGGACAAGTTGGACATCCAACTTATAGGTGCCCGGAGAAAGCATCTTCATCAAGCAATGAGAAGAGAGTGGCTTATGCACAAGAGGACACCATGAGTCCTAAGTCACTTGAGGTTAGTCACATTGAATCTGAGATGGGAGAGAATATGATGTTTAGAAGAGTGTTGATCAGACAACCGGTCAAGGAAGAACCAAAACAAAGAAGAGATCTATTTAGAGTGAAGTGCAAGATACTTGGTAAAGTATGCAAGGTCATTGTAGATTCAGGTTCAACAGACAATATCATCTCAGAAGAAGCAGTAATGAAACTGAAAATGAGGAAGGTACCCCACACTAACCCCTACAAGGTAACATGGCTCAACAAAGGGCAGAGTGTTCTAGTGAATGAGCAAGTAATGGTGGAGTTTTCCATTGGAGGGTATAAGGATAAGTTAGTTTGTGATGTTTTACCCATGGATGCATGCCATCTACTATTGGGCAGACCATGGCAGTATGACAGAAGTGCCATGTATGATGGGAAAGAGAATAGCATTTCTTTCAAGAAGGATGGGAAGACTTTCAAGTTGCAGTCACTATCAGAAGAAGAGGGATAGTCAAAGACACCAAGTTTCATGTTGAGTAGTGGGAAGGAGTTCATTAACAACCTACATCAAGGGGGTGAAGGATATGTGGTTATGTTACAACCTAAAGAAGAAGACAAGGCTGAAAAGACAGTCATACCCGAAGCAATCCTAAAGTTGTTGGATTAGTTCAAGGACATTGTAAGTGATGGTGCACCTGCAACTCTACCACCAAAGAGAGCCATAAGTCATCAAATTGACTTCATACCTAGATCCTCATTTCCTAACAAAGCAGCTTATAAGCTTACACTGGATCAGAATCTAGAGGTAGCTAGGCAAGTGCAGGAGTTATTGGATCAAGGATTGATTCAAAAGAGCATCAGCCCATGTGCAGTACTAGTGGTCTTAGCAACCAAGAAGAGAGGTAAGTGGAGATTATGCACTGATTCTAGAGCAATAAATAGGATCACCATTAGATATAGGTTCCCTATTCCTAGAATTGAAGACTTGATGGATTGTCTTGGAGGAGCTCAGTACTTCACCAAGTTGGATCTCAAAAGTGGATACCATCAGATCAGAATCAAGGATGGAGATGGGTGGAAAACAACCTTTAAGACAAATGATGGGTTGTATGAGTGGAGATTTATTCCATTTGGCATCTCTAATGCCCCTAGCACATTCATGAGGCTCATGAATGAAGTGCTTAAAGACTTTACAGGGATATTTGTGGTGGTATACCTTGATGACATCCTCATATTCAACAAGACAACATAAGAGCATTTAAAGCATGTGGAGATGGTTCTTAGGGGTAAACCCACAATAGTGGGTTACAATTATTCAAATGAAGAAAAATTAGAAATTCCCATCAAAAAATTTAAAATGGTTTATCCCTTCTAATGAAGGGGGTTCGAATGAACCACCCCCCTTCTAATGAACCCACCCTTCGAATGAAAACCCCCACTTCTAATGAACCCCCTTTCTTGAACCATATAGGAATTTCGAATGAACCCCTTCATTAGAAGGGGGTTCTAATGAACCCCTTTTTTCACCTTCCCCTCCACCATTTCAAAATTTATGCATTTTTTTTTTACCATCGAAGCTTGGGAAGGAGGTGCAAATGGAGTCAACTTGATAAACCAAGCTAGATGATTATAGTGATCGAAACGTGCTTTCCAACAACTATAAATTTAATATATTTTGTTTTTATTTTATATTTTATTTTTTAGTTTTACTATACATAGGTTTTTCACCGAACATCAAGTTCGGTGAAAAATCATTGTGGAAAAATAGTAAATTTGAGGAAAAAATTGAAAAATATATACGAACTAGGTATTGATGTCATCATTCCAACAAAAAAAGAAAAATTGAATTTCAATAAATACCAAAAAAGTTATGCGAGCCGAAGTGCACCTATGTCTAAATTATAAATGTTTTGACTTCAAAACTTAATTAAAAGAAAAATATTCAACAAAATGCTATGAAACAAAATGAAAGAACTAGACACTTGTGTTACCAACCTAAATTCAAAAGAATCATAATTTTATCCTTTATAGAAAAAAATTTATGTGAGCCGAAGTACACACCACTTTTTAAAAATGTTGTTTACTATTAAAAACTAGTTATCAAAGGAGACACAAAAAAAATATAATTTAATTTCAATTTTTTTTAAAAAAAATAGATTTAAAATCTACAGACAAAATCTCACAAATCACTAGTTTACATCATTTTCAATTTCCTAATAGTTTACCTACTATAAGTGTCAGAAAGTGAAGTTTTCTCTAAAAATGTTGATTTCAATGTCAAGTTTGGCCAAAAAGTGTAACCCATTATTGTGGGATGACCCTTAGAAGATTGCAAGAAGAGAAGTTAACCATCAATCTAGAGAAATGTGAGTTCTTTAAATAGGAGCTTGTGTATTTGGGGTTTGTAGTATCCCAAGGATCATTGAAGATGGATCCAAGCAAGGTGGAAGCTATCCTAAACTAGCCTACACCAACCATAGGAACAGAGGTAAGAAGTTTTCATGGATTGGATCAATTTTATAGAAAATTCATAAGGAACTTTAGTGGTATATGTGCACTAGTCCTAGACACAATAAAAGGTGGTTTGAAAACTAAGTTTAAGTGGACTCAAGAAGATGAGAAAGGGTTTGAGAAACTGAAACAAGAGGTGGCAACTCAACCTATTCTCTTATTACCTAGTTTTGACAAATTGTTCACCGTTGAATGTGATGCAAGTGGAGTGGTAGTAGGAGGAATGTTAAGTCAAGAGGGCAGGCCTATAGCCTTATTTAGTGAGAAGCTCAATGAAGCAAAGAAGAAGTATTCAACCTATGACTTAGAACTTTATGCTTTGGTTCAGTCACTTAGGAAGTGGAGGCATTATCTTCTACCCAAGGAGTTTGTAGTCTTTACTGAGAATCAGGCACTTAGTTATATCAACACTCAAGAGAAGTTGAGTAATAGGCATTTGAAATGGATGGAATACATTCAAGTTTTTACTTTTACCATCAAGCACAAGAAGGGACAGCTAAACAAAGTAGTAGATGCATTGAGCAGGAGGTTGTTGACAGTGCAAGAGATACAAGTGAAGAGCATAGGGATTGACAGTTTTAAAGATCTCTATGGGGAAGATGAAGACTTTTTTAGAGGTCTATAAGGTATGTTCTAACTTTGAGAATCATTTTCATAGCCAATACTCAGAGTATACATTGCAAAGTGGGTTATTGTTTAAAGGAAATCAGTTATGTGTTCCAAGAGGGTCAATGAGGGAAAATCTCATTCAGGAAAAGCATAATGGAAGTCTTAGTGGACATTTTGGCATCAACAAGACTTTAGAACTAGTGCAAAGATTCTATTACTAACCTAAGTTGGCAAGATATGTTAGAAATTATGTGGAACAATGTGTTGTGTGTATGAAAGCTAAGGGAGGAGCTAGTAATGCTGGTCTATATCAACCCCTACCCATTCCTAATAGACCATGGGAGTGTGTAAGCATGGATTTTGTGGTAGGCCTTCCTAAGACCAAGACTGGTTTTGATAGTGTCTATGTAGTAGTGGACAGATTTAGCAAAATGAGTCATTTTATCCCTTGCAAAACTACTCATGATGCTAGTTACATAGCTCATCTCTTCTTCAAGGAAGTTGTAAGGATCCATGGATTGCCTTTGAGCATTGTTTCAGACAGGGATGTGAAGTTCATGAGTCACTTTTGGAAGACTCTATGGAGTAGATTGGGTACCAACCTGTTATTTGGATTAGCTTACCATCCTCAAACTGATGGTCAAACAAAGGTGGTTAACAGGGTGCTAGGTAACCTTCTAAGGTGCCTAACTAAGGAATATGGACAAACATGGGATATGGTTATCTCACAAGCTGAGTATGCTTACAATGATAGTGTGAATCAGACCACAGGGAAGAGTCCTTTTGAAGTTGTGTATGGGATGCACCCAAGAGGCATATGTGAGCTCAGAGATCTTGGAGCTATGGAACATAGAAGTGGACATGCAGAGGACTTCATTCAAACCATGAAGGAGATTCAGGAGCAGGTAAAGAAGACAGTCACCGAGGCTACACAAAAGTTGAAGGAGAAGGCAAATTTGTCAAGGAAAGATGTGCAATTTGTAGTAGGAGACTATGTCATGGTCCACCTCAAAAAATCAAGGTTGTAGAAGGGTACATCAACCAAGTTGTAGATGAAGAGAGTGGGTCCATGCAAGGTATTGGCCAAGTATGGGAAGAATGCATACAAGGTGGAGTTACCTGCCGATCTAGGGATCTCTCCAGTGTTCAATGTAGCTGATTTGATCAAGTACAAGGGATCAGTCAAGGATTTGGATCAGAACAATAGGGAAATCTTCAAGGATGTAAGCAACATACCCCTACCTACTCCAGACAAGCAACAAGTAGAACGAATCTTGGAGTCAAGAGTGCAAAAGTCCACAAGGCACAAGGTGTACATGGAGCACCTTATCAAGTGGAAGAACAAGCATGAATCAGAAGCCACATGGGTACAAGAAGATCAGTTCAAGAAGTTTGGTATTGAACTGTCTTTGATCTCTCCTTCCATTCCTTAGTGTTTGGGCAGAGAGGGGGAGAATGGTGCAGGAGCACCTAGGAAGCATTAGGTAGCACTAGGAAAATTTGTGAGCCTAGGATGAAATTTTGTGGTTTTAATGCTTTAAGGTCATGTTGACCATTTAGTTTTGAGATAGAGGTGTTAGAACATTTTAGGAGGAAGGTTGATCAATAGCTCATGGTAGAATGGATGAGTTTAGCAACTTGTTTCCACTAGAATTCTCTAGGAATTGGAAATAAAGCCCAAAATGTTGTATTTGTGCAATTTTGGCCTAATGTGGTGGTTATGTCCGACCCAAGGGATTGGTAACTACCTTGGAGAGGAGTTATAAGGAGTTGCTCGAGCTGAGAGCAAGGTTGGTTGGTTTTTGGATTTGTAATAATTTCATGGAGTGCAATTAAGACTGTGATATTGTAGAACATCTTTTAGTTTATGGTTTTGGTTTTATGCATTGATGTTTTGATCAGATGTTGAGAGTAGAGTAGGTAGTGAAATTCCTTTTCAGGCATTTCTTAGTTCAGTGGTTAGCTTGTTGTATCGGTTCAAGCATTTTTTTTTGTTAGGTTAATTCATTTCTTGCAATTTTTGTTATGACTGTCAAACCGGCAGAGATGGAGCTCTAGACTGTGTTTCCCCTGTACCTGGTGTATGGGCTCTTGGAAACAGAGGCTAGGCTCCATGTTTGTACATAAGGTAGAGGTAGGAGTTCTTAGGAGTCAGGAATCCATGGCAAAAGACTGTTCCTAGGCGAGCTTGGTAATGCCCGGTTAGGACAGTCAAAGAGTGCAGATCACTAAGGTTGCAGGGGTGCCAATCTCCTAGTGAACCACGGTGTGGAGAGGATGTGGATTGTCTTGCAGAGGCTTGGTAACAAGAAGGAGGCTTAACACAGACCAGGAAGTGGCAAACAAACTGACTGATCTCAAGGAGGTCAGAAATTGGCTTAAACCAAGCCTAAATTTGCTAAGTTAAGGGTTGGAGCAGTGTACGGACAGTGGAGGCTCCAAACCCCAAAAATCTTAAAGGTGTGGGCAAGGGTACCACGAATCCCAAGAAAATATTTGGGTTCATTTGGAGGATTTGAGCACACTCCATTTTTCTAGGGTTAGGAGGCCTAATTGGGGCTCTAAGGCTTGTAGCCTTTTCTAACCCTAGAAGAGGGTTTGGTGGAAGCGATGGAGAATTGGAGTCTAGTGATTGATCAAGAACCCTAATAGGTTGCTACGAATCTTTTTACTACATCTATACACCCCTGCAATAACCTTACTGAATGTTGGGAGTAATTGACCTTTAAGGAAGAATAAGGGTCAAGGGTGAGATAGTGGCAAGGCACCAAGATTGGATTGGTAGGATGGAAGAGTGATGATAGTAGGGTTGGCCAGTAGGACCAGGGGTACCTATACCTAAGATAGGACCTAAAGGTTAAGGTGGGAGATTCACCTAGGAGTTCTTGAGAACAAGGACCCAAAGCATGGGACAATGAGTGTTCCATCCAACTCTACCCTATCACTCAGCCTCTGCAATGGATAAGGAAAATAAATCTTGTTTTTTACTCAACCATGATACCAATCTGCAACCAAGAAAGAATGCACCACCACTTGTACTTTTTATGTCATCAACACAACCTGGCCAATCTGCATCTATGTAAGCACCTAGTGTAAAATCAGTATCCCTAGGATACCACAAGCTATAATTCAAAGTTCCATTCAAATGTTTGAATATCCTCTTAACATCAACATGTGTTTCTCTAGGGTTTTCTTGAAATCTAGCCTCAAGACAAAATACATGCATTATATTCAGTCTAGTAGCAGTTAAATACAATAATCCTCCAATCATAGATTTGTATTTTCTCATATCAACCTTAGGTGAATCATCATCTTTACTCGATTTGTATCTAGTCACCATAGGAGTGCATACTGGTTTGGAACCATCCATCCCAAACTTCTTCAACATTTCTCTTACATACTCTGACTATGAAATAAAAATCCCTTTCTTTGTTTGATTAATTTGCAACCCAAGAAAGAAATTCATCTCACCAAACATAGACATCTCAAATTCTTTTTGCATGTCTTCAACAAACATCTTACACATTGTTTCATTTCCTCCAAAGATAATGTCATCAACCTATACAACCATTATCAAGATTTTGTCATTTTCAATTTTGAAGTACAAATTACTATATGTCGTACGTTTATTGAAACCTTCTGAATCAAGTATTTTTCTATCATTGCATACCAAGCTCTAGGAGCTTGCTTCAATCCATATAAGGTCTTCTTTAATCTGCAAATCATATTTGGTTGATTTGACAACTAAAATCCTTCCAGTTGTTCCATGTAGACCTTTTCTTCTAATTCACCTTTCTGATAAACTTTAAAATACTTATGAGCATCCAATGCTAAAAGCATTATGATAGCTTCCATCCTTTCCACTAGAGCAAAGGTTTCCTAAAAATATATACCTTCTACTTGTGAGTAAACCTTACACACAAGTCTTGCTTTATTTTCTAACTACTTCTCCATTCTCATTCAACTTATTTCTGAATACCCATTTTGATCCAATTATGTTTTTATCTTCTGGTCTAGGGACCAATTCCCAAGTTTTATTCTTCTCAATCTGCATAAGTTCTTCTTTCATAGCTTTCATCTAATGTTCATCATTACATGCTTCACTCATAGTCTTTGGTTCAACTTCAAAAAGTAAGCACATATTTATTTCACTAGCAGTAGCAACTATGCTTCTTATCAATACTCCTTCCCTCTTGTCTCTAATGATTTGACTTTCTGAATGATTTTTTTGCACATATTTAGGTGTCTTTTAGGACACCACTAGAGCTTCTTCTTCTTCATTATGCTCCTCTTGTTCTTCCACAACTTCTAATCTTATGCAATCAGGTTCATTAGGTAGATATCCATCAACTTCAATTGAATTCTTCAATGCTTCATCATCCTTGACATTTGTGATCTCTACAATCTTTCTTAATGTTTTTCTGAAACATCTATAAGCTTTTCCTCTAGTAGAGTACCCAAGGAAGATACCTTCACATCTAGCATCAAAATTCCCTAGATTTTTTTCATCCCATCTGATATAACATTTGCTTCTGAATACCTTGAAATACTTGACAATAGGAATTCTTCCACACCATATCTCATAGGGGGTCTTAGTACTGTTAGCTTTTGCTTGAACTCAATTGAACACATAAATAGTAGTGTGAATAGCTTCTCTCCAACAAATTTCTGGTAGACTTTCCTCTATAATCATTGATCTAGCATCTTCTTGAATCATTTTGTTCTTTCTTTCAACAACTCCATTCTTATAAGGATTTATAGGAGCAGGTAACTATCTTTTTATTCCATGAACTTCACAAAACATGTTAAACTCATTGGAGGCGAATTCACCACCTCTATCAAACCTCAAACATTTTATTCTCAAATTTTATTCATTCTCAATCATAGCCTTAAATGCCTTGAATCTATCTAATGCATCATATTTCTCATTGAGAAAATTAACCCATGTATATCTAGAGTAATCATCAATAAAAAGCATAAATTACCTATCACCTTGTATACTTTTCACTCTTGTAGGACCAAAAAGATCTATATGAATAAAATCCATTAGTCTAGTAGTAGATTGCTCCTTTGATCTAAAGTTGTTTCTAGCTTGCTTTCCAAACTGGAAATTCTTGCAAATAACATTAGCAAGCTTTGTAATCCTCAGTAAATCTCTCATGGCTTGTATTGCACTAATTCTTTCCATATTATGAAAATTCATGTGACACATTCTCCGGTGCCATAACCAACTATCATTAATTTGATTCATAAAGCAATGTCCATCAACACCCTTAAGTTGATAAATATTTCCTTCAAACTTCTTACTAGTAGCAATCATTATTTTGGATCCTTTCCTAATTTCATATCTCTCATCCTCAAATACAATATTATATCCTTTACTACACATTTGTCCAACATTCAAGAGATTATACCTTAATCCCTTAACATAGTAGACATCATCAATGTTATGCTTTCCATCAAAACTTACTGAACCTATCCCACAAATCTTAGCACCAGTATCATCTCCAAATTTAACTAAGCCTCCATCATGCTTTCAACTTTAACAAACTTACTCTTATCACCAATCATGTGATGTGAACAACCACTATCGACAACCCAGTAGTTATTTTCTTGTTTAGCATGTAAGGCAGAGATCACAGTATCTTCATCTTTCTCTCAAGGAATTTTCTTCACCTGTCTTTCAGTATTAGCAGGAGTAGATTCATCTTTTATAGCCAAGAACAATCATTCATTAAATTCAAAATCTCCATAATCAGACTCTTCATCAGAAATACCAACATCTTATTTTATCTAATATGCTCTCTTAATCATCTTCCCTTTTTTTTCTTTGTTTAATCTATGTTTATTCTTCTTAGCTCTTTCCAGACATCTAGAAGAGTAATGACCAATTCATCCACAACTAAAGCATTTAAAAGGTAACTTACCTTCATACTTACTAGAGCCCTTTTTCATTTTTCTCAAAAATTTAGCTTCTAAATCATCAAAGTTCTCTTCATCTGGATCTTCAACTCTTGTAGCCTTAAAAGCAATTTCTATCTTCGATCCATTTCTCAAGATAGGATTTCTCATTTCATAAGTTGTTAGAGTACCCAACAACTTATCTTTAGTATATGTCTTATAATCTATGTATTCCTCAATATCATATACCTTTTCACTATACGCATTAGGGGGAGTTTTGAGAATCTTCTTCACAATCCTGGATTCATCCACTGTAGCACCAAGTCCTCACATTCCACCTAGTTTATCCACTCTTTGTACAAAAAATTTAATGTTCTCATCTTCAGACATCTATAGGAGCTTGAATTATTCCTCCAAATTCTGCACCTTTTCTTCTTTGACCCTTTCATCTCCTTCATGCATCTTTTCCAATTTTTCCCAGACCTCTTTAGCAGTCTTCAAACTTGCAAATTTAATTAACTCAGAATGTGAAAGACTATTCGTTAGAATAAAATTTTCCTTGTTCACTTCATGTGTCTTGATCTCATCGACTTTACTCAGACCATTTGTAGGAGGAGTGTAAGCAGTCTTGTAAGCATTCTCAACATCATATCCACAATACTCTAGATATCCTTCCATCTTTATTTTCCATAGGGAATAGTTAGTCCCATCAAACCTTGGACACTCAATAGTGATATTTCTCACCATCTCAGACCTTCCTTAAGCAGTTAAGCTCTTCTCCAAGGAACTAAGCTCTGATACCAATTGTTTAACAAGACAACTAAGAAGGGGGTGAATCAATTGTAACAAATTTTAACCTTTAATAACTTCCCTAAGATATTAGATCAATTATCATTCACAAATCCTTTACTCTGCTAATGTGATTAATCATTAAGTGCAAAAGTAGAAACTAAAACACATCACACACACAATAACATTAGATTTACATGGAAAACCTAATAAGGGAAAAACCACGGTGAGGATTAGCTCACAATATAAATAATATGAAAACTGAATACAAAGGCTCACTTCCATAGAAAGCTCACTGCCAAAAAAATACATTGTCTAGAATAAGACCCACTGTCCAACAAGGGTTAACCACCCAAAGGGCTCACTGCCACATAATTACAAAGAAGATAGAATATATTTGTCACAAAAATAAAAAAATCTCAATGCAACGAAGATTTCCACCAAAATTCACTCACACACTTGCAAACATTCTTGAACGATAAAGTACACCTTCAACTCACTACTTCTGAAAACTCACAATTAGATTTCACACTGATCTGCTCAACCTCGCATCACATACACACTATTTCACATTTATCTTGCATCTATCTTTCTTGCATTCATCCATCATAAAAATCTCAACCTGTATTTATACCGTCTTCAATCTTTGAAACTTATCCAAAGTTAGCCACACACCTCTCGCATTTGCAAATTCAAATTAGGTTAGCACCAAAACATTCTACGGTAGAATTAGAATGAGGGAAACCCAAACGCATGCTTCAACATGGTTCATGAGTATTTTTTAACACAAGGTCGACCAAACCAATGTAAAACACATAGACAATTAAGCACAAACTACCTTAATACAATCTAAACTTTCCAGATGACAAAATTAACTTGAATATGACCTCAACAACTTATCTCCAGAACCAAGTCATAAGACTCAAACAACAAGAAATCTGGAGCAACAACATTTCTCTTGGACCTCATCCAAATACACAGAAAAGCACATTTCACAACTGGTGAACATAACTCACATTGTACAACATTCCAGAAACTCAAAATTTGGATATACAAGCTTCCAACAATCATGAAAAATACCTTAAATCCTCACTAGCATAACAACAAATCCCAAATCAATACCCAAAGCAAATATTGAATACTTGCAACCTTTCTTCATTACAATTCTCTCAATATTCTCAACATATACAATCAATAATCATCATTCATGACATCAATGACAACAAATAGTTGGAAACTAGTTAACCAATTGACATCAATGACAACACCTTCATACTTGCAACAAACTGGCTTTCCAGTGGTCACTTGTCATTATCAAATTTGAAAAAAATGAAAAAAAAATACAAAAAGGAAAAAGAGAGAAAAAAGGGGAAAAGAAAAAATGCAATAATTTGTGTTATTTCTATGGGCTAATTAGTTTGTAGGTATACTCTATTGCTTTAGTGGTTGACTGAGTACATCCTAGCACCTCTTGTGGCTCTCTTGTGCTCTTGTTTGTTGTGGTCCATATGACTTCGATCACTTATAGCATCAATTACACATTCAGTTGAGGTGTTAGCAACGATGAAGAGAGAATTAAGGCTACTATTCATATGCTCCCTAATACTTCAATTCGATAGAGATCTTTTATGTGTAGTGTGGCTATAGTCCTTGTCACAATTTTTGCTTCCTTCCTTGCTAGAGATTCACAGCTACAGAGTTACATTGGCTACAAAATCTTGGTATTAATGGACATGCAAGTTGGTCAAATAATTAATTTCTTTTAACTTTATTAATATTCCTTATTATATTAATCATATAAGCATCATGCCTACCTATCATCTTCTTGTTGCTTGAGGACGGTCAACCCTTTAAGTTGGGGGGAGGTCCACCATCTTTATTACCTATCTTTTCACCTATTATCCTTCATTATTCCATCATAGCCATAGTATCTATTATTTTCACTTTTCATAATCATTCATATTTTCTATCATTTCACCCCTTTCACATAGCTCATGCATATGGAATTATAGCATTTCAAGAAAATAATGCTATGGAAAAAATGCCAACAAAAAAATGAAGATGGTGAAAAAATAAAAATCAAAAGAGGTATGAATATTGAAAAAATGAAAAAGAAAATTGGTAAACAAAAAAAATGAAGATGATGAAAAAATCAAAAATCAAAAGAGGTATGAATATTGAAAAAAAATGAAAAGAAAACTGGCAAACAAAAGAAAATCCATGACGATTGATATGAAGAAGAGCTATAGGAAATTGAAGATCAGGTATAATAGTCAAGGGTCAAGAAGGCATAAGTCATAAATCCAAAGGCTACCAGTCCAAATCACAACCTCTAAATCATACAGATTGCATGAGGACGTGCGATATGTTAAGTTGGGGGGAATGATGAGAGCCATTTATGTCCCATTTTATGCCACATTTTAGCCTTTTTCATATGCCTTCAATCCCATTCCCATATTCCATTTCCGTATCTTATCATAATATTTTACCATTTTATGCTGCATATGATTAAATATATATGAGTGATATGGGTATGTGCAGGATCATGATGGGCCAAAAAGTGGCAATATGATGGGTATGTGGTTGACGACTATTTTTTTACCCAAAATTGATGAAACTAAAATGGTTTTTAAAGGAGATTCTCATATTTCCACCGATATAAATTATGCTTTACTTTGAATTTAATAAATAATTATTATTCATTTTCTATTCAAATTATGACTAAAGTCCTAATTGATAGGCTGATTGAAAAACATCTATAACTTTCAAACGATATCACATTTTTTGAATCCAAAACATGCATCACATTTTATGCTTCGCATATTATAGATTAAGAAAAAATTGAATTTCATGAAATTTTGACCAAGTTAAGGTGGTCGACATACAGTTTTATATTTTTTTAAAAGTTGTAATAAAAATTCATAATAAATTATTTACTTGGAAAAAAAATTACAAAACAATATGCATCACATCGGGACATGAGTCCTCTCTTTATATCTAAAATCTTATAAAAATATTATCATTTTATTGTGGTTAGGTGGTCGATAGACACCTACTCTTATTTTTTCCCCGGAATTTAAGTACCATTGCATCGAAATTTCAAATTTTCACCAAATAGATCTTTTTTTTAAAGTAGTTTAGAAACTAAATTCAATTTTATACAAATTTTATTCTTACATATTTTTGAAATAATATAGATAATTTATTCAAATTTTTACGTCAAGTTGCCTAACTCTTATTTTTCTTAATTTTTTGCCACTTAAGGGCTTGTTTTTTCCATGATGATCCTACACATACCCATATTTAATATATATTTGGGATTAAAATATGAAAAATAATTATTGATTATATTTACTGATAAGTGTTGTCATTTTAAGCCTTGGAAAATATTTCTTGTAGCATGCAGACTTCCAGTCGCCTTCCTATCACATTCTTCATAGGAACTTCCTACCGCCTTCCTTTCACATTCTTCATAGGAACTTCCTATCGCCTTCTTGTCGCTCATGGGTGCACATATTAGTAAATTAATTTTTACCATAAAATTATTCTCATAAAATAGTTTGGTTATTTAGTTATAACCAATTAATGTTTAGTTCTAATTTTATGGAGGAGAATGTCCTCACGTTGAAAATAATATTCTATTTTAATGATTGTAACCATGAGCTAAACAAGATCCTACATTTTAGGCTAAGTTGTTTCAACAAATAAAAAAACTAAATATGAGCAAAATAATAATAGAAAAGTGGCATAAAAATAGGAAACAACTTGCACACATATTTAATATAAATATGAGCTAAGCAATAAGAAAAGAGATATAGAATTTGTATTATTTTTTATAAATAAAGCATCATCTTCACATGACTAAACCAATATACAATAATTTCATTTCAGCACCAAGCAGACTAAGGAGGAAGGGTGCCCCCTTCTTGGAATGCTTAGTGATTTTGGTAGCTTTTAGAATATGCGTGTTTATTTCTAGCAGCATGTTTATTTCCAGTAGTATGTTTATTTTCAGCAACACATTTATTTCTATTATTGTTTGAATCTATTTACGGTTTACTATTAATTGCTTATGATTTAATTGTGAGATTTGATGATTATCTTTGCTCATGTTTTTTCATATTATTTACATTTGAGCTTAATTTAAAGAATTATTACTATTGATTCTATCACAGTCTATGTTATAGAAATACTGCAAGACAGTCACAGTTCCTATTATTGTTCCCATCACAAAGCACTACTATTATTTGTATCACATAAATACTACAGAAATATTCACAGTTCCTATTGTTGTTCTTGTCATAGAGCACTATTGTTATTCTTGTTGCAGAAAGACTACAAAAAACATCATAGAACACTATTATTCCTGTTGCAGTTCATGTTGTAGAACAATGTTGTTTCTATAATAGTTCCTATCATAGAACATTGTTTCTTGTTGCAGTTCTTGTAGTAGAATAGTGTTGTTTCTATAATAGTTCTTGTCACATAAGCAAAACAAAAACATTAATATGAAATTCAACTTAGTTAGTTGATTGATTTTAGGAATGCATTTTCATCCCCACTCACTTCACAACTTGCAACCCTTATGCATATAGCCATGATACCTTTCATGAGCTTATGATCCCTAGATTGACACTTAAACCAAGTTGAATCCAATTTATTCTTTTCCCTATATTTGGCCTATCATGGCCATTGAAAATATACACACTAAATTATTTTTACTATAGGAACTAAAGGAGAAAATCATAAAGTAGTACAATAAGCTCTGAGATATGGTAGCTCTAAAACTTACATCTTTAACTGAAGTGTTGGCCAATACAGAGAAGGTTGTGCAAAAGATAATAGTGCCTATGATGTAGAGCATCTACAAACTTCAACAAACTTCAAGGGTACTCAAGACCCAACACACAAACTGAGAAGATCAACCAAAACTTTTAACTAAAATCCCTTCATTCTCACTTGTTTCTATATGGAAAAAAGACATCAATTCAACAAATCTTGCTTCTTTGCTCTTACCAAACCTTAAATATCTCTGATTTGATTGAAACAAAGAAAAAACCTAGTGAGAAAACTTTGAATTCAATCAACTCATCCAAACATACTTTCCCAAGTCACTTTCCTTCAAACATTCACTACAATCTACCAAGATACTTCTTGGTTTCAATTCACTAAATCACCCAATTAGGTGTCCAAACTTACAAAAAACCCCAAAACACTTTTAAACATCATTATTTGACATATTCAAAACAAAAAAACTCCTTTATAACTTAGACTCATCAGTTTTTCCATTTCATGCACACAAAGACCAATTTTCCTTGTAGTAGTCCAACAAGACTAAATCAGGTATAATTCTTAAACCATTTTGAATCTACACAAACCAAATGCATATTCAAGAACCCATTTTGAAAAATTTTAACATATCAAAATATTTTATGGTGTTGTTTTGAAAAATATTCCAGAACAATTGATTGTTTGCCACCAAAAGAGCCCCAATTAGGCCTAAAATACAAAGCAAGTGCTAGTAACTCAACTCCATAAAATCAAATCACCATTAAAATTATTGTATCATGTTCTAAAACATCATAATCTACAAAATTTTGACCCCTTAAGCCTTTCCAAAGGCCACAAATCTCAAACCCTTGAGTTTGACTTCCCTAGGCTCAAATCAATGAGGGTTTATTGAAAAGATGTATTCTAGACCTTCAAACATCTTGCCACTACTTCAATCAGCTTGGAATAGGTTTGCATAAGCTAAATTTATCATTCTCCAACCTTCTTGAATGCTTTTTCATCAGATCTTAACTTGGTGCCATCATATTTCATGGAAAACTCTGTAATTTTTGTAAGGGCAGCAACATTAGCTTTGTATTTTCACCTTCTTGCATCTGCACACACACACAATACAAAACACACTAAATGCATCCTAAATTAACCTGATCCATTGATCCACCATGCCTAAATTGGTGGAGTAGTTGCTAATTACTAATTAGAATCTCAAATCCCTATTTTTAAGGGTTTACAGGCAATTCACTAAAAACTTGCTCTTATTCGATCTAAACTTGATGGGAAACTTTCAAATCACCTCCAATTGAATGCTAACATACTACTCTAAGAAATAAAAAACAATTTTGTAGCTTATTAACTGTTGTACAGTTCGTACAAGACTGGTAAACAAGGAAAAAAATTTAAAAATAGTAGAACAGAGTGATTTTATTACAAAATTTGATTCAAGATACAAATTTATGAGTTTTTCTTGCCCTTACATTGCTTATAAAGATGTTTTCATCAGTTTTCTTGACTTCATATTCAACTTCCATCGTTCAAACCTTCTTGTTTCACTTATGACTCTTCATCTTCCTCTTTCAATTTTGCAATTTCATGCAATTTTGCACTTTTGCATCTTTTGCAATAAAATGACATTTTTGCAAACTTAATTGACCACCTAGAGACCTAATGGAGACTTAAATACTTTGGGATAGGCCTTCACATGACCTTTATACATGTTTTCATGGTGAAAATACAAATTTCATAAAATTTTCTATTTGAGGTATATTGTGCACAAGGTGCTCCTACACCAAACAACTGGCCTAAAAATTTTCCAAGTCCCTTTGGAAATGTATTGTTGTAGATCAATCTTCTTCACACCTACATATCTTTATCAAATTTTTCTCTTTAAATCTGGTTACCTTTGTCTTGGACTTCTTCTTGCTACATACTTGAAATCACTCACTTGCCTTCATCTTCCATCTTGATTCCTTCCATCTTTTGTCTTCATTTTTGTCTTCTCTTGTATTTTCCTTTTGCCTTCTCTTTCTCTGCCATCAGTTTCACCAATCACTATTCTCAATCAAAGGACACAGGACTATCCTTTCACAACTCTTAACTTTCCTCTAACATTTTCTCAATCAAAGGAAACAAGACTGTCCTTTCACACTACTTTCTAAGCAATCTTTCCTCTTTTCAAATAATTCATCTTTGACCTTCTCTGACCAATCATCTTTCCTTCAAACTAACTTTCAATTCTTTTCAATAGATACAAAATCTTCTAGTGCTTCTTCAGACAGTTATCCATCTCCCTCACTGCTCACCCCACAAACTCAACAAACCATCCATCTTACCAACAATAGATCCTGGAAGATGCACTTACCACTCTTCCTCTCAGTGGCCTCACTCTATTTGCACATTCTCCCCAGCTTAATCCCTATTGGAGGATGGTGAAAATAGACTCATCCTTGTTTGTAACCAACAAACAAACTTCTCAGAACTCTTCCTCTCTGCAGCTTTAAGGTGGATCAAACACTTGCAACCAACAACTCAACAACAACTTAACAAACACCAAATCAAATAGCTTTGATACCAATAGATGTAGAGCATCTACAAACTTCAACAAACTTCAAGGGTACTCAAGACCCAACACACAAACTGAGAAGATCAACCAAAACTTTTAACTAAATCCCTTCATTTTCACTTATTTCCATATGGAAAAAAGACATCAATTCAACAAATCTTGCTTCTTCACTATTACCGGACCTTAAACATCTCTGATTTGACTAAAACAAAGCAAAAATCCACTAAGAAAACTTTGAATTCAATCAACTCATCCAAACATACTTACCCAAGTCACTTTCCTTAAAAAACTCACTACAATGTAAAAAGATACTTCTTGGTTTCAATTCACTAAACCACCCAATCAGGTGTTTGAACTCACATTAGACCCCAAAACACTTTTAAACATCATTATTTGATAGATTCAAAACAAAAAAAAACTCCTTTATAACTCAGATTCATCAATTTTTCCATTTCATGCACACAAAGACCAATTTTCCTTGTAGCAGTCCAACATGACTAAACCAGGTATAATTCTTAAACCATTTTGAATCTACATAAACCAAATACATATTCAAGAACCCATTTTGAAAATTTTTAACATATCAAAAGCTTTGATGGTGTTTTTTTGAAAAATATGTTAGAACAATTGACTGTCCGCCACTAAAAGAGCCCTAATTAGGCCTAAAATACAAAGCAAGTGCTAGTAACTCAACTCCATAACATCCAATAACCATAAAGAGACTTGTATCATGTTCTGAAACATCAAAATCTACAAACTTTTGACCCCTTAAGCCTTTCCAAAGGCCACAAATCTCAAACCCTTGATTTTGACTTCCCTAGGCTCAAATCAATGAGGGTTTATTGAAAAGATGTATTCTAGACCTTCAAACAACTTTCCACTACTTCAATCACCTTGGGATAGGTCTGTACAAGCTAAATGTATCATTTTGCAACCTTCTTGAATTATTTTTCATCAAATCTTAACTTGGTGCCATCATATTTCATGGAAAGCTCTATAATTTTTGTAAGGGAAACAACATTAGCTTTGTGTTTTCACCTTCTTGCATCTACACACACACAATAAAAAACACACTAAATTCATCATAAATTAACCTACTCCACCGATCCACCATGCCTAAATTGGTGGATTAGTTGCTAGTTACTAATTAGACTCTCAAACCCCTAGTTTTAAGGGTTTACAAACAATTCATTGAAAACTTGCTCTTATTTGATCTAAACTTGATGCGAAACTTTCAAATCACCTCCAATTGAATGCTAACATACTACACTAAGAAATAAAAATAATTTTATAGCCTATTTACTATTGTATAGTCCATACAAGACTGGTAAACAAGGAAGAAAACACAGAATTAGCAGAACAAAGTGATTTTATTAAAAAAATTGATTCAAGATACAAAGTTATGAGTTTTGCTCGCCCTTACGTTTCTTATAAATATGTTTTCATTATTTTTCTTGTCTGCCTCTTCAGCTTCCATCATTCAAACCTTCTTGTTTCACCTATGACTCTTCATCTTCCTCTTTCAATTTTGCAATTTCTTGCAATTTTCACTTTTGCATCTTTTGCAAAAAAATGACATTTTTGCAAACTTGATTGACCACCTAGAGACCTAATGGAGACTCAAATACATTGGGATAGGCCTTCACATAAAATTTATACATTTTTTCATGGTGAAAATACAAATTTCATAAAATTTCCTATTTGACACATACAATGCACAAGGTGCTCCTACACCAAACAATTGGCCTAAAAAGTTTCCAAGTCCCTTTGGAAATGTATTGTTGTAGATCAGTCTTCTTCACACTTGCATATCTTTATCAAATTTTCCTCTTTACATTTGCATACCTTTGTCTTGGACTACTTCTTGCTGCATACTTGAAATCACTCACTTGCCTTCATCTGCCATCTTGATTCCTTTCATCTTTTTTCTTCATTTATGTCTTCTCTTGTCTTTTCCTTTTGCCTTCTCTTTCTCTTCCATCAGCTTCACCAAGCACTTTTCTCAATCAAAGGACACATGACTATCCTTTCACAGCTCTTAACTTTCCTCTAACCTTTTTCTCAATCAAAGGACATAGGACTATCCTTTCACACTACTTTCTAAGCAATCTTTCCTTTTTTCAACTAATTCATCCTTCACCTTCTCTGACCAATCATCCTTCCTTCAAACTGACTTTCAATTCTTTTCAATGGATACAAAATCTTCTAGTGCTTCTTCTAACAGTTATCCATCTCCCTCATTGCTTCACCCCACAAACTCAACAAACCATCCATCTTACCCAATAGTAGATCCTAGAAGATGGACCGACCACTCTTCCTCTCAGTGGCCTCACTCTCTCTACACCTTCTCCCCAGCTTAATCCCAGTTGGAGGATGGTGAACACAGACTCATCCTTGTCTGTAACCAACACACAACTTCTCAGAACTCTTCCTCTCTATAGCTTTAAGGTGGATCAACCACCTACAACCAACAACTCAACAACAACTTAACAAACACTAGATCAGCTAGCTCTAATACCAGTTGATGCAGAGCATCTACAAACTTCAAAATACTTCAAGGGTACTCAAGACCCAACACACAAATTGAGAAGATCAACAAAAACTTTTAACTAAAATCCCTTCATTTTCATTTGTTTCCATATGGCAAAAAGACATCAATTCAACAAATCTTGCTTCTTTGCTCTTACCAGACCTTAAACATCTCTGATTTGATTGAAACAAAGAAAATACCCACTGAGAAAACTTTGAATTCAATCAACTCATCCAAACATACTTACCCAAGTGAATTTCCTTCAAGAATTCACTACAATGTAATAAGATACTTCTTGGTTTCAATTCACTAAACCACCCAATCAGGTGTCCAAACTCACATCAAACCCCAAAACAATTTTAAACATCATTATTTGACAGATTCAAAACAAAAAAACTCCTTTATAACTCAAACTCATCAGTTTTTCCATTTCATGTACACAAAGACCAATTTTCCTTGTAGTAGTCCAACATGACTAAACTAGGTATAATTCTTAAACCATTTTGAATCTGCATAAACCAAATACATATTTAGGAACCCATTTTGACCAATTTTAACATATCAAAATATTTGATGGTGTTGTTTTGAAAAATTTGTCAGAACAATTGACTGTCTGCCACCAAAAGAGCCCCAATTAGGCCTAAAATACAAAGAAAGTGCTAGTAACTCAACTCCATAACATCCAATCACCATAAAAATTCTTGTATAATGTTCTAAAACATTATAATCTACAAAATTTTGACCCCTTAAGCCTTTCCAAAGGCCACAAATCTCAAACCCTTGATTTTGACTTCCCTAGGCTCAAATCAATGAGGGTTTATTGAAAAGATGTATTCCAAACCTTCAAACAGCTTTCCACTGCTTCAATCACCTTGTGATAGGTCTACACAAGCTAAATGTATCATTCTCCAAACTTCTTGAATTCTTTTTCATCAGATCTTAACTTGGTGCCATCATATTACATGGAAAAATTTGTAATTTATGTAAGGGCAACAACATTAGCTATGTATTTTCACCTTCCTGCATCTATACACACACACAATACAAAACAAACTAAATGCATCCTAAATTAACCTACTCCACCAATCCACCATGCCTAAATCGGTGGAGCAGTTGCTAGTTACTAATTAGACTCTCAACCCCATAGTTTTAAGGGTTTACAAGCAGTTCACTGAAAACTTGCTCTTATTCGATCTAAACTTGATGGGAAAATTTCAAATAACCTCCAATTGAATGCTAACATACTACACTAAGAAATCAAAACAAGTTTATAGCCTATTGACTATTGTACAATCCGTACAAGACTGGTAAACAAGGAAGAAAATGTAGAATTAGTAGAACAAAGTGATTTTATTACAAAGTTTGATTCAAGATACAAAGTTATGAGTTTTTCTCACCCTTACATTGCTTATAAATATGTTTTCATCAATTCTCTTGAATTCTTCTTCAATTCTCATCGTTCAAACCTTCTTGTTTCACCTATGACTCTTCATCTTCCTCTTTCAATTTTGCAATTTCTTGCAATTTTGCACTTTTGCATCTTTTGCAATAAAATGACATTTTTGCAAACTTAATTGACCACCTAGAGACCTAATGGAGACTCAAATATATTGGGATAGGCCTTCACATGACCTTTATACATGTTTTCATGGTGAAAATACAAATTTCATAAAATTGCCTATTTGAGGCATATAGTGGACAAGGTGCTCCTACATCGGCGTAGTTCTCTAGAAGAAGAAGAGGACCTATTTATATAGTTTTAAATTAAGAGAGAGCTACGTTCTCGCCTTCACCAAGAAGGTTTGGGAGGAACACCTTGAAAAATTAAAGGTATCATATAAGGGTATATTACCCTCATCCAATTAAGGTGTACATTTTTGAATTGTATAGATAATTTTTTATCTAAATATACATATGCAATGTTAGAAGATGGTTTTGTAGTAAATTTTTTGTCCTTTTGGTGATGGATAACATAGATAGGGGAGCTATTCTCATGTAGATATGTTAGTAATAGGATGTAATGCAAATTTAGTACCCTTTTACCTTGATGTCAAAGGGGGAGTAATGTAGAGAAGTGTGTTGCCATCAGTGACAAATGGGGAGATTGTTGGAAACATGAGCATGATGGTGTATGGTGTTGTCATTGATGGAAACCCATTGTAGAAGTAATTATATATCAATATGTATATATTTTGGAGAATACCAAGTGTTTTTGGGGAAAATTGGCTAAGTCCCAATGTATTTTTAATGTCACAAAGGAATAGTCTTGTGGTCCACATTTCTTTTCATTTCATTATCTTGTCATGTGGTTCTGAGGTGATAATAATACATATTGAAGGAGTCAATATCCCAAGTTTCAAGGTTCTATGTCTTTTGCAACAGAAGATATTAATGACAAAGTATCGAACTAAGTAGAGTAAGAGTTATAGGTGTAAATTTCATGTCGGAATGCTCCATATTCCACCATAGATGATCATTACATTGAGTAGATTTAAGGAAGTGCTTGAATATGTCAGATGAGTGTGCACTCCAAGTTTCAAGTGGTTTTGTGGTCCACATGTCAAGTTTTGGGATGAATAATTGGTTCATTCAGTTGTTGCTTCACTAGTTTTGTTGTGTGGTGTCGACCTAAATGTTTTGGAGTCAAGCGAGACTAAAATGTGTATGGAGCAGATTCATAGGAGTTACTATAGGTCATGTCGACCTATTTTTTTGAAGAAAATTCTTTGGTTACTTTCATAAGGTATGTATGATGGATTTTTGAGATGATAGGTTATAGTGTCACATGTTTCATCTAATTAGGTCAACGTAATTGATGGTATGAGTGTTTGTGGAATATATGCATATATATAGAAGGAAAATTTTGTGTTATGATGATGATGAGTAGAGTGTGTGAAATTTGATAGTGGTGATCTTGTGCATGTGCATGATGAAGTTTGTAAAGTAAATGGTTTTTATCATAACTAGAACTGTATCTTCAACCTATAGCAAATGCATTATAAACAGTTCAATCTTTGGTAGTGAGCCATCCTTTCGTGTTTCTTTTTTTAATTTTGGAAGAAGTGATATTCCTTGGGAAATGGGGCCTTCTATTTTCTGGATAGTGTGTCCTCCAAACAGTGATCCCTTTAGGTAGTGAGCCTCATGTAATCTATTGTAACCTATTATGATATATTGTGAGCTAATCCTCATCATGGTTTTTCCCTTCCAAGGGTTTTCCATGTAAATCTAGTGTTCTTATGTTGATTGTTGTGGTGCATGCTTTAATTTATTCTTTCCATTTTTTCAAGTTTAATGGGATGTTTTGTAATTCACATTTCAGGGAATACCGATTCACCCCCCTCTTAGTATTCCAAGTGTTCAACACACACTTGATCCTCTAAGGGGGAAGAATGTGAATTATTAAGAGAATAACTTATGGTGTGATTTTTTTCCTCCCTCACAATCCTTTGAATTGTGTTGTTGCACTTTATTTGAGTAGAGAGAATGAATTTATGAATAATGAAAGTGGTGTAGAGTATTATGAGGACAACATTGAAAATGTTTATGAATTGGTATATGGACAAGAAAAGGATACAATATATCATAATAGTATTGGTTTGAATGACTAGATTATCTAATGTGAAGGTTGTAACTAAGGTAAAAACTAGGTTAGCATAAACTGATAGCAATATAGAGGATTCCCTCACTCATGTGAATACAAATTTCACAATCAAGGACTCAATCCCTTCTGTTTCTACAATTTTACAAGAGAACTTCTCAATACATAAACCTCCACAAAGGCACCATTTGGAGTTTCTAACTCTTCTGATCCAAACAAGACTTCTCAAGCCCTTATCAATCCTCAAGGACCTTAACTTAATCAAAACTAGCAACCATTAAGGTCTGCCCTTTCACCTATTTACCAAACATACATTGACTGCCAACTTCCTAGTAACCAAGCAACAACAAACTGTCAAACATATCTCCTAATGCAGATCAAAACTCCAGAATGTGATGGACATTTTGGACACCCATTAAATGGTTTTAAATCATATATAAACAATAGTATAGGTTGTTTTGCAACTAAAGCCTTAAAATTTGACTGTACCGACTCTTGACTAGCCTAATTAGGTTTGAATTAGACAGGGCTTATGATTCTCCCATCTCCAAGTTCAAAATTACCTAACCAACACTTTACACATTCCAAACTAGGTATGATTTTGCTAATTTGTCCCTCGAAAGTCTCTTTACATAAGTACTTTTACAAACCCTACCCTCTAAGCTCCTTAACTGTCCACATACACAGTTTTTACAGACTAGGGCTTTGTTGAAAATGCCCAAAACCACATGATCAACCTCCAAAACTTAGGAATATATTAGAATAAATTCAAAAATACTTATAAACCAATTATTAGTAGGATTCAATGGTTAACACCTGAGAAATGCAATTTTAAAGGCTAACTGGTTACCCTAGAACAAGGTATTGACTATTTTTGCAAAAACCACAATATCTTCCTAAAAACCTAACTAAATTGCATGAAACAAAATATAAAAGGAAGTTGATTATTTATACTATCATTTACAAATTTTTTCACATGTCTCTCTTCCTGTATAGGGCCGTACACAACAAAGAAACAATGAATTTCTGAAAGAATATACAGAAAATAGTGTCTTTATTCATTCAAAATCAAATGTGCAATCACCCACGCTTGTACAAAAAGGAATTTTAAAGGAATCCTACACATGAATCTTCAATTTCCAAATACCTCCAAGCGTAACTAATCCACCATGACCCTTCACCTTCTACTTTTGCATCCTTTTGCAATTTTGCAACTTTTACATCTTTTTGGACAACTTTTTACATTACTACAAAATTGATACAATACTTGACCTTGACACCTCATAATGACTTATTCATGTGTCAAATGACTTACATAACCTAATTACAAGGTAAAGACATCAAATTTTGATCAATCTTCAAGATTTCTCAATGGAAGCATGATATTGTCAAGGTGCTCCTGCACCATACTCCTAGCCAAATGAAATTTGAGCCCTCTTGAATTTGAAGCTATCCACAAATCTTCATCCTTTGCATACTCTACCTCTGATTGACCTTGAAAATGCTCCTAATCATCTTCATCTTCACCTTAGGTTTCATTTTGTCCATGCAAATCAGTCCTCTATCTTTCTTGCCAATTGAAATCAGGTTCTTTACATTTTGTTGCACTTTAATCTTCATCTCAGCACATTGTTCTCCTCCTTTCACTTTCAATCTTGGCCTATATCCCATCAAAATCATCATCATAACAAAGAATTGATAAATGAACACTTTACCTTCTTGCTTTTTCCATGTAACTATGCTTTCTTCCCCCTTGATTATTAGGTCTTCTACTCCTTCAAGGAATTCATCTTCAATCTGCTTCATCATCATTCTTATTTGCATCTCTTCTTCTTCTTGCTTGTTAGCTGCAATCTTTGCTTGTATTCTTCTTCTTTTGAAAATCTTCTTTATGGGCCATGTAACTCTTTTCTTGATCTTGAAGTGCCAACTTGTCATCTACTTAATCACCCATTCCATCTTCATCATGGACTCTTGGAACTCTACATCCAACCTTCTCATCTCTTGCTTCAATGTTGCTATCTCTCTATCAAATTTCTCTTGCCTTTTTCTCTTTTTCCTTTCTTCCTCTACCTGAAAATGTCTTCTTAACACTTCCATATTTTTTCTTCAAGCAAGCTTCTTCTTTCTTCCACTTTCTCTCAACTTTCTATACCTCACCTAGGTACTTTACTCTTTTCCTTAACCTAGTCTCTTGGCAACAACTAGGTTCTTCTTAACTTGCACAAACCACAACACAAAACCACAAAACCAAAAAATTTCTCTATCTTAGACCTTTTCCAACCTCTGATACCATTAAACTAATAGCAATACAGAGGATTCCCTCACTCATATGAATACAAATTTCACAATCAGGGACTCAATCCCTTCTTTTTCTACAATTTTACAAGAGAACTTCTCAATACATAAACCTCCACAAAGGAACCATTTGGAGTTTCTAACTCTTCTAACCCAAATAAGACTTCTCAAGCCCTTCTCACTCCCCAAGGGCCTTAACTTAATCAAAACTAACAACCATTAAGGTCTTTTGTTTCACCTATTTACCAAACATACATTGACTACCAACTTCCTAGTAACCAAGCAACAATAAACTTTCAAACATATATCCTAATGTAGATCAAAAATCCTAACTATGATGGACATTTTGGACACCCATTAAAGGGTTTTAAATCATATCTAAACAATAGTATAGGTTGTTTTGCAACTAAATCCTTAAAATCTAATTGTACTAGCTCTTGACTAGCCTAATTAGGTTTGAATTAGACATGGCTTATTGATTCTCCCATCTCCAAGTTCAAAATTACCCAACCAAAACTTTACACATTCCAAACCAGGTTTGATCTTGCTAATTTTTCCCTCAAAATTCTCTTTACATAAGTATTTTTACAAACCCTACCCTCTAAGCTCCTTAACTATCCACGTATATAGTTTTTATAGACTAGGGCTTTGTTGAAACTACCCAAAACCACATGCTCAACCTCTGCAACATAGAAATATCTTAGAATACATTCAAAAATACTTATACACCAATTCTTAGAAGGACTTAATGGTTAAAACCTGAGAAATGCAATTTTAAAGGTTGACTGGTTACCCTAGAACAAGGTATTGTCTGTTTTTGCAAAAACCACAATGTCTTCCTCAAAACCTAACCAAATTGCATGAAAGAAAATAGAAAATGAAGGTGATTGTTTATACCATCATTTGCAAAATTTTGGACATGTCTGTCTGCCCGTACAAGGCCATACACAACAAAGAAACAATGAATTTCTAAAAGAATATACAGAAAATAATGTCTTTATTCATTCAAAATCAAATGTGCAATCACCCACGCTTGTACAAATGATTACAAGGCCTTTTAAAGGAATATTACACATGAATCTTCAATTTCCAACTACCTCCAAGCATAACTAATCCACCATGACCCTTCACCTTCTACTTTTGCATCCTTTTGCAATTTTACAACTTTTTACATTACTACAAAATTGATACAAGACTTGACCTTGACACCTCCTAATGACCTATTCATTTGCAAAATGACATACATAACCTAATTACAAGGTAAAGACATCAAATTTTTATCAATCTTCAAGATTTCTCAATGGAAGCATGATATTTTAAAGGTGCTCCTGCACCATACTCCCAGCCAAATGAAATTTGAGCAATCTTGAATTTGTAGTTGTCCACAAATCTTCATCATTTGCATGCTCTACCTCTGATTGACCTTGAACCTACTCCTGATCATCTTCATGTTCAACTTAGGTTTCATTTTTACCATGCAAATCATTCCTCTATCTTGCTTGCCAACTGAAATTAGGTTCTTTACATTTTGTTGCACTTTAATCTTCATCTCAGCACATTGTTCTCCTCCTTTCACTTTCAATCTTGGCCTATATCCCATCAAAATCATCATCATAACAAAGAATTGATAAATGACCACTTTACCTTCTTATTTTTTCCATGTAGCTATGCTTTCTTCTCCATTGATTATCAATTCTTCTGCTCCTTCAAGGAATTCATCTTCAATATGCTTCATCATCATTTTTATCTACATCTCTTCTTCTTGCTTATTAGTTGCAATCTTTGCTTGTATTCTTCTTCTTTTGACAATCTTCTTTATGGGCCATGTAACTCTTTTCTTGATCTTCAAGTGCCAACTCGTCATTTGCTTAATCACCTTTTCCATCTTCATCATGGACTCCTAGAACTCTGCAACCAACCTTCTCATCTCTTGCTTCAATGATGCTATCTCTCTGTCAAATTTCTCTTGCCTCTTTCTCTTTTTCCTTTCTTACTCGGCCTACAAATTTCTTCTTAACACTTCCATCTTTTCTCTTCAAGCAAGCTTCTTCTTGCTTCCACTTTCTCTCAACTTTCTCTGCCTCACCTAGGTCCTTTCCTCTTTTCCTTAACCTAGTCTCTTGGCAGCAACCATGTTCTTCTTTACCTACACAAACCACAACACAAAACCACAACACCACAAAATTTCTCTATCCCAAACCTTTTCTAGGATTTTATACCAAACTGATAGCAATACAGAGGATTCCCTCACTCATGTGAATACAAATTTCACAATTAGGGACTCAACCCCTTCTTTTTCTACAATTTTACAAGAGAACTTCTTAATACATAAACCTCCACAAAGGAACCATTTGGATTTTATAACTCTTCTAACCCAGACAAGACTTCTCAATCCCTTCTCACTCCTCAAGTACCTTAACTTAATCAAAACTAACAGCCATTAAGGTTTTCCCTTTCACCTATTTACCAAACATACATTGACTACCTACTTCCTAGTAACCAAGCAACAACAAATTGTCAAACATATCTCCTAATGTAGATCAAAACTCTAGACTGTGATGGAAATTTTGGACACCCATTAAAGGGTTTTAAATCATATCTAAACAACAGTATATGATTTTTTGCAACTAAAGCCTTAAAATCTGACTGTACCGGATCTTGATTGGCCCAATTAGGTTTGAATTAGACATGGCTTATTGATTCTCCCATCTCCAAGTTCAAAATTACCCAACGAACACTTTACACATTCCAAACCGAGTCTTCTCTTTCTAATTTGTCCCTCGAAAGTCTCTTTACATAAGTATTTTGACAAACCCTGCCCTCTAAGCTCCTTAACTATCCACATACATAGTTTGTACAAACTAGGGCATTGTTGAAACTGCCCAAAACCACATGCTCAACCTCTTCAACTTAGGAATCTATTAGAATACATTAAAAAATCCTTATACTCCAATTATTAGAAGGATTCAATGGTTAAAACCTGAGAAACACAATTTTAAAGGTTGATTGGTTACCCTAGAACAAGGTATTGACTGTTTTTAAAAAAACCACATCTTCCTCAAAATCTAACCAATTTGCATGAAACAAAATAGAAAAGGAAGGTTATTGTTTATACCATCATTTACAAAATTTTGGACATATTTCTTTGCTCGTATAGGGTCATACACAACAAATAAACAATTAATTTCTAAAAGAATATATAGAAAACATTGTCTTTATTCATTCAAAATCAAATGTGCAATCACCCACACTTGTAAAAATGGTTACAAGGACTTTTAAAGGAATATTACACATGAATCTTCAATTTAAAACTAATTACAAGCATAACTAATCCACCATGACCCTTCACCTTATACTTTTGCATCCTTTTGCAATTTTGAAACTTTTACACCTTTTTGGACAACATTTTACATTACTACAAAATTGATACAAGAATTGACCTTGACACCTCCTAATGACCTATTCATGTGAAAAATGACTTACATAACCTAATTATAAGGTAAAGACATCAAAGTTTGATCAATATTCAATATTTCTCAATGGAAGCATGATATTGTCAAGGTGCTCTTGCACCATAAACTAAGATGCATAATCAAAACCCTAGCTAAACAGTGAAACACAAAGAAGGAAAATAGCATAAAGAAAGGAATAATTTCACCAAACAACCTTCATGCCCTCCATGATTGACCTTCATTTCCCTTCTCCATTTGTTGCAATATTATGTTTTCCCTCATATTTTGGTGAGCAACTATGACTATAACAAGACCTAAGCAAATATTGAAGGATTTGATCTAAAATGAAAGTGTACTCAAATTTCTACAAGCATGAAGAAGTGTGGAAACCTAAATTCTAAAGCATGAAGTGTGAGATGATGAAGTGATGAAGTTAGGAGATGAAAAAAAGTCCCCAAATGAGGTTGACATTGTCTTTTTATAAAAAAAGTCAATTTTAGATGAATGGCCATGATTGAAAGTTGAGAAAGCCCTAAGATCAAAGGTTGAAATTGCATGTGACAACTTGCAATTAGGGTTAGGGAAGAATTCAGTTAAAATTTGAAATGGAGGGCTGAGATTTGATTTTGGAAAAATCAAATCAAAGGTCAAGAATGCATGGGACAAGAAGATACTGGGCATGGAAAATGAAGTTGTTGGAGAATCAAATAAGAATTTAAAATTATTTGATTCAAGAGGTGATGTTGACCTTTTGAATTAAAAATTATTTTAATTCAAAAGTGGTGTTCTCATGTGATAGTAATTAATTATTTTAAATTATTTACTTGGTGGAAAAATAGAAAGTGGATAATTTTAAATAAATGATTTTATTTAAAATTAGAAAAAGCCAAGGTGGACAATAATTAAATAAATTATAAAAAAATATTTAATTATAAAAATACATTAGAAATTAATGACATATTTAAATAAATAAATAAAGTTTATTTATTTAAATAATCAAGAGGAAATAGTGGACAAATAATAATTAAATAAATTTAGGAATTTATTTAATTATAGGACATAGAAAATTAGCGATGTATTTAAATAAAATAAATATAATTTATTTATTTAAATGATCAGGAAGATAAAAATGATGAATTAATTAAATAACTGAGAATTTTTTAATTAATAGTTGAAATTAGACTATAAAATATTTTAATTATGTTAAGAAGAAATAAGGAAAAATAAAGTTCACAGGCCTAGGTCAATTTTATGTGTCTACATTTTGCCCCTCTTTGTCATAATGCAGTTTATCGCATTGTGACAAAGAAAATAAGTCAAAAATATGCCCCAGTGAAAAATAGGATGAGGAAGAATGATGAGGAGGTAGCGTTATGCCCCCTCGAGAGGACAGGTAGGTTCAAAGAACACAAGTGTGCTCTCAAAATGTATGAGAGGATGAGAGGATAAAGGAATAGAAGAATTGTTAGTGAGGTAAAGATGAATGTTAGGTCAAGAAAGAAAAAGGATGTTAACACAAAAGGAACAAATGTTAGTATGGAGAAAGAAACCTTCAATATTTTCCAAAGTACTAATAGATGTTGCTCGAATCATCATTGGGCGTTAAAATGACAAAAATGGACAACAAACACCATGGTATCACATAGACCAAGGTGTGCAAGGTCATCCACTTGCAAAACAGACAATCGCAGACAAGGAATGTCCTAACTCATACTAAGGGTGAAGTTTCCCCAACCTTTTTGTCGAGACAATCCACAAATAGCAGTCAACAGATAAACAACAAAATAGGTCATGAGACATCATCACACCTCTAAATCCTTCATGGGACATCCTTGAGGTAGCTAGTAACATGACCAAGAGACAAAACAATAATAAAAAGATGAGACAAAATAGACCAAAAAAAACAACCACCATTGAATATGTTTGCCAATTGTTTGTCAAGGTTGATTGCATGACAGTTTGATAGTTTGATGGTTTGACAGAGCCTATTGTCAAGAAGGACACATCCTGAAAAAGGAAAATGACATTTTCACAAGGTACAAGTCTAAGAAGGACACATCTTGGAAGGGACCATAAAGTGATGAGATTGACATTGTTTTGGCAATTTGACTGATTTTGACTTGATGACTAAGTGGACTATGTTGTCTAATTTGACCGATTAGACTATGTTGTCTGATTGGTTCATGATTTAGATATTGATGTTTTGAATGACTGTATTATGTTCGAGTGTGACTACGTCTGACTTATTTGACTGACATGACTATGTTTGACTTATGTGATTGATGTGACGAATATCAACTCATGATTTTTATCTTTTGATGCAAAGCCAAGGTGGAGGTCTTGTTTACCATGCATTCAACTCACCCTCAATGCTAAGCAACCTTCCAAACTTAAAAACAAAAAGGAAAAACTTTTCAAAGACACCTCACACCCATGAACCCAAATTATTTTTGGATACCCATTATGGCCTATTCAAACATATCAAAATTTCTTAAAAACTTGTTTAAGAAAGTATGAGAGTTCTATGACTGGCCTCTCTTGAACTAGGCATAAATTGGTCCAATTTACAAAGCAACTACCCTTCAATCATGCAATATTCACTCAAAACCTCAAAACAACAGATCAATATGTCATAAAACATCTAAATCAACGACCTCTTGAGTTAGTCATGCATTTTAAGACCCCAAAACTAGAAACCCTCATTTTTGCTTACAAATTAAGAGGGTTTAATGAAAATAACATCTCCACACCACACAAAACCTTGCAACCACTTGGAAAATATCTCATTAGACCTGCACATGCTCACAAAACCTTCACATGGGCAGCCATAACATCAATTGACAAAAATTCAACTTCTACACCTTCATTTGCATTGAAAATGCACAAAAATTCAACTAGGGCATCACCTTAAAAAGTCACAAATGTCCACCTCTACATCCAAAACTCACACACATATAATTTACATCATATCAAACCATTCCACCAAGTTACAGTGGCATACAATGGGTGGAATGGTCAAAAACTACATTTTAGACTTTCAAACCCTCCTTTAATGGCTGTGCACAGGCAGTTTTAATCAAATGTCAATAAAACCCTCTAAACTCAATGAAAATCCTTCAAAATGGATTCAAATAAAAGTAGAAACAATATACTAACTCTCCATAGTCATTTCATACCATGAGAACCCTTGTATGGCTTGTACCAATGCAAGAAAAATCTGAAAATTGATAACATCTCCACACCACACAAAACCTTGCAACCACTTGGAACACATCCCATTAGACCTGCACATGCTCACAAAACCTTCACATGGGTAGCCATAACATCAATTGAAAAAAACTCAACTTATACACCTTCATTTGCATTGAAAATGCACAAAAATCAACTAGGGCATCGCCTTAAAAAGTCACAAATGTCCGCCTCTACATCCCAAATTCACACACATCTAATTTACATCATATCAGACCATTCCACTGAGTTACAGTGGCATACAATGGGTGGAATGGTCAAAAACTACATTTTAGACTTTCAAACCCTCCTTTAATGGCTGTGCATAGGCAGTTTTAATCAAATGTCAATAAAACCCTCTAAACTCAATGAAAATCCTTCAAAATGGATTCAAATAAAAGTATAAACAATATACTAACTCTCCATAGTCATTTCATACCATGAGAACCCTTGTATGGCTTGTACCAATGCAAGAAAATTCTGAAAATTGTGTAAAAACGTGAGAAACAACATATTTCTTTCTTCAATTCTTCAAATCTTACATCATTTTTTTCTTGAACGTGTGCAATGGCTTATTTAAAGCCCAAAAAATCCCTTCCAATGACAAAACTTCTATAACTACCCCTTAAACTACCAAAGACCCTTCATATTCCACATGTTGCAATTTTTGCAATTTTTCAACATTTTGCATATTTTGACCCATTTACACAAAAGACTCAAAAATTACATCAAAATGGTCTAATAGACCTTATTTATTATAAACAAAACTCAAACACCCCAAAACTTATCTAGACTCACTCTATAGCCACCTTGATACACCAAATAAAATTTTGCATTTAAGGGTGTAGGTGCTCCTACACCATACACCTGGCCATAAAAGTCTTCCAAGTCCCTTGGAACCTTCTGTACCTACAAAACAAACGTGATTAGATACTCCTCTTTGTCCCTGCAATGGTCTAGTCTTCACCTTGGGCTTATACTTGTCCTCCTCTTGAAATTCCATGCTTGCTTTGTCACTTTGACTCTTCATGTCTGCTCTATCAACTTGAATCTATACTTCTAGGCTTTGGTTGTCCTTCATCCATCTTCCTTTTTCCTGCTCTTCAACTTCTTTCATTACAAACCAACTCATCATATGACTCTCCTCCTTCATCTTTACCCTTGGCTTGACCTCCATCAATTGTATCAACACAACTAGGAAGCAACAAATGACTTCCTTTGTCTTCTGCTACTTGACCTTCCTCTTCACACCTACCATGCATGTTACAACTGTCATAACAACACACAACTACTTAACAACAAGTTTCATTAACCAAGGAAAATTCTCTACCCTTACCTCAGTCCTTCCTCTTCTCTCCATTTCAAGTGGAGACTTCACAAACTCTTTAGCCTTCTCATGGCCTAACTCTGACTTCCCTGCACTGTTAGTCCCTATCCTCATAGAGACCCCTGAAAAACTCTTCATCCTATTTACTTCACCCTTCATGGTGACAACCTCTTCTTCATACTCTTTCACTGTCCTTTCACATTTCCCTTCACTGTTTCTTGCCATTCTAACTGGTTGACTGTCATGTCTTTGTCTGTCATAAACTTATTATCCCTGTTAAGGCCTTGCATCGGACCTTTGTCTTCCTTCATCACTGTGTTCTTAACCTGCACTTTCCTCTCAAGCTCATTACATTCATGCCCCATCATTGGGCTATGCAAGTCATCCTCTTGACTGTCCATACTTTTCCTTCTATTTTCTTCCTCAAGGACCTCTGTCCTACTAACTTTAGAAACACTACTTAACTGTTCTTCACCTCCTCCTAACATCATGCTTTCACATTGGTTTACCTCAACCAATCCACTCTTCATCACTTTCCATACCCCTTGGGATTCTCTCTCATCTACCTTCACCTCACTGTCCACCTTTTCCATTGTATTTCCAACGTCCATACTCTCTGTATTTCCAGTATTAGACTAGTTTTTTTTCTGCAACCAACTCCACAGGACACCAAACTATCCCTATCTTAATCTTCCCATGCTCTTCAAGCCTCTTATGACACTTCTCCTCACTACCATCATTTGTTCCTTCATCATTCACTTGAATCTCAGTTTTTAAGACCCTTTTATCAATGGGTCTTCCATCCTTCCCTTCAACCACCTGCTGCACCTTGTGCTCTTGCCCACTCAATGGACACATATCCCTTCCTCAATGCCCTTGCTTTGCCATCCCTGCAAATCACTTGCACTCACATCTTTTTCCCTCTCTACACTCTCTATCCCAATAACTTTCTTATCACAAAACTCAGTCTCAATCTCACCTACCCCTGTATCTTTCATGGGGGTCTTCCTTGCATCATTTTTAGTCTTTAATGAACAAACTTTCACCTGTTATTTTCCTTCCACACAACTCTCAAGCCTACCTTGCATCCTCAAGGCCTCTTCACTCTTGACCTTTTCTTTCAAACAATCTTTTACATTCTCCAATTTTGAATCTGCTGCTACCCCTGGTGTCTCAGGGACCTCTCCACTTGTAATGGCTACCTCTTCCTTGTTTCTATCTTCTTTGTATCCTAGAAATTTTTGTCTTTCCTACAGTAACACCCTTGTTTCCTTGTTTTGGTTGTTATCTTCTTCCACCAATGGAATCAAATTATAAATATTCCCATCCTTTTTAATCTAGTAACTATTATCCCTGCCATAGTACACAGCCAATCTTTTCCAACACCATGGTTTCCCAAACATTAGATGACAAGAGTTTAATGGTACAATATCACATAATATTCTGTCATTGTATTCACCTATTTGAAATTCAACCCATGATTGCTCCTTAACCAAAAATGTGTTCTCACCATTCATCAATGAAACATAATAAGGTGAATCATGTGGAAACCTTTCTAAGTTCAATTTTTCAAACATTCAAGAGCTACCAAGTTATCCAAACTACTTGAATCAACCCTAACCTTGCATACCTTACCTTTGCACTTGCACCTGATCTTGAAAATTACATTCCTCATCTATATCTCCTTCTCATTCAAACCTTTGATAGCCATGATGTCCTTTCTCCTTCAAATGCTTCTCCGTCAATCTTTAAGAGATCTACTTCCTCGCTCTGATACCACTATGATGCAGAGCTAAGGTGGAGGTCATTCACAACAATGTAAATATCAACTCTGGAACAAAGAACTCTTCTTTACCATGCATTCAACTCACCCTCAATGCCAAGCAACCTTCCAAACTTAAAAACAAAAAGGCATAAATTTTCAAAGACACCTCACACCCATGAACCTGAATTCTTTTTGTATACCCATTATGGCCTATTCAAACATATCAGTATTTCTTAAAAACTTGTTTCAGAAAGTATGAGAGTTCTATGACTGGCCTCTCTTGAACTAGGCATAAATTGGTCCAATTTACAAAGCAACTACCCTTCAATCATGCAATATTCACTCAAAACCTCAAAACAACAGATCAATATGTCATAAAACATCTAAATCAACGACCTCTTGAGTTAGTCATGCATTTTAAGACCTCAAAACTAGAAACCCTCATTTTTGCTTACAAATTAGGAGGGTTAATGAAAATAACATCTCCACACCACAAAAAACCTTGCAACCACTTGGAAAACATCCCATTAGACCTGCACATGCTCACAAAACCTTCACATGGGCAGCCATAACATCAATTGACAAAAATTCAACTTCTACACCTTCATTTGCATTGAAAATGCACAAAAATTCAACTAAGGCATCACCTTAAAAAGTCACAAATGTCCACCTCTGCATCCCAAACTCACACACATATAATTTACATCATATCAAACCATTCCACCGAGTTACAGTGGCATACAATGGGTGGAATGGTCAAAAACTACATTTTAGACTTTCAAACCCTCCTTTAATGGCTGTGCACAGACAGTTTTAATCAAATGTCAATAAAACCCTCTAAACTCAATGAAAATTCTTCAAAATGGATTCAAATAAAAGTAGAAACAATATACTAACTCTCCATAGTCATTTCATACCATGAGAACCCTTGTATGGCTTGTACCAATGCAAGAAAATTCTAAAAATTGTGTAAAAACGTGAGAAACAACAGATTTTTTTTTCAATTCTTCAAATTTTACATCATTTTTTTCTTGAATGTGTGCAATGGATTATTTAAAGCCCAAAAAATCCCTTCCAATGACAAAACTTCCATAACTACCCCTTAAACTACCAAAGACCCTTCATATTCCATATGTTGCAATTTTTGCAATTTTTCAACATTTTGCATATTTTGACCCATTTGTTGGATCTCAGTTGTGTTTATGGTTTGTCCTTGATGACAAAATCTCTGATCCTTATGATGTCTCTTGGCTATTACAGAAAGTTATTTGTTATGTTTTATTTTCATGATGATGAGAATTCTGGTTCAAGTTATGAATGCTATCTCTTTGACTGACAAAGTTTGGAAGATGGTTTCTTTGTCAGGATGGTTCTTTTTTCATATCACAGGTGTTGGTTGTTTCTCATTTGGGCTTACACATATCGACATGAGTATGGCAGGGTCTCCCCGATCCACTTTGAAATTTCTGAGTTGCCTATCGGCAAGACATTTCAGATGTCATCGCGATTGAATTTATCTTACAGGCTACTTTCGGTAAGACTTGTCTTTGGTTTCAACGACAGAATGTGTTATCTATCGGCATATGTAATACCGTCGGGATAAGGTCTTAGCGATTCCCTTGTGTCTCCCTGACCCACTTCAGAATGAGCATATCGGCAAAGGAAATCATCCTCGGAGTAATGTCATAGTGAGTCTTTCTTGTCTTACAGACTCGTGCTCAAAAGGTTTTATCTATTTTTTCGGGAGGAGTCTCACCGAACAACTCTTGGAGAGAACTTCAGCCAAACTGGGTGGTATCGGTATATAGTATCTCCGAAGATTGCTTGTCTCACCGACCGATGCACTGAATGTCTTATCGGCATAAGGTTACTGCTTCGGTGAAATGTTATAACGACTCTGTAGTGTTTCAGCGACTCCGAATGAAAAGTTGACTTCGGCCAGACTATGCGATATCAGAGTGTTGTCTTAGCGAGCCCGTAAGGTCTTGCCGACTAAGTCTTATGCGGAACTTTCGGCGAGAGATTGGTTTTTGTCATAGCGACACATAAGAGTTGAAAATACTTTTCTGTGACTCTTTCATTGAAGAGAGGTCTCACCGACATTTATACGTCTCACTGATGGAATAAAAATGGTCTCTGTCGGTATGAGAAGTGAATTCTCTTGGTGATCTATTGTGAACTCAGGATGTTTTGGCAAAACAAGTGGTAGTCTATATAGTGTTTCCCCGACTATGAATTGTCACGACGACAGTGTGTATCGAATGACTTTCGGTATAACAAAGTTGATCTATATGATGTCTCTCTGATATCAAAAGCTATAGCAATAGAATGTTGGTTTCATTTCGGTAAAAGAGCCTTTTTGTCTCATCAACTAGAAGGATGTTATGAGCTATCGGCGTAGCATGTTGTATTCCTTATGACTTCTCCCGACTCTGATGGATCTTGGCGAAAGCGACAACCATAAGGTTGTCTGGCAATGTTAAAGTTGCCTTCGGCATAATGTGTCATCGATTGAATTGAAAGGTTGTTAGGGCAAACATTTTGAGCTTATTCTTTTTGACTGGGTATCGAACCCTAACCTGGGCGCCATCATGAGAAAGCTTCATAAATTGTTCATTTTTGTTGTTGCTGACTGTAACGGTTCCTACAAAGGTTTATAGAAGGTTTATTTGGTGCATTTCTGTTTGGAAGCTCGACAGTGGATAATGGAGCCATGGGAGTTATAGATCTGTCTGGTACTTTTATTTATGCATTTCCTGCTAGTTTGTAATCACCATTTTCTTTAACTGCTCTCTACATCTCTATGACAAATGATTCCCTGAATGAGTATTGTCATTCATGCATTAGAGGTTATGATTTTCTATGGTGGACAGTTGTGCTTTTTATGCAGAAAAATGAACTCATTCGTTACAAATTTGTTGAGAACGACTCTTAGCTGGGTTGGTTGTTCTGCCGTTACTCCTGAAGACAGTTACCTATCTGGCATGTAAATCAAGATGTATATATAGAAGTAGAAAACTTATTTTTTTGTTCGATTGTTGATGTAATTCTGAGATTATCATTCCTTGGCTGTATAAAAATATATGGATAAAACTCTGCAATAAAATTTGTATAATAAGATGCAAAGATTGTGAGTTTCTTCTCTATGAGGTATTTTAGGGATTCAGTTATTGAATCTTTAAGGTATTTTGTAGATGAGAAAACAGAGAGATATGTGCTCAACTGAAAACAAAGAAACCCTCTAAATCATTATTATTGTTCAAAACATAATTTGAGGGGTTGGTACTCCTTGAGATAGATATCTCTAAATGAGGGGTTGGTGCTCCTTGAGTGGGTGCTCAAAAATTAGCCTATAAGGCATTGTGAATAGTCGATTATCAAATTAAGCCAGGAAGGCATTTAGGGAGTGGTTTTTATACCCCAGGAGGGTTTTCCACTCGACAAAATATTGTGCCTCTTTGTTCTTCTGTGTTCTTTTTGTTTTACTATGTTGTTGTTGTTTCTGTTCACTGTTGAGTTATTACTTTTCTCAATTCTGTTTATGAATGATTACATTCAACTCATGAATGCATTAATCAGAGTAATATTGAGAAAAAATATGTGATGTTTTGAAGTTTTTGAAAATTGGTCAAATCTATTAAGACACTAATTCACCCCCCCTCTCAGTGTCATTTTAACTCCAACAATTGGTATCAGAGCATAGGGTCCTCTGATTGGTTTAATTACCTTGGATTGATCTTGGTCTTGGAGTTTGTTTTTAATGGCACATTCTCAAGAAGGTGCCTCTATAACCAGAGCTTCGTTATTTGATGGAATAGATTATGTGTTCTGGAGAATAAGAATGGAAGCTTTTCTTGTTTCTTTTGATGTTGATGTTTGGAGCATTTTTTAGAAGATTACAATGTACCGGCCACTATTCCCACTGATGCTGCTGAGAAAAAGAAGTATGAAACAAATGCCAGAGCTAAGCATTCCATCTTGTGTGGATTAACTAAAGATGTGTTCATTAAAGTCATGCATTACAAATCTGCTCATGGAATCTGGGAAAAACTTGAAACTATATATCAAGGGAATGAGAAAGTCAAACTGTCAAAAATCATTACTCTCAAACATCAGTTTGAGGAGTTGAAAATGAAGGATGATGAGAAAGTGGCTGAATATTTCCTAAGAGTTGATGAAGTTGTCAATGGAATGAAAGGTCTAGGTCAAGAGGTTAATGAATTTGATGTGGTCACAAAAGTTGTTAGGTCCTTACCATCTAAATTTGAATCTAAGGTTTCAGCCCTAGAAGAAAAGAAACACTTTGATAAGCTTACCTTAGACAGCCTACAAGGAATACTTACTGCCTATGAAATGAGAACTAGCAAAAACAATTCAACAGGAAAAGAAACTGCCTTTAACTCTGAAAAGAATGAAAAAGTCAATGTCAGTGAATCAGAGTTGTCTGATTCTAAAGAATCTCATTTTGTTAGAAGATTTAAAAAGGGATCAGGAAAATATAAGGGAAAACTTCCCTTTAAATGTGTTAACTGTGGAAAAATAGGTCACTTTGCTGCAAAGTGTCCCTATGATGATCAAATCTATGACAACGAGACAACTGAAATATAGCCTAAGAAGAAGGCTTTCAAACCTAAACGAAACTTCAATTTTAAAAAGAAGAAAAGTTTGTTTAGTAAGGATGAATCTGATATTGAGTTTGAAGACTCATCAACTGATGAAGTTGAAACTTTGTTCATGGCTGAATTTACTCAGCAAAATGATTCTAACACCATTGACACTGAAGAAAGTGAAGTAGATCTTGAAAGTGAACTGAAATGTGCTCTTTAAGAGGTCAGAAAACTCAAAAAGCAAGTTCTTACTCAAGAACATAAACCAGATCAAGAATTGATCTCTCTAAAAACTCAGCTTGAAGAAGCTAAAAGAGCTAAAGTCTGTCTTAGAGAGACTATAAGCTGCAAAGATCATGAAATTCAAAAACTGGAACAAGAAGTAGTCCTTCTTAGGAAGGAAATTGAAAAATATGAAAGCACTCTAAAATTGAATGAGATGCTCAGCAAACAAAAGGTGTATAAAGATAAATCTGGTGTTGGTTTTGAAAAGGTTGAATGCTCAACTGACAAAGAAAAACAAAACCCCTCTTCTAAAGTCAAAAATTTAGGTTCAAATCTCTCAGAAACTAGTAAGGATCATGTTAAGTTTTTTACAGGTAATAGACCTTCATACAATGTCAATTCTTTTTTCTATGGTTATTTCTTTTTCTGCAACAAATTTGGTCATAAGTTGAGCACTTGTAGGCTTATGAATTCTAGAATACCCAGGTTTGGTCTTAGACAACACCATGGTTTTGTTAGACAAATCAGATGTTTTAAATGCAATACTTTAGGACATTCTGTCGAATAGTGCAGAACTGATCTGCAATCTAAACAGTAGAAAATTAAAAAGGTTTGGAAACCTAAGACTGTCAACAACTTTGAACAAACTATGTTGGTTCAAACTGCTTTTCATTCAAAGAAAAAGGACTTATGGGTCCTGGATAGTGGATGTTCTAACCATATGACTGGCGACAAGGACAAGTTTATAAAACTTGAAGATTATGTAGGTGGATATGTTAAGTTTGGTGATAACTCTGGTATTCAAATTAAAGGTAGAGGTTCACTTCTTCTGAATGAAGACACTCCTATCTATAATTTGTACTATGTGGAAGGTCTGAAGCACAATCTTTTAAGTGTTAGTCAAATCTGTGATAGTGGTTATCATGTTCTTTTTAATTCACAGGGATGTGAGATTAAGAACAAGCTTGGAAAGGCTGTTGCAGCTGGAAGGAGGACAAAAGGAAATGTGTACAATCTCCTTGACTCATCTTGCAATGACAATATTCAAGGTATGTGTCTAATGGGCCAAATTGAAGAGAGCTGGTTATGGCATAAAAGATTAGGACACATAAACTTTGAAAATCTGGTTAGAATCAGTAAGAATCAAAATGTTAAGAGGTTTACCAATTCTTAACAAGCCAGAAAATTCTATGTGCAAAGAATGCTTAAGTGGTAAACAAACTAGAATCAGCTTCAAGACAAAAGAACATTCTTCTTCAAAACCTTTACAGCTTGTGCATACTGATTTATGTGGACCAACTAGAACAAGGTCTATTAATGGTGAAAAATACTTTATGCTTTTTGTAGATGATTATACTAGAATGGTTTGGGTCACATTTCTTAAGCACAAATCAGAAGCCTTTGAAAGGTTCATAATCTTTCGTAAAATGGTTGAAAAGGAATCTGATCTGAAACTCAAATGCCTTTGATCAGAAAAAGGAGGTGAATTCACCTCTCAAGAGTTTGTTGATTACTGTGAACAACACAGTATTAAAAGGCAATATGCTGCAACTAAAACACCTCAACAAAATGGGGTAGTTGAACATAAAAATAGAACTGTAAAAGAAATGGCTAGAACCATGCTAGATGAAGCTAAGTTGTCTGATATGTATTGGAAAGAAGTTGTTCATACAACTGTATACATTTTGAATAGAGTGCAGCTTAGGGTGAAATCTAAACACACTCCTTATGAACTGTGGTTTGGAAAAACTGCTTCTGTCAAATACTTTAAAATTTTTGGAAGTAAGTGTTTTATCAAAAAGGATGATGATAATCTTGGAAGTTTTCAAACCAAAAGTGATGAGGGTATCTTTTTGGGATACTCAACTCACAAAAAAGCTTATAAATGTCTCAACAAAAGGCTTAATAAGATTGTTGAAGTTGTTAATGTAAAATTTGATGAAAGACCACATTTGAATGTTGAATCTTTGCAAAATAATGAGGAAGAAGAACTTGAATTTGAAATAATTTCTGAAGGAGCTGGAACAGCAAAGTCTATTGTTGAATCAACAAGCCCTAAAAATGAAAATACAAGTCCTGAAAAGGTTGCATCAAATGCTCCTTCGAAAACTCTAGCTATATACCACCCCAAAGATCAGATTATTGGGGATAAAAATGCAGGAGTTCAAACTAGAAGAAAGACTGCAAAATTTGATGAAAAGGCACAAATTGCTTTCTGTCTAGTTACTCAGTTTGAGCCTAAAATTTTTAATGAAGCTCTCATAGAATCATGTTGGCTTAATGCTATGTAGGAAGAAATTGATCAAATTGAGAAAAATCAGACTTGGGAGTTAGTCCCAAGACTAGATGACAAGAATGTCATTGGAGGAAAATGGATATGCAGAAACAAGGTTAATGAAAATGGTAATGTTATTCGCAACAAAGCAAGATTTGTCTGCAAAGGCTATGCTCAACAAGAAGGTATTGATTTTGGTGAAACCTTTGCACCTGTTGCTAGACTAGAATCTATCAGAATATTCTTGGCTTATTCTGTTTACAAAAACTTTACTATTTATCAAATGGATGTCAAAACTGCTTTTTTGAATGGCTATTTAGATGAAGAGGTCTATGTTGAACAGCCTGAAGGATTTATATGCAAAGATAATCCTAACCATGTTTACAGGTTGAAAAAGGCTCTCTATGGCTTAAACAAGCACCTAGAGCTTGGTACTCTAAGCTAGACAATCACTTAATTTCTAATGGCTTTGTTAGAGGAGGTGTAGATAGTAATCTTTATGTTAAAACTGAAGGTTTTGATATTTTGGTTGTTGAAATTTACGTTGATGATACTATCTTTGGCTGCAATAATGTTACTTTGAGTAAAAAGTTCTCTCAGATTATGGAATATGAGTTTGAAATGTCAATGCTAGGAGAATTAAATTTCTTTCTGGGTCTTCAAATCTCTCAATGTGAGAATGGAATATTTCTTTCTCAATCCAAATATGTTAGAGAGATGCTTAAGAAATTTTAGATGGATGAATGCCATCCAGTTAGCACCCCAATGGTTACTCGTTGCAAACTTACTAAGGTTGATGATTCTCCTGATACAAATCAAATGGAATATAGATCAATGATCGGCAGTCTCTTATATTTAACTGCCTCTAGACCTGACATTATGCAGGTAGTTTACACTGTTGCACATTTTCAGGCATCACCTAAAGACTCTCATGTTACTGCTGTTAAACGGATCTTTAGATACATTCAGGGCACTCTTGATTATGGTCTTTGGTATCCTAGAAGCAATGATTTCTCTTTGATTGCTTATATTGATGTTGACTGGGCTGGTTGTTTGGATGATAGGAAAAGCACCAATGGTGCTGCATTCTTTCTTGGTGATCGTTTAGTGGCATGGCACAACAAGAAACAAGTATATGTTTCTCTCTCTACTATTGAAGCAGAATACATTGCTGCCACTTCATGTTGTACTCAAGTTATGTGGATGAGTCAGACTCTTTCAGATATGGGTATTGATGTTTCTAAACCTGTTTCCATTCTTTGTGATAACACTAGTGCGATAAATATTTCAAAAAATCCTGTTATGCACTCTCACACGAAACATATTGCTATTAAGTTTCATTTTCTTCGAGAAAAGGTTTTGGCTAATGAAGTCTTCTTATAGTTTGTTGGATCTCAAGATTAGGTGGCTGACATTTTCACTAAGCCCTTAGCAAAAGAGTTATTTGAAAGGTTGAGACTTCGATTGGGAGTTATCTCTCAATCATTACTTCACTGAATCTCCAAGCTATTGCTTAGGGGGAGCATGTTATATGTTTTGATTTACTTACAGCTCTCCTACAATTTTGGTTGCTGCACTACTACTCTTTTTGTTGCAGCTATTTCTCATGATATTTTGGTTGGCTTCTCAGTTGTGTTTCATGGCAATGCACATTCTTCTCTTCTATTCTTTGTCATTGAGGCAAAAAGGGGGAGAATCATTTGTGTTTTTCCATCAAGGACAAAGGGGGAGTTTGTTGGATCTCAGTTGTTTTTATGGTTTGTCCTTGATGACAAAATCTCTGATCCTTATGATGTCTCTTGGCTATTACAGAAAGTTATTTGTTATGCTTTATTTTCATGATGATGAGAATTTTGGTTCAAGTTATGAATGCTATCTCTTTGACTGACAGAGTTTGGAAGATGGTTTCTTTGTTAGGATGGTTCTTTTTGCATATCACAGGTGTTGGTTGTTTCTCATTCGGGCTTACACATATCGACATGAGTATGGAAGGGTCTCCCCGATCCACTTTGAAATGTCTGAGTTGCCTATCAGCAAGACATTTCAAATGTCATGGCGATTGAATTTATCTTACAGGCTACTTTCGGCAAGACTTGTCTTTGGTTTCGGCGACAGAATGTGTTATCTATCGGCATATGTAATACCATCGAGATAAGGTCTTAGCGATTCCCTTGCATCTCCCCGACCCGCTTCAGAATGAGCATATCAACAAAGGAAATCATCCTTGGAGTAATGTCATAGCGAGTCTTTCTTGTCTTACCGACTCGTGCTCAAAAGGTTTTATCTATTTTTTCAGGAGGAGTCTCACCAAAAAACTCTTAGAGAGAACTTTAGCCGAATTGGGCGGTATCAGTATATAGTCTCTTTGAAGATTTCTTGTCTCACTGACCGATGCACTGAATGTCTTATTAGCATAAGGTTACTGCTTTGGTGAAATGTTATAATGAATCTGTAGTGTTTCAGCGACTCCAAATGAAAAGTTGACTTCGGCCAGATTATGCGATATCGGAGTGTTGTCTTAGCGAGCCCGTAAGGTCTTGCCGACTAAGTCTTATGCGGAGCTTTCGGCGAGAGATTCGTTTTTGTCATAGCAACACATAAGAGTTGAAAAGACTTTTCTGTGAGACTCTTTCATCGAAGAGAGGTCTCCCCGACATTTATATGTCTCGCTGATGGAATACAAATGGTCTTTGTTGGTATGAGAAGTGAATTCTCTTGGTGATCTATTGTGAGCTCGGGATGTTTCAGAAAAACAAGGGGCAGTCTATATAGTGTTTCCCCGACTATGAATTGTCACGGCGACAGTGTGTATCGAATGACTTTCGGTATAACAAAGTTGATCTATATGATGTCTCTCCGATATCAAAAGCTATAGTGATAGAATGTTGGTTTCATTTCGGTAAAAGAGCCTTTTTGTCTCATTGACTAGAAGGATGTTATGAGCTCTTGGCGTAGCATGTTGTATTCGTTATGACTTCTCCCAACTCTAATGGATCTTGGCGAAAGCGACAACCATAAGGTTGTCTGGCAACATTAAAGTTGCCTTTGGCATAACGTGTCATCGATTGAATTGAAAGGTTGTTAGGGAAAACATTTTGAGCTTATTCTTTTTGACTAGGTATCGAACCCTAGCCTGGCCACCATCATGAGAAAGCTTCATAAACTGTTCATTTTTGTTGTTGCTGACTGTAACGGTTCCTACAGAGGTTTATGGAAGGTTTATTTGGTGCATTTATGTCTGGAAGCTCGACAGTGGATAATGGAGCCATGGGAGTTACAGATCTGTCTGGTACTTTTATTTATGTGTTTCCTGCTGGTTTATAATCACCATTTTCTTTAACTACTCTCTGCATCTCTATGACAAATGATGCCCTGACTGAGTATTGTCATTCATGCATTAGAGGTTATGATTTTCTGTGGTGGACAGTTGTGCTTTTTATGCAAAAAAATGAACTCATTTGTTATAGATTTTTTGAGAATGGCTCTTAGCTGGGTTGGTTGTTCTGTCGTTACTCCTGAAGATAGTTACCTATCTGGCATGTAAATCAAGATGTATATATAGAAGCAAAAAACTTAGTTTTCTGTTCAACTGTTGATATAATTCTGAGATTATCATTCCTTGGCTGTATAAAAATATATGGATAAAACTCTGTAATAAAATCTGTATAATAAGATGCAGAGATTGTGAGTTTCTTCTCTATGAGGTATTTTAGGGATTCAGTTATTGAATCTTTAAGGTATTTTGTAGATGAGAAAACAGAGAGATATGTGCTCAACTGAAAATAGAGAAACCCTTTGAATCATTATTATTGTTCAAAACATAATTTGAGGGGTTGGTACTCCTTGAGATAGATATCTCTAAATGAGGGGTTGGTGCTCCTTGAATGGGTGCTCAAAAATCAGCCTATAAGGCATTGTGAATAGTTGATTATCAGATTAAGCCAGGAAGGCATTTAGGGAGTGATTTTTATACCCCAGGAGGGTTTTCCACTCGGCAAAATATTGTGCCTTTTTGTTCTTCTGTGCTCTTTCTATTTTACTATGCTGTTGTTGTTTCTGTTCACTGTTGAGTTATTACTTTTCTCAATTCTATTTATGAATGATTACATTCAACTCATGAATGCATTAATCAGAGTAATATTGAGAACAAATCTGTGATATGTTTTGAAGTTTTTGAAAAATTGGTCAAATCTGTTAAGACACTGATTCACCCCCCCCTCTCAGTGTCATTTTAACTCCAACACCATTTACACAAAAGACTCAAACATTAAAAATGGTCTAATAGACCTTATTTATTATAAACAAAACTCAAACACCCTCAAACTTATCTAGACTCACTCTATAGCCAACTTGATACACCAAATCAAATTTTTCATTTAAGGGTGTAGGTGCTCCTGCACCATCTTGACAAACCTAAAGGACTGACCAAATGTCTCAGGGACTCGAAGATGAGCCTTGCCTACGCAAAAAATGTGCAGAGACAATGTAGTTCGACGAGGACAAAGACTGACACGACTGACATGACGGACTTTGACTGTGTTTTTGGGATTTTTTTAGAGTTATTTGATTTATTGTTTTTTGGATTTTGACATTTTTTTTTTGAATTTTGAATTTTGACATGTTTTGATTTTTTTTGGATTTTGACATATTTTTTTTGATTTTGACATTTTTTTTTTTTGGATTTTGACATATTTTGATTTCTTTTTGGATTTTGACATATTTTGATTTTTTTGTATTTTGATATGTTTTGAGGATCAAGAAAAATGCATGTGATGATGCCAATGCAGAAGACATGATTGTGCTCCTAGTCAAGTTGAATACCAATTGACAGGTGATAATGATGATGACGTTTGACAATTAGATGGTTTAGACTCGTTGCATTTGGAATGACATCTTTTCAAGGTTGTATGGGATGATGAAGTATCCTTAGACCGTTTGACAAGGGAGAACCAAGATAGGAAACATACATGAAAGGATGATAGGTGGTGATGGGAGACATGAGATTGGAGAAATTATCATGTGATCTTCATAAAATTGTCAACAAATGCGTCGTTGTGGTTAGCGAATGCAGCTTGGGACCTCAGATGCATTGTTCTGCAAATCAAATGTGTCGCGACATAGCAATTGAAACTCGGAAATCTGCAAATGCGGTATTTCGTACCTATACCTGCAAAAACATAAAAAGGCCATACATAAGTCTACAGAAAATGTGTTTTTGATGTTGGGTTCACCAATGTAACTAAGGTAAAAATATAGGTTAGCATAAACTAAGATACATAATCAAAACCCTAGCTAAACAATGAAGCACAAAGGAGGAAAATAACATAAAGAAAGGAATAATTTCACCAAACAACCTTCATGCCCTCCATGATTGACCTTCATTACCCTTCTCCATTTGCTACAATATTATGTTTTCCCTCAAATTTTTGATGAGCAACTATGACTATGACAATACCTAAGCAAATATTAAAGGATTTGATCTAAAATGCAAGTGTACTCAAATTTCTACAAGCATGAAGCAGTGTGGAAACCTAAATTCTAAAGCATGAAGTGTGAGATGATGAAGTGATGAAGTCAAGAGATGAAAAAAAGTCCCCAAATGAGGTTGGCATTGTCTTTTTATAAAAAAGTCAAGTTTAGATGTATGGCCAGGATTGAAAGTTGAGAAAGCCCTAAGAGAAAAGGTTGAAATTGCATGTGACAATTTGCAATTAGGGTTAGGGAAGAATTAGGTTAAAATTTGAAATGGAGGGCTGAGATTTGATTTTGGAAAAATCAAATCAAAGGTCAAGAATGCATGTGACAAGAAGATATTGGGCACAAAAAACGAAGCTATTGGAGAATCAAATAAGAATTTAAAATTATTTGATTCAAGAGGTGATGTTGACCTTTTGAATTAAAAATTATTTTAATTCAAAAGTGATGTTCTCATGTGATAGTAAATAATTATTTTAAATTATTTACTTGGTGGAAAAATAGAAAGTGGACAATTTTAAATAAATAGTTTTATTTAAAATTATAAAAAGCCAAGGTGGACAATAATTAAATAAATTATAAAATTCTATTTAATTATAAGAATACATTAGAAATTAATGGAGTATTTAAATAAATAAAATAAATATTATTTATTTATTTAAATAGTCAGGAAGATAAAAAGGATGAATTGATTAAATAATTGAGAATTATTTAATTAATAGTTGAATTGGACAATAAAACATTTTAATTATGTTGAGAAGAAATAAGGGAAAATAAAGTTCGTAGGCCTAGGTCAATTTTATGTGTCTACAAAGGTAATTCTAGTTAGTAGAAATATTAACTCCATGTTCATGAATTCAAGCATTTGAAGTCTCTCATATAATAAAGATACAAGAGAATGAGGCCATTAGTTGAGGATATTAAAACCATCATTGATGTAGTAATTATACAAGTCCAAATTGATTATCATATGTGGAATTTCATTCTCAAAATTATAGAATGGTTGTGGTAGTTCGTCCATGGGAATTTCCCTTCTCTGACAGCATAGAAAAAGAGCATCTCCAACAAGTTTTTAAGGTAAACTGCCTGTCAATTTTAAATTGTGTCAAAACAATAATAGGTGAAGAAATTTTGTATACGGGTTCTCAAAGAATAATTTTCCCAGCAAATCTTCTTTCGATTTTCCTCTCCAATTCAATGGATTTGATTCAAAACTACAATTCTCTCCAGTCTGTGGCTAACAAAGTAGTGAGGGTAGTCTATTTGCAAGATGGAGCTTTATTGCAGAGTATTCAATCATATGATCTCATGCATGGCGAAGGGTTTGTAGGCAACTTGCTTCCTAGGCACTACCTCCATCATAAACAGAGATATTTTGAAATATATGAATCCTTCAAGCTCTCCCTACTCAGAGGTTTTTCGAGCTATCTGTATGTAGCTCTGGGTAGGTTTCATTTTGATTTTGATAGTGAGGAAATCAATAATTTCAAAAGAAAGTATTATGATCTTTTTTTTTTCTTTGATCTCATGAATGTGTTCAAGGAATGCAAGAGATTGTTCCTCTGCCAAACTATCAGCTCAACAGGGTTAATCTGCAAGCTCCATACATAAATATCATAGTCCACTCTTAGGCTCAAGCTGCAAACCATGTTTAGATGATAGTTGTTGAAGGCCAAGGAGAAAACTTGGTCAACTTGGGAAATAGGGGTGTCTAGTTCATTTCTTTGCAAAGTTTTTTGATGGAAATGTAATTACAAGTATATATGAAAATAATAAGTCAAGTAAAGTGGTATGGTTTAGTACGTAAAGATCTGGGTAGATCAATTTTGCACAAGGTTTATAACAATCATCTGGGAGGTAGGGTTTGATATGCAATATTCTGGGTTATAAAATTTTGTAGAAGGGATGTAGATATAATGTGAATTCTCATGATAGTTGGGTTGTTTGTCACTTTTTTTAAGCCCTTAATTTAGTCTAGTCAACATATGTAACTACTTATATTATATTAATTTAATTACAGGCTTATCGCCTTTTGCTTAAAAAAAAATGTCTATCCTAGTGTACGAGAAGAAAACTAATAAATTAAGTGTGATAGTTCCAAGGGTTTATGTTTGTAAAAAAAGGTGAAAGATGTCTATGAACAAAATATCCTAGCCAATAATTTTTTTGATAAAAGAAAAATTCTATAGCATCTACAAGTAAAGAAGTACATGTCTAAGGTCCTGTTATCACTTAGGATTGCACCTTAGTGTAGTATGTACTCAACTATCCTATGAAAAATGGAAACATCCTCAAGTTGTGGTGTCTTATAGAGAGGATGAATCTCTAGAGTGGGTTGGTTCCCTTGGTGAACCTCCTAAGAATATCCACTTGATGAGGAAAAGGAGAAGAAGGATTTTCTTGAAACTGAAAAACCAATTCATAGGAGGTGATGCACCAAAATATCTATAATGAACTATTTTAACCATATCACAATATGATTCAATAAAGATTTGACTTGTTCACAACTCAAATTAAACCATGAAGCACATACATATTTCATATGAAGGTGTTGGTTCCAACCTATTGCATGAAGGAAATATAGGTTTCACAACTACAATCTTCTGAAATGGCCACACAACATATAACTTACACTTGAACATGTATCCTTTTGCAAAAAATTACTTAAAAGGGGACAAAATGAAGGAATAAAAACTCAAATCACAACAAATCCATCAACCAATTCATCTGCAATATGAGTCAAAAACAAAATGAGAAGGAACTTCTATCATTATTTCATTGAATCAAAGGAAGGCTTTTACAATGAATCTCAAAATGAGTTACAAGAACAATCTTTCCTGCTATGAGCATGAAAAGAAAGCAAGAACTAGAGAAAGAAAGACCTATGAGAAGACCTTATAAAGAAAATCCTTCAAATTAGAAACTTTCCTAAACAAGAGGACTGCTAATTGCTAATAATCTACCTCAAACACCTTGAAATGAGCTCCTAGGCTAAAGGAATCAACTAATTTCTAAATTTGGACACCCTCATTTGTTGTTGAAGACAACTTATTTGCTTCTATTTTGTGTCTTGAAATCTACCCTTTCCATAAATCAGTTTTATAATCCCTACATATCAGGACATTTGAGAAGTGTTTCAGATTTAGAAAGGTTGCCTTAATAGAAAATCTATCCTTGACATTAAATTTCTGAAATATGCTCCTCAAATCAAGCAATTATACCCCTAAATGACCTCTTTTTAGAGCACACAATTTACAACTTGCATCTAATCATTTTCTTTTGAAATGTGAAGAAATAGTTCAAAACAAAACCTTTTGATGATAAAATAATTGGTGTGAAGAGGTGTCACATCTTGAATAAGGAATTTTTGAATAATATCCTATTGCTTTCCTTGAATGTTTCACCTTGCCTTTATTTCCAAACTTTCACTTGATAACCTATAATTCATTGCAAGACACCATTGCACATCCTAGTCAATTTAGTACCTTACTAAACCAAATCTTTGTGGATGAGAAAACCAAAGTATCCCTTACAAAATTAACAAAAAGCTTTTACTATATTGGTAAGGACTCCATCACAACCATTTACATAGTTTTGAATCATGCCTTTGATTCCATCTTCACCTAAATGCCACTGTCATTATTAATGTTGCTATACTATGCATTGTCTTATGGAGGACTGTGCATAATCTTTGACCACGTAAAATTGTGACAACAAATCAACACTATGTTCACATTTGAAGAATCTCTAACAAGATTTCACACATAAAGTTTCCTCTATGAATGTTATACAGGTATGTAAGACATTTGAAACATGTTGTGCTAGACACCATGATCACTCATTCATTAACATAAAGCCCCATCAACAAACTTAATGGTTATGTTAAAATACCTAAACTGGATTGCATCTGGCTCTTGCACTACCATATCCATGAAAATAATACCATTATTTTTTACCTTGCTATCTCTTTAACTCCTCCTGGAAAACTCTTACAAGGAATTTCATCCTCAAACCACTCTCAATATGTTATCTTTTGATGGAAAGTTATCATTGTATCCTCCATACACTATGTGAATTTCCACTGTGATAGTCTTTATGACTATCCTCTTAAATTATGACTACCATTGAAGTTAGTTGCTCCATTAACTCATAGTACTTTGTCATAAAGGCTAATTGTCCTATCAAAAAATCTAGATTTTTATGCATATTCCAATATTTGCATTCATGTCTATATATAATTTCCCTATCAAAAAGGATTTCCTTTTGGTTTTACTATCCTTTTCATGTGACTGCACCTGACATCTTTTCTGATGGACTTATAGATTGCCACTTGTCATGCTTTCCAACAACCTCTCTGGCTATCTTGTTACAAGGCTTTGAATAAGGACTGAAACTGTCCTATCTCTTTAGGTTCACATTTATAAGATATTATCTTAGTTGTTGCATCATCAACATTCCTATTCTCAGTGTTGTCCTTTGACTGTAATGAGATTATGTTTTCAAATTTCTCATTATGATTGATTGATTGTTCATAGATTCCTTTGACAATGGACTATCATACCATGCCTTAATAGTGTAATCCTTACAAGACTACTTCCTCCTTAAGCCTAAGATCATTCTTGCATTCTATTATTGCATACCATGAACTATCAACTATTACCTACCCTTTCAAATAAAACCCTTAACCCTACTGTAAACAAAGCAAGCATGCATAATGGTTGTCTTTGATCTCTTTGGAGGCTATCTTGTCACTGTTTTCATGTATTTAACCTCTAAGATGATAATCACCTTGCCTCCTTTTAGAAGATATCCCATGCTTTATATGATGAATTCCTTACATCATCAGTGTAAGGTAATTGTATTCTTGTCTTAATGATAGTGAAGGATCAACTAAGGTTTGGATTGTTATCATCACCTAGACATAAATGATGTTCACAGTCAATATAACAATGATACTCTCAGTCAAATCAACTTCATTGATGGAAACAACTACTTGGAGATCATCAAACCTCATAGTCACCAGGAGTGAGATTAATTCCTCGTGAACTTTCTCAAACACATTAACGTCCAAATGATCATTGCTACCTTTACAACTTTGCACAATGGTGTCCACAATGAAACCTTGAATCCTTTGAGGTCAATGCCTTCAAATTTCCCATTGTACTTGATTGATTTCTAATGAATCTTCCTTGACACAATCATGCACTAGACTATCACATGCAAATGTATTAAAATGGATTCATTCACACCCTTAATCACATAAAAGAATGATTTCCTTGAAGGCTTTGATTACCATAATGAGAAGACTACCACTTGAAGGCTACCCCTTGTGGGCAATGAAACCATCATCTTGTCACAATGCTATTCTTTTTGTTGTCTTATTAAAACCCTATGATTTCAAGATTTGGTGATTCATAATCACCACTCAAAGATTACATTATTAGTGTTTAAGGATTGAAAACTCTCCTAGCTCTTAATGTTGCATTCTTACATACAACAAAGATCTAAAGGAAGCTTAAATGTTCATCAAACATTCACAAACACATGAATCAAACCCTAACCTGTTTCTAGGAGAAAAGAAGCTTCCAAACCAATGAAAACACCTTCATATGCAATACATAAAGAAAGAACACTCCTTTTTTCCTTTGCAACTTAGAAATGAAGAAAAACAACACCAGGAAGATAGAAACATGCAAAAAAGAGGCAAATAAGGTAACTAACCTTGAAAATAAAGAGTAAAAATGACCAGGAATGTTGCCATGGAGTTGTTCCTTGATTTTGGCTGAGTGAAACTCATGAAATGCGCCAGAAACTCTGAAATATCCTCTGTAATGCAGCAAACATCAATAATAGCATCCATTTAGGGATGGTAGAAGAAACAACAAAGGGTTTCCTTCTCAAAATCCGAATCTTTCATGTTAGAGTTATCTTGCATTAACTAATAATTAATTAATCTTTAATTGATTTTTAGTCTAATTTATTCTCACACACTTTAGCTAAACTTAGGAATGTTTTATTAGTTGAGTTATTATTAGATCATTATGTCTCATCTCATGTGATGTTGACACTTGTCATGATCTAATAATTCTCATTTAGGGATTTTCTCTTATAAGCATTCAACCCTCATTGTAATTACTTCATAGGAGAATATCTGAGCTTTCATATCTTCTTGAAAGCTTCTTCTGTAACTTTTCCTTGTCTATGAATATAACAATTCTTGTTTGTAGATCTCTTGCATGGAAGGTGTACTTGTTTGTTGTTTGATCCTGTGGCTCATGGTTTTGTGCTTGTTTCACAATTCTAACATGGTATCAGAGCGTGGATTCAACAAACCCCTTCTCGATTTATGATATTTTCTTTCTTCAATGAGGGTTGTAGGCTTCAAATCTGAATCCCCTTTGCTTGTTTTTGCAAATTTTGGAGGTGGGCATTTTTTGAAGCTTTTTTGTGTGAAAAGCAACTCACCGTTGGACCTAGAGTTGTCAAGAAAGTCAAAATTGACTTTTGTTTCACCTGATTTCAACTCTAGATGCTAGATCTACAAGGTTTTGAAGTGGTTGCTTTTTCTTCATATCCGAAGGGTAGCTATATATTTGGTGCATTTTGGTGCAAAACAGACGTCACCATCACGCTCAGAAGGCCCAAAAACCTGAAGATCGGCTATCAAATCATCAAATTTGGTGAATTTGGCATCTGAGGCAAAACAAATTTGCACAGGACCCATACGGCCCTATGCACACATATTGAAAAAAATTGTAAAACAAATTAGTCTGACATTTATTTATTTTAATTTCTTATTTTATTAGAAATTTAAAAAAATCATTCAAAAATCTTTTTATAAAGCTGACCAGGTTTTTAATTTTTATTAGGGCGGTTTTCTATTTGTTTGAGGGTACCGTAGGGAATATTCCCTGCGGGCCTCATACATCATTACAACGCCCATTAATATTGCTTCCAACCCAATTCAAAGCCGATCGGCGACAAGTAAAGGCCGTCAACTTTTTCATTTTCTCGGCCACATTTTTTAGTGCCATTGGTTGCCTCCAAAATTGTCGTTGGCAACAATCTCTTTTCCCAGCGGCTGGGTTTTCTATCTTTCCGGCTACTACAAACATTTACCTATGGCAGCAAATCCCATCGGCCAGTTTCCACTTCTCCGACGAAGCTTTGTTTTCTGGTGGCAACCTCTCTTTTTTCGGTGAGAGATTGGTTTTCCGGCAGGTAGAGTTTTTTCAAACTTGGAGAATCTTTATGGAATATTCCGTTGATTTTTTTGGTATATTTTGTTGGTCATTTTTTTTGTAGGGGAGGCTGATTTTTTTTCCAGCAGAAGGGAATATTCACTGACGTCAACGGTACAGACTGTACCTAGGGCCCCTTTGACCCCCTTTGTGTCCTAAAAGGGGTGTTTTTTTCTTTTGACCATATATGGGGCATACGATATCGTTTTTCAGCAAACGAGATATCGTCATAAAGTTGATTTTTTCAACTTTCTAGTGGTGTGGGTCCCATCACCTATTTCTAATTCTAGTGCATTCTATAGCCTGTTCAAGTCAAAGGAGCTCTTTTCAGTCTTGAGCTCATAAATTTTGACCAGTTTCTTCATTTTTCGCAATCTCAGCGGCTTTGGAACCATCTTTCAAAGCTCTTCAATTCCATCCATGCAATTTTTTTAGGTACATTTTATTTAGATTTTTGTTTTTTCACACTCTGGTGAATTACTTGGACATATTAGCTCCTGGGAACTTCTCGTTTGCATGGGCTACTTCGTTTTTGGCTATTATTCGCGTATTTCTAGTATTTTGTCTTTTTATGACATTCTGAGCTTCCATTGTAAGCATTTATGATTTTGTAAACACACTGAGATAAAGTGCCTCTATATTGCACTTGTATTATGGGATCTTGCACAACACTTTGTGCCTTATTATACTCACACTATGATATAAAGTGCCATGGGGGTTGATGTTTCCCTTTGTTTTTCCTTCATACCTTTCTCATGTGTATGTGACTTTTTTTTTCACATCCTTTATATCTACTTGTAATTTCATGATTGCACCTTCAGATGTTCTTGGTTCCTCTTCATGCACTACTTTCAGGCATTCGGTTTCAATGTACCTATCTACCTCTCCCTTGTCAACATTATGGGAGGGTTTCTATTGTTGCTGCTAATGCTTCTTTGATTTCACGTTGGAGTGAGCTATGCATAAAGTATTTGTTCCTATGTACTAGGCAGATGCAACGACTGGTTACCCATGAATTTTGGTGAGGTGGAGCACTTACCATATCGACACTCTTGTATTCCTATTTTTGGAGGCGACCTTCCATTTTCTCATGATCAGTTCTTTAAACTTTTGGTTCCTTTTCCATCTGTATCTTCGAGTTCTAGGTGTTTTCCTTTATCTTCCATCTGATTCAAGTAGTGTCATAGGGGGCACTCATACAAAAAAAATTCTTCTTTGATCCTAATCATCAGATGTTTCAGCAGAGGTTATTCTTTTGGACAACAGTCCCTCTTTGATAGTGTTTGTAGCTTCTTCATGATTTTGGATGTTTCTTTGTTCCTATCTTTTGGGACAACCTTGTCTTGTTTGGAGGCTTCTTTAGTCCTTCACTTGGATTTCATCTCTTTTTGGAGTAGATTTTTTCCCATGAGGTTTTCTCTATTTCTCCACATTATAGAGATCTTATGTTTGTACATGGGTACCTTACTTGGCCTTGTTTTCCAAGACCCATCTTGCATTCTTTTTAGGGTTTTTATCTACTCCCTAAGTTCATCTTAAGGGGGGTGTTATAATTATCATACATTAGCTAATAAGTAATTAATCTTTAATTGATTATAAGTCTAATTTATTCTCACACACTTTAGCTATTATTAGATGAGTTATTATTAGATCATTATGGTCTCATATCATGTGATGTTGACACTTGTCATGATTTGATCCTTTTCTCATTTAGGGCTTTGCTCTTATAAGCATTCAACCCTCATTGTAATTACTTCACGAGAGAATATCTGAGCTTTCATATCTTCTTCAAAGCTTCTTTTGTAGCTTTTCCTTGTTGATGAACATAGCAATTCTTGTTTGTAGATCTCTTGTGTGGAAGGTGTACTTGTTTGTTGTTTGATCCTATGGCTCGTAGTTTTGTGCTTGTTTCACAATTCTAACATTTCTTTATAGAACTTGTGTAGTTTCTATATTTTTTTCCCAAAAAACAAGTGAAACTTATTTTATGCAAAGAAAACCAAGTGAGTTTCCCTCCTAAATTAAAAAAAAAAAAGGTTGAACTTTATCTCTTTGCTCATTTGCACATGGATTTTATTGAAAAAGGCCATTAAAAGGATTAAAATGCCTTTTTAATGTTATATGTCAAAATAAAACCCTCTTTTGACCATTGCAAAGTATAACTTAAGACCTAAACCCCTCATTAAAATATAAAATTGATTAAATTTAAAGGATTTTAATGCAAAAATGTCCCCTATTCAAACTAGAGGCTTATGACATGATGATTAATCCTTTGGAAACACAAAAAAATTTTGCAAGAATGAAAAATTAACAACATTTTGAAATAATGATCAAAATTTAAAATGAAAATTAGGGTCAAACCTAATTTAGATTACAAGTCCAAAATAATAGGTGCAAACAAGTGGTATTGTTATCTCTAAGGAAAAGGTTGTTAATGCAAAGGAATCTAGAAAAGATAAGGAGATGTTATCAAACCATGTTCCTGTAGATGTTCAAGATAGACACGAGGTAAGAGATAATATAGTAATTTATTCTTCAAATCAAGTGGGACCTTGCATTGAAATTGAAAATGAGATGACTATAGCACCAAGTGTGTCTTTACCAAAATATTCTCCAATTGATGTTAGATAAATTTTGAGGAAAGTGAGGATTTTTATCTTTATCTAAAGATCTTAGGGTTTTAAGTAATTGGGAAAGGGATTCATCTTTTATTTTCATTGTCATGCCTAAATGACCAACTAACACCCCTAATGAAGAATAAAATATAAAGAAGAATATGGAGGTATACCTTGTTGTATTAGTGGTGAATAGTCAACTAAGTGGACCCTTTCATTCCACTTTTATGATCAATGGTTGGATACTTCATAATTGCATGATTGACTTAGACATGCATCTAGAAATGTCATGCCACTTAAACTAATGAATGAACTTGGTATACAAGTGCCAAAGTCCTTTTGTAAAATGCTTTTCTATGGATTCCATAGAAGTGAATTTCATTGGGTTGATGAGCAATTTAGAGGTCCAACTAGCTACTTATATAGATTTTTTATGGACATTATAGTGGTTGATTGTCCTCTTAGTGGGGAATGTTATTATTATGAAAGTGGACAATTTCTATTGGTGGGAGCATGCTAATGGATCTATCTTATGAAATCAAAGTTGAAAGGGTTACCCCTACTCCATAAAATTTTGATAAGGAGTTGAATGGTGATCTTTGGACCATGTTATTTGATGGTACTTTCTCAATAGAAGGTAAAGGTGTTGGTATTTTTCTAATATCTCTCCATAATGAAAAGTAAATTTTCCTCAGTTGGAATTCTAATGTACTAATAATATTGTTGAATATGAATCTCCATTGTTGGGGTTGAAAATAGCTCATAAACATTGGACTAGATGCCTACAAATTCATAAATATTTAAATTTAGTAGTGCAACAGGTAAAAGGCATATTTGTAGATAAGAAAATAAGTTGAGGTCATATAGGAATGTATTTTGGGATAACATGGAGTTATTGATGACACAACCATTGAATTTCCTGATAGAAGTGAGAACATAAAAGTGAATGCTCTTGAAATTGCTACATCAAGGTATGATTTGAATTCATCTCCCCTTGTATCAAAAAAGCATTGAAGTCTTATCAAGATGTACCATACCAGACTATATATGTAGCTATAAGGTATTTGGTTAGAGTTAGTAGACCTAAAAGTTTATGAATGGTTTGGATGAGTTTGATAACTAGTTGATTGATTAGAAATTAATGGTGGAAATAGAAAATAAAAAAGAAACCTTGTTTGGGAATGAATTAGTGCAACTAAAAATGAATAGCATTCCCAAAGGGATAGTTTCCTTGGAAAATATGTTTGACAGTGTAGATAGTTGTAAGAAAAAGGTTAATTAAACTCAGGAAGATGATGTTGAGGGAGTAAATTTAGGGACAAATGAGAATACCAAGATGTTATACATCAATAAGAAGCTAATTCCAAATGTGAATCAACTATTTATTTACATATTGAAAAGTTCAAAAAATGATTTGTACAATTATATGAAGATCTTCAAGCATATAGGAAGGATATTTTTTAGCATACTATCTCACTTTAACCTATTGCTTTAAACCATTTAGGTAGAAAAAAAGGCCAATTATCCCTAACTTAGCTCTCCAAATGCAAAAATATTTGATGAAGTTGAAGGAAGTGTGAACCATCAAATCCATTAGAAATTCTTAGTGGGTGTCTAATCTTGTCACAGTAAGAAAAAATAATTGGGAGATAAGTTTGTGGGTTGAGTTTTGCAACCTCAACCTTAAGTATCTTAAAGATAATTACCCCCCTCCAAGAATGGAACACTTATTGTAGTGAGTAATAAGATCATAACTAATGTCCATGATGGATGGTTTTTTAAACTATAATTAGACAAATTTTAAAGATTTAGAGACACATGAAATGATATTCACTACTCCATGGGGTGCACATATCTATATGAGGATGTCATTTGGTTTGAAGAATGTAGGATTAAATTTTTAAAGAGAAATGGTTGTGGATTTCTCTAGTCTCATTTATTAGATCATGGTGCTATAACAATATGGCCTAAATTCATTTTCAAAGGAAAGAGATGAGAACTAAAAACATCTAGAATTAATCTTCGAAATATTTTTAGATTATGGGATTTCTCTAAGTCCCAAAAAGTGTCAATTTTTTGTTGAGGAGGGTAAGCTCCTAGGTCACGTTATGTCAATGGATGGTGTGAGAATAGAATCTGAAAGAGTTAAGGCTATTATCATCATCACTCAACTAGAAATATATTATAGGAATACAATTTTTTTAGGAGGATCAACTTTGTTAGAAGGTTTTCTCCTAACTTTTTTGAGAAAACTATGGCTATATAAAAAATTCTCAAGAAAGGGAAATTATTAAGTGGGATGCAAATCCAACTGAAGTCTTCAAGGAGATTAAGTGGTCTATTTTATAGGCTCCAATTATGATAATTCTTGATTAATGGTGCAAGACTCTTGAACAATTTTTTTTGCATCCTTTTATGCCATTGGTACTCTGTTGCTACAAAAGAACAAAGATGGATGTGAGCAATTGGTATTGTTCTTCAGTGATTTATTACAAGAGAATGAGTTGAAATACTTTGTGATGGAGAATAATTCTTATTTGGTTAAGGCTATCAATAATTTTAGGTCGTATCTTTTGGGTGCTAAAATTATAATTTATGTGTCACACCTAGTTGTGAAGGAAATATTTGTGCAACAAGAGGATTCATGTAGAAGATGTCACTAGATAAATAAGATCCCAACTTATGATATGGAGTTATACAATATGAATCCTGTTAGGGACTAGGGCTTCGCCTAGTTGATGGCTAATTCCAACTTGGAAGTAGTAGACATAAATGAAGGGAATAAAAGTGATGTTTCCCTTCCATGTAAGTTGAGTGATGACCCTTGGTATGAAGACGTGATCTTCTATTTAGTGAACATAAATATTCCACCTTCTATGGATGATTATAAAAAAATGACCTTCAGGCTATAATCACAAAGGTATGTGTTGGTCTAGGGTGAGCTAATATGGAGGAACCATGAGGGAGTCTTTTTTTAGGTGCCTAGACAATGAGAAAAATGAGAAAGTGATGGAGTCTCACAATGGCATATGTAGCAAACATTTCAAGGCTAAGACCATAACATATAAGATTCTTATGGAAATTTTTTGGTGGTTAACACTATTCAAATATGTTTCAAAAATAATATAAAAGTGTGATGTTTTTCATAGATTGTTGGGAAATATAAAGTTTGTTGGTGCACTTCCTCTACTGTATTTTATAAATTAGGAACCTTTTTACTAATGGGGAATTAATTTTATTAGAGAAATATAGGATAAATATAGCAATAGATACAAGTGGATACTTGGGGCCAAAAACTACTTCACCAAGTGAATTGAAGAAATTCTTATGTGTAATGCAACGTCCAAGGTGGTAGTAGACATTTTTATCAACAACATAATAAACTAGTTTGAAGTTGCACCCTAGATCCTTGATAATTCCATGTGCTTTAGTTATCAATACATAAAAATATTTGTTCCAAGTTTGGTATAAACTTGGTGCATTCATCTCCTTACCACCCACAAAGAAATGGACAACCTAAGTCAAGTAATAAGAGCTTGATGAAGATAATAAAGAGGATGCTGGATCAAAATAAGAAGAGATGAGATGACAAGATTAAGTATGCTCTTTGTTCTAATAGTTTGAATGTAAAATATGTCATTAGACATAGCCCATTTGAGTTGTTTTGTGTGGTAGAAGATATAATTCCTATTATTTTGGAGCTTCCAATATATCGATTGTTGCAATACATGGATGATGAATAATGTGGTGTGGTGTCTCTAAAGATTACAAAACTAAGTTAGATGAGTAATGAAGAGCATAATAGGGTATAAGTTTGTTACATGAGTAGATCATGAAGAATTTTCATGATAAGAAGGCATTACCAAGGGAATTATAGGACAGTTGTATGGTTCTTTTATGGAATTCTAAGTCAAAGGACAAGGGAAACATGGAAAATTTGAGCCATTGTGACTTGGGCCATATAAAATAGTTGAGAGGTATGAAATTAATGTTTATCATCTTATGGATTTGGTTGGAGAACTAATGGATTTTATTGTGCATGGTCAACATTTGAAACATTACTTCTCATAAGTAGTGTAGTTTCAAATTTTGATTGGTGAGTGCAATTTAAATATTTCACATTTTCTTGATATTTTTTGAGTAGTCATGACCCTGTAGCTATTATTGTGTTTTTTTTTTTTATCATGGTGAAGTTTCATGGTGTTCCCTTAAATATCTAGATTCTCATTATGCATATAAGAGGAAAATGTCCCCAATAAGATACATTATTTGGACTTGCTAAAATTTTGGAGGAATTGGAATTTTTTATCAAGACCCTTAGTTTTTTCTTTTCCTTTGGTTCCTATCATGCCTTGTGCCTCATCAATAATTTGGAACCTCCTCAAAAGTTGAGCCCTGACAGGAACCTTGAACCTCAAGGTTTTGGTTCCAAGTTTTCTCCCACTCCGACTCTCTACCCTATTATTCTTAAAATTTGGGCTATGATGGTAACTTGGAATCTCAAGTTTTTAATTCTAGGTATGCTTTTTCTCTTGCTCCCCACTCCCCACTCCTCAGATGTCGGGACGTGACAAGAACTTGGAGCCTTAAGTTTTTGGTTCTAGGTCCACTTGCACTCTCACTCCTCACTCCATTATACCTCCTTAGAAGCCAAGCCTTGATAGAAACTTGGAACTTGGAGGTTCTAGTTTTAGGTTCTCTTCCATTCCCCCTCCTCACTCCATTGTTCTTTCCTAGAATCCAATCCTCAATAGGAGTTGAGAACCTCAAGATTCTAGTTTTAGGTTTTCTTTCACTCCCATTACCCGCTCCCCACTCATTGTTCCTTCCTAGAAGCTAGGCCTTGAAGATAACTTGAAACCTTAAGGTTTTGGTTCCAAGTTCACTTTCACTGTTCTCCTTGCTCCATTTTTATTTCTCAAAAGTAGGATCCCAATAGGAACCTATAACCTCGAGGTTCCAATTTTAGGTCCACTTTTTCCCCCACTCCATGCTCGATTATTTGATTCCTAGGTCTTGGAACCTAAAAGAAAATCTAAACTTGTAACATCAAGGTTTTGGTTCCAGGTCCTCTCTTTCTCTCACTTCTCACTCCAATTTTTTTCCACAGGTCCAAAACCATGGAAGGAACTTAGAACCTAGAACCTTAAGGTTCTTATTCTAGGTCGCTACCACTCTTAACTCTTGAACCATTTTGTTCCTTCATGAAATATGAGCCGCAAAAGAAACCTAAAAAAAAATGTTCATTTTTAAAAATAATTTTGAGTGACTAAATTAAACACCCATTTTTTCTCATAGCTATCACTATGAATGCAAAAGATCTTGCAACTACTAGAAGTTAATTCTCAACCCATCATTCAATTTGAGGAATCCATTTTGGGAAGAATTCATCCTAGGTCATGGACCTATATTGCTATAGTTCCATAGGTTAGGGTTTGACATCTAACAAGGTGTTAAATTATAAGTTTATCAATTTTTCATAGGGGTAGGTAGTTATTTTTAATGCAAAAGAGGTGCCAGTGATTTGTAGGGATTCAATCTTTGAAATTTAATTATAAGAGAGCAATAGAAGTCATTGGATATCTAGAGGTACCATGGTAGAGTGTGTTACAAGCTTAACATCTCTAAAATTATAGTTAGATGTTTAGGGTATTTTAGAGATTCCATTTTGCATGTTTAGTGTTGCAAATGTAAATTTTGTTAGAGAATGTGAAAAAATTCTAAAACATTTATAGTCATTATAATAATATTTCATTATTTACATGTGGAATTTTGTAGTTTGATTATGGATAATTAATAATGTTATGTATTCAATATTTTAATTTGATGCATTATTATTCTTAGATCAATCTTTCAATATTTTACCTTTCATTTATTTCTCATAGTTGACTTGACTCTATTACCCACATATAGACATTGGTCTTGGAATATTCTGAACCAATCATCTAAAATAAAAAAACCAAATTAGTAATTTAGAAGTAAATATTTCTTTTGTACCCATAAATGTCAATATAATTAGGGAATTATTATTAAGTGGAAATTTAGTATATATTTAATATGGGTCATGCTTACATAATCATATCAACTATTCAGGGGTTATACAAAACTAGTCTATCTTGAATCAACGATAATATCTTGGGTGAAGGTTGTAGTTGGGTTTGGTTGTAGTCATTTTGATTATCAATTTTTTTTAGTCTAAATACCTATTAAGGTATACCCATATGAACACCCTCCTAATTCTAAGCTACGATCAAAGAGTAGGAGAAGAAACCAACTCTCATAAAGTTGACCTTAAACCTTCCATTCTTTTGTTGATGAACCAATTTCATCCACTTGATTACAACCCTAGCTTTGTTAGTAAGATTATATTCTAGGAAATGGAGCAACGATTTTGGGACCCAACACATCCACTCAAGGTGATTTATTAGTTCTTATTTATTTTTTGTATTATGGTAGGCTGAAAGAGGGCCTTGGACCGTGATCTTGTTATCTTAAGTGGTGAAAAAATAATCAAATGATTTGATACATGTTTACAACTCTTTCATTATATTTCCTAATGTGATCAATGCCAAAATCATAATTATGAGGGATTTTTGGTAATGGGCATTATGCTTAGAAAGGTCTTGTCCTTAGTTTTTCTTATGGTTGAGCTATTGATTATGCTTAAGGAATTGTTTTTTATATATCTCTAAGCCTTCATTGGGTGAGAAGTTGGATGATATCTCAAATTTAATTTAACCCTTTTCTATAAGGTCTTGTAGAAGGAGAATATTATCATCAATTTTGAAATGGGAATAAATAAATAACAAAACCAGTTCAATAATCAAATAACCTACCTAAGCATGTACAAAACATGAAAGTAAATCAAATTAAACCACTTTACCTCCACAAACATGCCTAGTCTTACTCCATTGTAGAATGTGATAATGCTAATTCAATAGAATTTGGATTGCTCATGAACCTTATCATAACATTGTTGAGTAAAATAAATGGAAAATGAGTATAATATGGATGCAAGATTCATCAAAATTCATGGAGAGATTGAATGACTAAGTGATGGGAGTTTTATAGATTTTATCACCAGGAAGGGGAACACACCTCATAGATTCCAACACGAACTTAAACTAGTCATAAATGATCTTCACACCTTCAATCTTTAATGAACATTGTTGATGGGTGTTTTTTGCACTTCTCAACAACACACAAGTGTGATGCCTCTCTTGAAAGGTGAAAATCTACAACTAAGTTTCAAAAAATCACCCCAAGGTCTCTTGGGTGTTAGGTCATGACTATGCAAAAATAGCTTAGTTGTTTGATGTGATCTACTAGTAATCACAAGGGGCATTTATGGTTGATGAAGCATAGATTTCTTGGGCCTGTGACTAAGTTTTAGGTTTCTAGAAGTGGATGAACAGTGGCAAAAAATTTGTGACAACAATCCGAAACTTATTTAAACCATTAGATTTAGAATTACTTTGATGTTGAACTTGTATGTTTAACTCATATTTAAAAGAAAATTCAAAAGGTTGAAGGGTTTAGATTTTTTTTTAAGTCTAAAATAGTGATTTTTTTAGTAGCTAATACTTGCCAATTGGCTAAGAGTTCAAGATACATTGTGACTTAAATCGCCACATTTTTACAAAATTTTATTATAGACTTATTTAAATTTCCAAATAATTTATTTTATTAAAAAATTTAACTCAAAATTTTTCCACATTATTTGATACATGATTAGATCAGATTTTCCTAAATTTTATAAATTTTAGCAGAAATCTATATTAATTCGCCAATAGTATATCATAATTATTAGTTGTTTTAGGACCATATTTCTAATCTTTAGTTTCCACTATTGATTTATAATATAATCTAATGGCCATTGTTGTATTCCATGAGGTAAAATGTACCCATGATCTATAATGCTCATGAGGCCCACAATTTTGGGTCTCATGAGCATTATAGATTGTGGGTAAATTTTACCTTACAAAGTACAATGAGGGTCATTAGATCAATGATCTAAAAGAAATTTTGAGCCCCATGAGAATTATAGAACATGGGTACATTTTACCTTGTAGAATGCAATGAAGGCCATTATATTATGTTTTAAAATAATGGTGGAAAGTAAATATTATAGTCTACCCCTTCAACCCACCAATAATTTCAAACCTTAGGCCCCTACTTTTAGTAATTAATGTATTTTCCTATTATTTTTCAAGATTCGCCAAAATTTTGTACAAAATTTTAGTAATGTAAAAAAAATCGCCAATAAAACTAATAATTTTTTTGGAAAAAAATGAAAGATTCGCCAATAGAAATTAATATTTTTTCCTAAAAAAATGAAAGATTCGCCAAGATTTTATATCTTTTTTTAAGGGGGGTTTCTTAAAGTTATCTTTTGTCTAAAACTAGAATGAATAGGATGCTTGATGCTACAGTAGATAGACTTCCAAACTGAATTTTACTTAACCAAGGGTAGCCTACAGTCTCACAAAACTAGTGCAATCTTCTAAGGCTTGCTTATGATTTTTAGACTGCAACTTGAATACTTAAAGCATGCACATACACAGTTGAAGTTAAGCATTGTAAATGGACTAGCTCAAACTAACTTTACACATCAATTTGTCATCAACAAATGGTCAAAAGTATGAGATGAAAGTGCATCAAATACCACATCATACATCCACCATTATAGTTGAACATAAACTACTAACAAAAAATAAACTTAAATTGAAATAACAAGGCTGAAATAAACTTTAGGAGATAGAATTGTAGACACCTAAAATTGTCCTAGCCTGTGAACTAACATTTTAACACTAATATTCATCATTTACACCAAGAAAAACCCTAATTTCCTCTATTGATTAAATAATAATACATTATTTAATTAATTCACTTTTCCATCATTTTCGACCAATTAAATAAATTTCATTTATTTAATAAAATCCTAAAAGCCTAATTTTTGCTATTAATTGAATAATACAACATTATTTAATTAATTCATGTTTTCATTAAATTTAAAAATTAAATAAATTTCATTTATTTAATATAGTCATAATCTAACTTTATTCTTCATGATTAATTAAATAACGTCAATTATATAATTATATCACTAATTAACTTCATTCCCCTAAGTTGATTAAATTATTAAATCATAATAATTTAATTAACTCACTTTCCTTCCAAAGAATAATACTATTCAAAATATCATCAAAAATCAAATCAAACTAATGTAACTTTGTTTGCAAAAGTCAAACTTGATTTGCACGTTCAACTCTAAAAAGAATTGATTAATTAAATCAATCAATCCCCCCTCATAAATTAAATAATATTAAATATTATTTAATCCTCTTTCAACTTCTACATTAAATAATTATTTCAATTATTTAATCCCACCTTTTCTAAATTAAATAATATTAAATATTATTTAATCCCCATTCAACATCATCCCTTTAATAAATAATCTTTTATTTATTAAAAACAATTCATCATGCATGTTCCTCTTACTATTAAATAATTATCTTCTCCACATAGACTAATTCTTCTTTTAGTTAACTAAACAATCTATTTAGCTAACTATTCAATTATCTCTCCATACATTATTGCGTTAAACATAATGACCACTTTCTCTCAGATGACTAAATAATCTATTTAGTTAACTCTTTATTTAATCCTCTTTCAACTTCTACATTAAATACTTATTTTAATTATTTCACCCCACATATTCTTCTAATTTAATTAAATGATTATCAGTAATTATTTAATTAAAAAACTTCCCCGTTTCCAAATTAAATAATTAAATAAAATTATTTAATTCATTCAACATCACCACTTTAATAAATAAAGTTTATTTATTAAAGTCCAATTCACATGTGCACATTCCTCTTGATATTAATTAATTATTTAATTAATTAATTTCCCTCAAAAACTTAACTAGCTCTTTTAAATCAGTTGACTAAAATATCTATTTAGTTAATAGTCTCATTATTTCTTCATACACAATCTCCTCGAGTGTAACAAATACTTTCTTCTAGTTGACTAAAATATCTATTTAGTTAACTATCTCATTATCTCTTCATGCACAATCTCCTCAAACATAACAAATATTTTCTTCTAGTTGACTAAAATATCTATTTAGTTAACTGTCTCATTATCTCTACATGCATTATCTCCTAAGTTGATTAAATTATTAAATCATAATAATTTAACTAACTCACTTTCCCTCAAAATTTGAATAATTAAATCAAACTACTCAAATCATTTATCAAAAATCAAATCAAACTAATGCAACTTTGTTTGTAAAATTCAAACTTGATTTGCACGTTCAACTCGAAAAAGGAATTAATTAATTAAATCAATTAATTCATATTCCTCACCCACTTTCTGATTGAAAAAATCATGGGTTGCTAACTAAGCAATCTAATTTTGCTAACTCAACCATCTAATTCCTAACTAAACCTTGACTAATCAATCAAATCCTAACTGATCAATCTAACTCCTAACTAGCCAATCTATTCCTCAATCACCCAAATTGTGCAATCAACTTTGCACAATCTTCTCATGTCTAATTCCTCTCAACACATTTTGACCGTTGATCTGGATATTCTCCAACGTGATCCTAATCGTCAATTCAAAATCTCTTTTCCTATATAACAAACCTCTCTCCTCATAAATAAGGATCGAAGAATCAAAATACTTTTGCAATGAAGTGTTGTCACAATCACCATTGATAGAGCTTCAACCTTTTTCAATAAACCAAGCATCATTCATCTAGATTTTGCACACGAACTTTGGAGGCTTCACGGTGACAAAGACAATCCAACATCAAGCGAATACACTCTACTACAGGATGGTAAAGCTGTGCTTATTGCTTGCATTCATTTTGGTAATCATAGGTTTCTTAATGTATGTTCAATTAGCTTAGTTTCATTTCGTATGTGTAGGATAGGATTTTATATTTTTTGTGTTTTATTTTAGCTTAGATCCTAATTTCAATTGCATTTTGATCCAAATTTTGTCTATCATCTTCCCCCTCACACAAGAAGCATGCACACATAAAGAGCAATACACAAGGAACCATCAACTTGACGCTTTTCTTATATATTATAGCAGAATTCCTTTACACAACAACTCATCTCTCTTTGAAAATGATAGGATGCCCCTACTTATAGTTTTCAAAAAGTATAATGAATGGTCAAGATCACTTTACAACAAGTGGCTCAAATTCAATCTAGTTTAGGGTTTTCACTTCACCCAATATGAGAAAAAAATTTACAATATAAAAATAGACTATTTTGTCTTTTCCCTATTTTTTCCTATAGTCTATTTTGTCTTGTAGTTACTTTTGGCCTTTTTTAGCTACTTTAGCAAATGCTCATCATCTATAATGAGATTTCTAGCTTCTTTTTGCAAAGTAGCATATTCAACAAATTTCCCAATTACAACCAACTTCTTTTCTTTAGAGAGGTCAGATTTAGAGATCTGGAAGGCAACCCTCTTGAATCCCTCTATCATTTGGTCCCGATGCTCTATGCATTTGTGCTACCTTGACCATTTTTTTGACACAGAGAAGGTTTGCACAATGAAATCTATCAAAAAAGTATCATCGGCTCCTTGTTCTATCCTCTTGTGGAATTCGCACTTTATAAGCCCTCTATCCAACTCCAACACTAGAATCTCATATCCAATAATTGGCTTTAGGAAGTCATCACATTAGGCTAGATGATCTACGATCCACTCAAGATGGGCTTCCAATTCAAATAGTGATTGTCCCAAAACACCCTTTCTATACTCAAAATTTAGTAGCCATGCCTCTGGCTGCCAGTGGTCTTCTTTAGGTAGCACTAATTCCTTTTCCCAGGGTGCCCAGGAGAGCTTGAGAATGCTCTCCAGCTTCAAGTATGTGATCTGGTAAAGTTCTAGGAATTCTTTACATATTTCAATCATTGACTCGACTTCCTTCTTCAAGACCCAATATTGGTTATGCATCTTAGCTGCACAATGGATGCCTTTATCTCCCATGTTGACAACTCTTTTGAACCAGTTAGATATGGACCTAGTCCAGTTCTTCATTCTCTCCATCTTATTAACTTCTTTGGATAGAAGGGCGGGTGTAGGCGATTCTATTGGAGCCTCTTCTCTTGATTTTGTCCATTTTTCTATGTAAGCAGTCAGTTTTTCCACTTGTGCTTTCAGTTCCTCCTTCATCAACTGATCTTTATTCATTTGTTGAAGGATGGTGGACACTGACCCCTAAAATTCATCAATCTTCTAGGCGCAAGATGTTGGGCCTAGATTGATGGTTGTCACTTGATAATATTTTCCTTGGATGGTGTTTGCATCCTTGTTGGTTGCAGGAGTGCTTGCTTGCAATATTCTAGACCCAAAAGCATTTGTTGTGATGTGTGATCTGACCTTGGGATTCTTCTCTTTCTTGGTGTTCACTTGTGCTCTCACCAACATTACTTCTAAACGTGCCTTGGGATCAGCAAGCACTGGAGCTTTTCTCTTTAGTTGTTGCTCCAACCATGAAGGAATCTCTGTTTGATGGCCTAGAGATTCATTATTCTCTCCTTCCTCCTATTTCTTTGATGGCCCTTCCTTCTCATGCTCCATAGTTGTAGCTTAGGGAAAAACCTAGATTAGCATATTAGAACATAAAACAAGATAACCCAAAGCAAACAATGAAGCACAAAGGAGTAAATAAAATGAAAATAAGTAAAGATTTTACCAAATGTCTTCAACCTCCATGATTGACCTCCATTGCACCTTCTCTATTTGCTGCAATATTATGTTTTCCCCCAGATTTATGATGAGCAACTTATGATAATGACAATGTCCTAATCAAATGTTGAAGGATTCTATTCTAAATGCAACACAATGCAACTAAGCAACTATGAAGCAAGCCTAAAGTATGCAAATGCCAAGATGCCAAGAGATGAAGTGTATGAAGTATATCAAATGAGGCCAAAATTGCCATTTTATAGAAAAGTCAATTTTGGGTGAATGGCCAAGATTGAAGATTAAAAAATGCCTTAGAATCAATGGTCAAAATTGAATGTGACAACTCACAATTATGGTTAGGGCAACATTAGGGTAAATTTGAAATGAATGGTCAAGATTTGATTTTAGAAAATCAAATCAAGGGACAAGATTGCATGTGACAAGGAGATAAGGATGGCACAAAAAAAGAGAAAGCTGGAAAATTAAATAATATTAGAAATTATTTGATTTAAGAGGAAATGTTATTATTTTGAATTAAAAATTAATTTAATTCAAAAGGTGGGACTATGTGACAGTAAATAATTAATTTAAATTATTTACTAAGAGAGAGAAAATTAGAAAGTGGGACAATTTTAACCAAATTTTCTTTATTTAAAATTAGGAGAATGCTAAGGTGGACAATTAAATAAATTAAAGAATTTATTTAATTATAAGAAGATATTTGGAAATTAATAAGGTATCTAAATAAATAAATAAAATTTACTTATTTAAATAATTAGGAGGAAATAATGGAAAAAGGATAATTAAATAAATTTAAGAATAAATAGACATTAGGATATTAGCGATGTATTTAAGTAAATAAATAAAATTTATTTATTTAAATAATCAAGAGGAATAAAAGACATGAATTAATTAGATAATTACAAATTATTTAATTAATAGTTGAATTGGACCATAGGACATAATTAAATATTTTAATTATGCTAGGAAGAAATAGGACAAAATAGAACTAGTAGGCCTAGGTCATTTTTATGTGTCTACATTTTGCCCCTTTTTGTCATAATGCAGCCTATCGCATTGTGACAAAAAGTTTAGTTAGAAACATGCCCCAACAAAGGTATGGAGTATCTATGCCCCCTCAGGAAAATTTTCAAATTTTGGCCCGGCAACAATTTTTTTTTGAAAGTATCCTGACAAGTCAATTTGAAGCCTAGAAAATCAATGGTGCAAGTGGTTTTGGATTTTGACATGTTTAAAGCAACCAATGGGTTGGTCAAAGTTGGTCAAAAGAGCCTCAAGTAATAATTTTTTGAAGAAAATCCCACTTTTACCCTATAAATAGGTTCAAAATGGGTAAAAAGTCAATTCATTTTCACTTTTACCTTTGGAGATTTGAGAGCTCAAAGAGAGGAGACTTCGCATGAAGATGGTGATTCTAGTGACCGAGCACTGCAAATACCTTGTTCGGACTTTCAGACGGCTAGAGGGTGCAAAGGAACTGGTAAGTATGCCTTACCCACTTTGTCATTTCATCATTTTGCATGCATTTTTAGGGCTAGAAGTTAGGATCTCAAATGCATTGCGACGCATATGCATTCACGTAACCCACATTTGCGATCTCGTTCGATGCATTTGATGTGTCATGATGCAATCATGAGGGGTCTACTAAGAAGTGACGCATTTTCAGACTCGCGAGATGCAATTGTCATCACACAATGCAAGTGATAGGTATAGAGACACAATTGCCATGGTGTGACACAAATGCTAGGAAATTTGACACAAGTGATTTGACAATGATGTATATGAGAGGGATAGTGATGCATGTGTTTACAGATGATGCATTCGTGAGCTCGTGTGATGCAAACAGACTATCAGAATGCAATTGAAGGGCCAAGCGATGCAAGTGTTGTTGATGCGATGCATTTGAATTTGACCAGGGTTGACTTAGTTTTAGACTCAATTTCTACTTATGTTTAATTAGATAAATGGTAATAATGATGTTTTAATTATGTTCTAACTTCTCGTTTCTGCATGTGCAAAATCAATTACCACCGATCTATACGTGTGAGTTTAGGCCTTCAACGCATGCCTTTCGAGATCAACTGTGGAACAAAGAGCATAGACAACTAATGCGGCTTGGATTATATTGCATCATCTATATGCCCATTATCTGGGAAAATAGGGGACTACTGACAGCACTAGCTAAGAGATGGAATTCAAAGACATGTTCTTTCCATTTACCAACAGGAGAGGCCACTGTGATGCTGGAGGACGTGTACTGGATTTTGCGCCTACCGATTCGACGGGGAAAGTTGTATATGATCCACACCGGGGACATTAGGCTATTACCGAGTTTTATGAGGTTGATGATGGTGTTGGACTGGGCATTGAGGGCTATGAGATTCGTTGGGAGTTCATGGCAGAGCATTATTCTCGATGGGATGCTATGTTGTGCACATTGATTGTTGGTGTCTTGATTCTAGACCGTCATGGACATGGATTCAAAATCGGGTGGGGAGATGTACTCATGAGGATGAGACAGGACATGACTATTTTTGTGTGGGGGCCTTGTCTTCTTAGTATGCTCTATCATCAATTACATGAGGTAGCGTATAGAGGAGTGCACAGTATCAGCTGCAACACTACCTTGCTTATGATCTAGGATTGGGGGCATATTCCCATCTTCCACCCACCTATTTAGAGGCCACAACTAGCCGAGGGGATGCCATATGTCTATTTGTATGCGAGTGCTCTTCAGTAGACTTGAGTTGGAGAGATAATCTATTGGTGACATAAGATTGATACTTTGATGGATTTTTTTTGGAGACCATATAGGGACTGTGTATAGTGGGATGATGAGGGCGAGCATTTACCATTCTACAAATAGTTCAGGTATCTTATTGGTCAGACTATTTAGTCACAATTGATCATTGAGATGTACCTTCCCCAATGGGTATTACGAAAGTTTGGTGAATGACAGGATGTGCCAGTGGCAATGGCCAAGTATGTGAGATCATCATGGGAGACTATACAGGGACCTACTATATTAGTACCTCTAGTAGAGCAATAGATTGATGGGTTGGTTGCACAGTAGTGGGCATGGAGAGGGGGTCCAGCTGATCTAGGGATGACACCTCAGTTTGACACCTGGTGGCAGACACACATACCACTGCCATTGCTAGATCTAGATGGGTCAACATCCATTGGCCATCATTCAGTGATACCATGGGTACGACAAGGTGATAGATGAGGTAGAGATGGTGGCCGAAGGAGAGGGAGGGATGAAGGTAGAGGGGATAGAGGGAGAAGTGGAGGAGATGGAGGAGGAGATGATGAAGGAGATGGTGGGGGTGGAGGGGGGAGGAGGAGAGGAGGAGATGGCGGGAGACAGGGTAGGAGAGTCTTGAAGCATGTGGAGAGGGTGCCCCTTGATGCCATTCCATAGGTGCCTAAGGAGGAGGAGAGGGATGAGGGACCTAGACAAGAAAAGGTGAGACCAAAGGCCGAGGTGAGGTACGAGCTTGAGGTGGAGGTTGTGGTGCATGTAGTAGAGGAGGCCTTGGATATTGGCAGGGGGGAGGAGGCTATTGGGGATGAGGAGTTGGATATTGATAGTGAGGATGTTATGGATGAGGCAGAGCGACAACTGAGGGAGATGATGACATACCTATAGGACCACCATTGCTTCATGATATGACAGTGGAACAGAGACTAGTAGATATGCAGAGGAGGCTGGAGGAGGCTACATCAGAGATTAGATCCCTATGAGTAGAGCTAGAGGTGACACAAGTCGAGAGGGATCAGGTTGAGATCCAACTACGGGGGACAAAGAGTTGGTGCGCATGATTTGGAGAGTTATGTACAGGGATAGTTGGGGATGTGGCTAGAGAATTGGCTAGTGTCAGTGTGAGTAGGGGCCAGTATCATATGTTATATGAGAGAACAGTGCCAGCTGATCAGAGGGAGCCTGAATTGTCGAGATCACAGAGCAAGTCAGGGACTAGATCAGGTAGTAGCAGTTGTACTCATAGCAGCCATAGTCAGAGTAGTGTGGGTGGCTCTACTTCTTCAGGACATTCATTAGGTCATAGATCCCACCATAGTCATAGGAATTCTTCGGGGCATAGGTTTAGCCACAGCCATAGGTCCATCAACTACTGTGTCCATGATGCCATCAGTTCCTATTACAGAGCATTAGTCACCTTGGTCTTCTCCTTGAGGGGATGAGGAGAGTTCAACATAGACACCATGATTGTTTTCTCTCCATTAGGTTTCAGACATTTATGTTGTGACATTTATATTTTTTTGACCATCAAGCCTGTGAGCTCCATTTTTGGGATATCTCATGACTCTATCCTATGACATGATCTTTGAGATTATATATATGATGTAGTTTTGATGCAGCCTATATGCTTTATGTTATGTGATGATGCATTATGATTTGATTATGTTTATGATATATGCCTTTATGATGATGATTATGATGATGCATTTATATGTCATGTGATGTATGCAGCTATGATGGTTATTTATGTTTATATGCCATGGTTGTATGATGATGATGTTCTATATGTATGCATAATGTTTTGATTCTAATCAATGCCATGTTTATGCTTATGGATGCATTAATGCATGACTAGATGTATGGATAATGCAACATGTGATTTCTTATGTTAGGATGTATATGCATTAATGACATGGATGATGTATGCATTTATATGTTATGTGAATGGAAATGGATAAATGCAAATGATAAATGTATGCTAATGATGGAAATATGTAAATGGATGTTTAATTAATGCATGCCTTAATGAATGGATATATGTAAATGTATGATGAGCTAATGCAATGTCTATATGAGCATGTATGAGATTATATTTTTGTATGTCATAAGACATCGTCAGGAGATGGAAGAAGAGAAATTACAATGAAAGGAGATGGATGTTAGTGCAGAGGTAGAATCCTTCAACATATTACCCATGAACTAATAATTGATTGTAATGGCCAACAAACACCATGATATGAAATAGATCACTGGTGTGCAAGTTTGTACCATCACGTGAGACAATCAGTCACAGACAAGGATGACCATGAATCATACTAAGAGCACAATATCCCTAGTCTTTTTGTCATAACCAATCACAAATAAGAAAGACAAGAAAGACAAGTCATGAAACATTGTTGCTCCTCTAAATCCTATTGCCAGGACATCCTCGAGGAACTAGTGACATGACTGTTTGAAAAAGACAAGACAACCCAATCATCATGATATGTCACTGCTTCTCTAAATCCTGTTGTCAGGACATCATCGAGAAACTATTAGCATGATGAAAAATCAAAGGACAAAATGCCAAGATAATGTTTTCCAAGTGTTTTCCAAGTGTTTCTGAATGTTAAGGGTTTTGAATGTCAAGATGTCAGGTTTGATAGTGCTGAGATACCAAGTTTGACAATGTCTAAATGATGAATGCTAGGTGATGCCAAATTCAGCAAGGACACATCCTAAATGATGTCGATGTCAAGAGGATCGATCCTAAAATGCCAAGAGAATCAATGATGGTGATGATGCTTAGGAGGGACACATCCTAAGGCATAAATAAATGACAAGGTTGTTCTTCCGAAGGTCACATCCGAAGAATAACCAAGAGTTGACAGTTTGTCTAATTTCTGTTCGAGTTTGACTGAAGTTGTCTAAGTTTGATTGATTTGACTACATTCTAATATAATTGCCATGTTGACTAAATGAATGCCAAAGTTTGTTTTTGAAGTTGTCTATTTTAATTTGGACTTGAAGACATTTGATGTGTGTGCCAGTGTAGTGTCATGGACCCTAATGGACTGACCTAGTGTCATCTCAAGGGCTCATTGATTGATGGCCTTGCCTACGTCATACACTCAAAGACCTCATAGTTTGACACGACGAATGACTTTTCCTCGATGAAAAAAGATTGAGTCATGGTTTTATTTTGAAAAACCTAAAAAGACTAACCAATTGTCTTGGGGGCCCAAAGGCAAGCCTTGCCTACATAGAAAATGCATAGAGACAACATAGTTTGACAATGACATGAACTGACTAGCATGAATGACTTGACAAGTGATGACTCTGTTATTGGGGTTTTTGAATGTTATTTGGATGTTTTTGTTTTTTTGCCATATTTTGATTTTTTTGTATTTCTTCAGGATGTTTTTGTGTTTTTTCCATATTTTGATTTTTTGTATTTCTTCAGGATGTTTTTCGATTTTTAGGTCTTTTGTCAAGACATTTTTTTATTTTTAGGTCTTTTTTAGGACATTTTTTTTATTTTTAGGTCTTTTTTCTCATTTTATGATTTTTTTGTCTTTTTAGGACATTTTTTATTTTTAGGTCTTTTTTTAAAAATATTTTTTGATTTTTAGGTCTTTTTTTAGGACATTTTATGATTTTTTTTGTCTTTTTTAAAGATATTTTTTTATTGGAAGGACCATGTGTGATACCCACTACAATCAAGTGATAAAGGATTGCCCCCAGTCAGGTCCAAGACTAGATAATTTTGAATGATGTGAAAAGGATGTGCTTGGGATGACAAACAGATGGTATGCCAAGACCTGATGTCAACCATTTTCAACTATGGAAAAAATTGGAAGGGTTTTGTGATGAGTGTCATGATGGTATCAAAAAAGTGGGCGTTTAAAATGAATTAAGGTAGATAGAGTGACAGTAGATGGCGAAGCAAAGATCGACTACACATGGCACCTGTTTGCCAGGTTTTCACCATGGTACTTATCCTAAGTGCCTATTTACCAGGTTTTCACTATTAGACGAATTATTTCTCTTTACTATTTTTGTCATTTTTTTCATTTTTTTTTATTTTTTTGGTGTCACCCAGACTCCTATTTGCTAGGTTTTCATCAAGGCGATGATTTTTTTTTATGGTTTTTAGCCTATCTCTCTGATGATATGCATAGAACTTTCGAAGTTGCAAACTATTGATAGGCTATGTCAATTGTTCACCATCTGGAGTAGCTAGTTGGTATGCTCCATAACCAAAAGAGGGCATGATGATGTAAGGACCCAGCCAATTGGGCTCAAACTTTCCAGGTTTTTCTCTATCAAACTGATTCTTAGGATTTTTTATTAGGACCAAGCCACCAATGTCAAACTTTCTGACCATGACTCTCTTGTTATAACTGCAACAAAGGTGATTCTGATATTCCGGTAAATGATATAAAAAAATATTTCTACATTCCTCTAACATTTCTAGTTCATGCAATCGTGATTGTCTATATTCTTGATCATCGATCAAACCCTTCAAGGAGACTCGTAAAGATGGAATTTCAACCTTAATGGGAAAGATGGCTTCAACTCCAAAGACTAGGGTGAATGGAGTGGCTCCTGTAGGTGTGCGAATGTTGGTGTGGTAAGCCTACAGAGCAGGGTTAAGTTGTATGTGCTAGTCATAGCCAATGCCATTGACTATCTTTTTAATAATTTTGATGATCGTCTTATTGGACACCTCAACTTGACCATTTCCTTGTAGGTAGTATGGTGTGGAGATATGATGTTGGATATGGAAGCATTCACATAACTCACAGACATCTTTATTTTTGAAGGGACAACCATTGTCTATGATGATAGACTGCGAAACATCATACCAGAAGATGATGTAGCTGAGGATGAATTTGGAAATCTGTTTGCCAATTATGTATGTGAGGGGGATGGCTTCAATCCACTTAGTGAAGTACTCAGTGGCGGTGATAATGAATTTATGGCCATTGGAAGAGGTAGGATGGATTTTTCCGACGAGTTCAAGTCCCCATTGCATAAAGGGCCACAAAGAAGTAATCAAAAGTTCATGTGCTAGTGCATGAATCAAATCACTATGTACTTGACATTGGCGACATGTTTTGACAAACTCAACTGCATCTTTCTACATTTTCGGCCAATAATACCCAAGTCTTGTAATCTTCTCAGCTAAGGTAGGGCCACTCAAATGAGATCCACATATACCCTCATGTACCTCACGTAAGGTTGTTCATGCTTCGTCAGTGTCGAGACATCAAAGAAGGGTATTGTCAAAGCTAAGATGGTATAAGGTGTCATTGATGATGGTGTATCGGGCGGCTTTACAAATAAATGATTTTCATTGGTTGTTGGATATGTTCGGGGGAAGGGTCTAGGACTAAAGATAGTCATAAATGTCTTGATACCATGGTGAATTGTGACCAAAAAGCCCACAAACCATTTTAGACTCCAGAATGTTGTATGCAGGAACCAAAAGTTGTTCCATCAAGAACTTAAACTGTGTTACATTGCTTGGAATGTCTAGGAGAGACTCAATTGCAGCCATTGCATCCATTTCCTTGTTTTGTGCCCTAAGAACTTGTTCAAAAGTGAGCATGTGGAAATATGTCTGTCAACTATCAACCATTTGTTTGTAAGGCATTAAATTTTCATCTTTGGTGTCGTATTCATCATTGACTTGGTTGATGACCAACTAAGAATCTCCAAAGATGTGAAGTGTTTTAATTTTCCATTTTATGGCCATTTTGAGTCCTGTGACAAGTACCTCATATTCTGTGACATTATTTGTACATGGAAAGGAAATGTGAAATGACTTAGGGATAGAGTCTCCTTGTGGTGTGATAAATAGTATACCTGCTCTTGAGCCATGAGTAGTATGAGACCCATCAAAGTAAAGTTTCCAAAGTGATTTTGGTTTTGTATGAAATATGGAATCATTAGGGAAGTCTTCTACCAATGGATGATCACCTTGTACAGGTGCATCTGCCACCTAATCTACTATCACTTTTTCTTTTACGGCCTTTCGTTCCATATATTGTATGTCATACTCACTCAATATCATTACCCATTTTTCCAAGCATCTTCTCAATGCTGCATGACTTAGGAGATACTTTAGAGGATCAATCTTTGCTACAAGTTGCATCTTGTGATTCAAAATATAATGTCTTAACTTCTAGGCAGCAAAGACAACTACTAGACAAGCATGTTCAATAGATGTGTACTTCAGCTCATATCCGACCAATGTTTGACTAATGTAGTATATTTCCCTTTCCTTCTCATCATGGTCATTTTGTGCAAGCAATGCCCCTAGTGCTGAAGTGGTTGCAAAAATATATAGAATCAAAGTTTTTCCTTCAATGGGTGGCATTAAGATTGGAGGTGACAATAGATAGTCCTTTATTTGTTGAAAGGCCTCTTGACATCAATTTTTCCACACAAAGGGGATGCCTTTGCATAGGAGATACTGAAATGGGTGACACTTGTCTGCTAATTGTGTAATGAAGTGGCAGATAGACTGTAATCTACCTTGTAATGTCCTTAACTCGCTTAATCCTTTTGGGGGAGGCATGTCTAATATGGCTTTCACTTTGGTAGGATCAACTTCAATGCCTCTACGAGAAACTATATATCCCAAAAGTTTTCCTGATGTCATACCAAAGAAACACTTCTTAGGATTCAAGCGGACCTTGTATTCTTCTAGTCTCGTGAAAATTTTGTCTAGTACATTGAGGTGATCCGTGTGTGTTAAAGACTTTTCCAAAAGGTAATCCACACAATCTTCCATTAGTTTGTGCATCATATCATGGAATATTGTTGTCATGGCTCTTTGATATGTGGCACCTACATTCTTGAGACCAAAAGGCATGATGTTCCAACAATATGTACCCCAAGGACATGTGAATTTCATTTTATGTTGATCTTCAGGGGCAATACGTGTTAGAAAACCAAGATCTGATTGCAAACCAAAATAGACCTTCCACAAAAGAGGAAAATGAAAAAGTAGAAGCTTTGCATAAAAACATGCAATTTGATATATTCGAAAAGACAATTAATTACAAGAGATAATTTGCTTTATAAAAGCAAAGATGCAACAACCTAATCTTATCTTGAGCAACAAGATAGCTCGATAAGATAAAGATAAGATCCTATAACCTAGGAATTAAATAAATCCTAAGTAAACTTATGAAAAGTGTAATTAATAATTAATTACACCAACACCCCCCCATAAGTGCAACTTAGGGAGAAGCAAATTATTATGCAAATATGAGTCCTGACAACAAGGCCTGATGAGGTACTCATGTACAAATGCAAAGAGAGAGAAAACCCAGTGGGAAACCCCCCCTTCAGAGAGATGAACTGCTGCGAAGAAGCACTAGAAGAACTCTGATGAAGCAACACTGGAACCCCAAATCTGACAAGCAAGGAAAGATAGTTCTGTTTGCAAGATACCAATCGGAATCACAAATGCAACAGCAGACCTGATGCCAAGGAACACTAGAAACTCACATACTGGATCAACTCTGGAATCTGTAAGCAACAGTAGATGAAAGGATGAACCCATAATGATAACAAAATCTAGAATTTGTGTCTCTCGAAGCAAATGCCAAACTGAAACTAAAACTGCCCATAGGACGAGTACCATCAAGATTCTAGAACATTAACCATAAAACCATGGCCTTCAAATGGGAAAGATCTGAACCAATGAGGATCAAGAACCATAAAATCCCACTGTGAAGTGTGAACCAAAGCAAACCAAAGATGTATCCAGCTAAGCAAGAAAGAAGCTAAAAGGAGACAATAGGAAACCAGAAAAACTCATACGAGTTGTCACCAATATAAAAGATGGATGCAAGAACCCCCTTAATGGAACTTTATATCAGTTCTTTATTATAATACCCAATGATTGCATAAGGAGATGATGCAAAATTACAGAAACATAATCGAAAATGCAAACCTAGCACACGAAACAAAAATGAATGCATGCCTAAAATAAGTTACAATTTTTTTGGAAATGACCTAAGATCTGCATAGAGGCCGAAACCAGTTTTCCGACACTGCGAAAATCGCGAAAGACGGATAAGCGAGTCAAAAGATACGTCTCCCGGAGTGAAAAAAGCAACATCTGACTTCCAAGGCAGAAAAAGGTGTGAAAAAGAAAAAACTAGAAAATCTCACCAGTACCAATGCGTAGAGCTCGGAAACAGCTTTCCGGCGATATCTTGTTTGCAAAAAAATGACGCCGTATGTGAAAGTGCTCAAAAATTGTCTGATTCAGCCATGTGAAGCCCTCAAGGGCTAAAAAAAGTAAGGCCCCTGGTCCCCTGGGCGGACCAGGGGCTGAAGTGCAAGGTGTTGGGCATGGCCCCTGGTCACCCACGTGACCACTTTAGGGGCTGAAGGTCTGGCCGAGGGCTGGCGCGTGGGTGCTGGTCACCCATAAGACCCTACCGCTATGTGTTAAGCCCTCAAGGGCTGGCGGAATAACTTGGCGGAGCTGCAGGGGGAAGCCACTGACGGCGGTGGTGCACTGGCGGCCGCCGGGTGGCGGAACCCATCAAAATGGGTGACGCCAAAAATAAAACAATTTTTTGATTTTTTAATAGTTTTTTTGAGTTTTTCTTGAAATTTGTGCCTCGGGAGTCGTGCTTGGGGGCCGTACGACCCTTGGGCAAATTTTTTTTGCCTCTCCAGACGCTGTGTCCAAATCAGATGAATATTATATGGAAATAGGGGTTTTGGGGTGCTACGAAGCCAACGGCGAGGTCTGTTTGGGCCCAAAGTGCTCCGAAAATCAGGCGACCCCCAGATCTATCAAATAAATCACCTAGCTTGAAACCCTCGCAGATCTGGCAAACGGTGACGAAAATAAATGAAATAAAAGTCATTTCTGACTTTTTCCAGCACTCTGAATCTAATGGAAAACCCCGATCTAATCCAAGACGCTCTAGAAATATGCTCAAGGATTGAAACCCTTGAGGGACCTCGAACGAGCTCTGCACTATGTTCCTCCAAAAACGCTGAGAAGGGGCTGCAAATCGAGGCTCTGATACCATGTTAGAAAACCAAGATCTGATTGCAAACCAAAATAGACCTTCCACAGAAGAGGAAAATAAAAAAGTAGAAGATTTGCATAAAAACATGCAATTTGATATATTCGAAAAGACAATTAATTACAAGAGATAATTTGCTTTATAAAAGCAAAGATGCAACAACCTAATCTTATCTTGAGCAACAAGATAGCTCGATAAGATAAAGATAAGATCCTATAACCTAGGAATTAAATAAATCCTAAGTAAACTTATGCAAAGTGTAATTAATAATTAATTACTCCAACAATACGAATCTGATTATAATCTGAGAAACCATCCATGAGGGACAACATCTCGTGTCCCACTATAAGGTCAACTATGATGTCTATGTTGGGTAATGGAAAGTCATCCTTCAGACACACTTTATTTAAATCTCAAAATTATGTGCAAATGAGTATTTTACCATTTGGCTTCATGACAAGTACAAGATTTGAAATCCATTCAACATAGTCTATTGACCATATGAATCCCACATCTAGCAATTTCTTGAGTTCTGCTTTGACTAACAAGGTGATTTTTGGATGCATCTTTCGCAGCTTCTGTTTCACTAGCTTGGCATCTGGAAGTAATGGAAAATGGTGCAATACTAATTCAAGATCCAACCCAGGCCTATCAACATACGAGCATGCAAATTTAATTTTACGCTCTAAGAAGAATTTGTGAAATTCAGATTTTTCTTCCTCTATCAAAGATGCTGCAAAGAGGACAATTTTAGTATCTTCTATTGTGGCTATGTTGACTTCCATGGTGTACTCTATGAGCATTGTCAATTTTTCCTATGTCATGGGGAGAATGTCCAATCCTCCATCTTTGGGCACCTCAAGAAGGTTTTCACCCACAAATATGTCCTTTATTTTTACTTTTTTATCGTCAGAAGGTTCCTTTCTGTTTTCACCTAAAGACGTATCATTTTTTTATTTTTTATTTTTAAAAATTTTGTGACTAGAGGATGACACAGTCTCCCCAAAATATGTTGCACAATCTAGGTCTATGGTAAATCCATCTTTGTGATCTCTATTTGGTATGCCCTCACGTAGTCCCATGAATTCTACAATGGCTTCATCATTTTGAAATATGTCCATGACTGGTGGGCCTTGTTGATCCCAATCAATTAGTTGTGGGTAGACTAAGGAAATACCATCATCAATATTGGTAAATGTTGGGGAAGAGGTGAAAAGCATGCAGACAGATTTAGAAAGGGTAAAGATGAAATTGTCATCTACCAACTCCCATTAAAATTTGATCCAATATTATCCTTCACTTGATTTAAACTCATTGTCAAAATATGAGACAAATGGATTGGCATTGGGGTCGATAGTGTCATGTGGTGAGTCAAATGGTAGGATAGGCATGTTGGGATGAGGGCAAATGGGATCAAAAGATATTCAGGCTTGTCATTGTTCTGGGAGGAAAAGAATCTACCCCAGTCTTCTCTTTTCCTTGGGATTTCAGGGTTGTCATTATTCTGTGTTGGATCAATCTTAAACATTTTCCAAAATATTTCTTCGAAAGTAGGTTCTCCAGGCTCAAGAAATAATTTGTCAAGGCAACAGTCACTCAGGGATCGTTGGGAGCCAAATTCCCATTCATGGGAGCCGATTTTAGTAAGGGAATCTTCAATAGTCTCGACACTTTTCGAAGCATTCACACTCTCAACAGAAAGTACATTGGTACATTGATCATCTTTTTTGGGTAGCCAAAACCCTAATCCAAGATACTTTGGTCTTCAAGAAGACATTATAGGTTCTCGCATTCCAGTTTTATTTTTTCCAAGGCCACTAGTTTCATCATATCCTTTTTCCTTCATTATATCATAGCCTTTGCCATACATTTGGACTGGTAATGGGGATGGATCTTCTAGGTCTTTGTAAATCCAAGTCAATAGGTCTTCAATGTATTATTTATTCATGTCACCCCATTCTATAAAAATGCGCGTTGGAGGAACTTTGAAAATTTCTTTAGGCTCCATTTTGAAACAAGGTCGACCATGAGCCTTAGGAGACTTGGGTATGTTGGTGATGCAGTAGGCCATGTTCAATTTATACACTCCAAAACCTTGGTCCTAGATCTTGACATTAGGATCATCCTTCAAGACGGAGGGAGATGGTGTGGCGGAAGATGGAGTGAATGTGGATGTTTTGGTGAGTGTGGATGGGTCAATGTATTTGGAAGAAGAGGGATTCAAAGCTTCTCAGTTGATGGGCAGTTGATGTTTTGAAATACCCCTTAGGTTGGTGCAATACTGGAAAGGATCAGGGTCTCCATGTATAGTGATTTCAGTGTTGTCAAAAGGAAACTTTAGGTATTAATGGTAGGTGGATGGAACAACTTTGAGGGCATGGATCCAAGGTCAACCAAGCAAGATGTTATAGGGTAACTCAAGATCCAAGACTTGACAAGTTGTATCCACAATAACTGACCTCACTTGGATAGGAAGAGTGATAATACCCTGAGAGGAGCATTCTTCATCATCATACGCCTTTATAACTATACTCTTGGTGGTGTCTACACAAGCATCAGAGAAGCCTAGAGCCTTAACCAATTTTAGGGAGCATATGTTCAATCCTGCTTCGCCATCTACTAAAACTTGTTTGACCTTATGTTTATGGATAAAAACTTCAATGTGTAATGCGTCATTATGAGAGGTTTTTGGTGATGAATAGTTTTGGTCTAAAAATGTTATGTGATGGGGAGTGGTTAGGTATCCCACCATGGCTTCAAATTGGTTGACATCAATGTCACGAGGGATAGAAGACTCATGTAGGGTTTTGTCAAGTATGGCCTTATGTGCAGGAGAAATGCATAGCAACTCAAGTATAGAGATATGAGTAGATGTTTTTCCTAGTTGGTCAATAAGGTTGAACTATCCCTTAGGTTGTGACGATTTGGTGGATGGACCTATTTGTGACTGTTTAGCAGATGGGCCAAGTATCATAATATTTGGTTGTCTAGGGGGAGGAGGACCAGCTATAGTGACTTTTCCACCATAAGTAGTGGCATTACATTCAAGTTCTCTCTTAATAGTAATGGTATTGACATATTCATTGGCAGCTTGGAGGTGGTTAATAATGGGTCCACCAAAATAGTCAAAGGCGATGTGAGTGTAATTAGCTCAGTTATTATTAGTCTTAGGACCTGATGTTGAGGGATTATTTGAACCATGGTCCTATAGTGGGTTCTTATGGATTGTATGGTCTATGTTTGAAGCAAATTTTTTCCCACCTAGTTCAATGGTGAAATTTTCAATGAGGTCTTGTACTAGATTCCTTAGTTGTCGACAAGAGGAGGTTTTATACCCCTTAGTGCGGTGATAATCACATAATACGTTGTCATCCCACCATGATGGTTTAAATTATCCAGGGTCATATGGATTAAGGTCCTCTAATGTGATGACACTATTTTGAAGGAGCTTCTTAAGGACGTCTTCGATTGGTTCACCCAAGGGAGTGTATGTACACCTCTTTGGGAATTTCCTAGTTTGATGTGGCTGCCCTTGGTTTTGACTATTTTGATGGTTGTGACTATTTTGAATGGCATTAGCAATAGGTGTCAGTGTGGTCATTGATGTGTTTTGTGGTTGAGCTCCTTTGAGAGTGAGTACAGGACCCATTGTGTTTACTACCTTAGCGTCAACAACGCCATCATTGGTGATGTGTTTATTCTTGACCCAATATTTATTCTTGTCAGCAGGTGGATTTTTGTTTGTGTTCTTAGGGACATATTTGAGCTCTCCTTTAGCAATAAGGGCCTTTTCAAGCTGGACTCCCTTTTCGACTAGGTCTATAAAGGTGGTGCAACAATGAACTTGCAAGCCATATTTCAATGGGCCTAGGAGGTTTTGGACAAACATGTCAACTTTTTCTTTCTATGGTATTTCGACATGGTAATGACTTGCTAAACTTCTCCATCTTTAGAAGAATGGAATAAAGGTCTCACCCGTCCTTTCTTGAGTAAGTGTGCATAAATTGGTAATGGAGACATCTGTGTTAATGTTATAGGCATAATTTCTTACAAATCTGTCTACAAGTTCATCCCGTGACTTTATCCCCTTAGGAAAGGTGGAAAACCATTCAAGTGCAAAACCTGCAAGACTTCTAGGAGAGAGTCTCATCAAATAAGTATTTTCATAAGCGATGTCCATGCAATTGGTTGTAAATTCTTGAATGTGTTCAAGGGGGTTTGTCTTGCCTTTGTATTTAGTAAATTTTGGCACCATGTATCTAGGAGGGAAGTTTGGCATGTGTAGAGTCATGTTGAAAGGATAGGGACATAGGTCATATGATGGATGGGTCTTTGTCTATTGCATTTGCATATTCATTTTCTCCATTTTTTTTTGTAAGGTCGTAATTTGGGTTGTGAGTGCATCAATTATGGGGTTATTTGTAGCATCACACATACTAGTGATAGGTATTCTATGAGGCCCCATTTGTTGTGAAGATGCATTTTTATTTGGTATGTATTGTTGTTGTGAAATGTATGACGTGTTTTGGTTTGAAATTTTTTGGTATTGTGTGTTTTGATTAGGGATGTGTTGATGGGTATGAATGTGTGACACATACATGGGATGTGCCCTCTAGCAATGTTAGTCAATATTTGTGGGATGTGTTGATCTTGGGTGTTTTGTTGTCCCAATGAATTCGTGTGTTGTGTCATTTGGTTACCTTGTCCAAATTGGTACATGTGTCCATGAGGAATGTTGGTGTTTTTTCTTTGGGGGATATGGGTATTGGTATTGAGTTGTGATGAAGTGTTGACATTAGGTTGGGGTTCTAGAATGGAAATATGTTGTTTTTTTCTCCCAAAGGGGTTGAATGAATTTTTTCCCATGGAACTATTCAAAAATCCAAATAAAGGATTAGATGATGTTGTTCCCATGGTGCTAGATGAAGCTCCAAATAAGAGGTTTGAAGAAATTTCCCCCATTGATGAGGACCCAAAGGTAGCTCCAATTGACTGTGAGGATGTTGTTGACATTTGAGGCATTGATTGTGACATGGTTGATGTTCCTCCAATGGATGTTACATTGACTGTGCTAGAAGTGTTTTGATTGTAGGTGTTATTAGAGGTAGCATTGATGGTTTTTGTGGCACTTTGTGGCACTTTGTGTGGTGGCCCCAATGTTATTGTTTGCATTGCTTTGAGATTGACTAGTGTTGGAGGTATTGTTTATGTTATTGTTTGCATCACAACTAGGAGAGGCTGCTCTTAAGGTATTAATGTCAAATCCACATGGAAATTTGGTCCCTTGATGTAAAATCATGGATAAATATTTGTCTCTATCTTGTAAGACCAATTCTTCCACAAAAGAGGCCACTTCAGGATTTTGAGTTGCAACTTCTATGTCTTCCTCAAATCCATGTCCATGTTCATCTCTACGTATGAATGGTTCAAAGGGGTTGCATGAGGAAGATGGAATGTTCATGTCACTAAAAGGATTGATAAAAGATGTGTCTTGGTTCATGTCATTGGAAAAGTTATAGGTGTTGAAGTCTTGTCCAAAAGAATCCATTTGTCTTCTTTTTATTTGGAGCCTAGTCTCAACCATATAAGGATTTTTCTCAAATGAGGAAGATGAAAATGACAACTAAGTCTAGGAATGATATGACACTATATTTTTGGATTTTTTTTTTTTAATAAGGGATGCAAATGCAAAGGTCAAAATAATTTTGATGGACTTTTAGAAAAAGGTTTACTCAACCACTCAAGGCTTGATCTATGTCTCAATTTGGATTATCAAAGGAATTTTTGGGGTGACTAAATGACAAGATGACAAAGTGAGGTTTCCTAACTAGACTTTTGAGTTGGAAAGGTCTCACAAAAAGACAATGACTAAAAGAAAGGATTTTGACTAAGTCCAATGATAACCTACTATTGAAGGAAAGGATTTTGCAAAGTAATGGTAAGTTATCCTATTCCAAAATCTGCAATAAGATGATGACCTAAGGACTAGTTTATGGTCAAAAATGATGATGATGAAGTCTAAGGATGCAACTAAAATTTTGCAAGGATGGACCTATGGGAAAATGCAAACTAAAAGATGCAAAGAAGGAAGGATTTGAGCAATTCCTTGTCTAGTTTTTAACAAAGGCCACTAGAGAAAGATTTTTGACAATAAATGGAAAATGTTTGGACTCGGGTCTTGGATTGTGATAGTGTTTTTGTTTTTGTTAGGAAATTGTGTCATTTTAGGTCACAAATGTGTCTTAGGATCAGAAAATGTGTCATTTTAGGTTACAGATGTGGCACAGTAAAGCAATTGCGTTGTTTAGAAATTCAAATGCAGTTCAAGATAGCTAGATGTGTTGCAAAGGGTAGAAAATGTGTTACAGTAGAGCGATTGCGGCACCAAATGTCTCAAATGCGGTTCAATAGAGAAAATTTGTTGTAGACAGATAGGGAGGTCTATTTTTTTTGCAATTTTGGAAAAAATTTAGATTTGTTTGAGTGTGAATGTTTGTTTCCAGGTCTATGAAAGGTGTTTATTTGTTTCAATGTCTTAGAAAACACTTGGAAAACACAATATTTTGTCTTGGAATGATGAAACATGCACAATGAAGTCAAGCACAATCCTAGGTTAGGTAAGGACTATATTTGCTAGATTCCATGTGGGTTTCCCTAGCCACACTTATTCTTAGCGGGTGATCAAGAAGCTTGGCTACACAGGCTCCCCCTTACATTGCACTCACTTCTCAGGTCAACCAAGCTTCAAGCCTTCATAAATTTCCCATGGCATACTTTTCACCTCTACTAAGAACTACGAGAATGTGGATGTGTTGGCAACGACCATTGTTGTACTAGCAAATAGATGGGTTTTTAGCAACTACACAAAAGTTTTTTAGTTTGAGACCCCCATTTGAGCAGCCACACATGGGGCAAGATTAGCTTCGATAAGGAGGAACTCCAACCTAAAGAAGTTATGTTGAACATGGTTTTGGGGAATTCACTTGTTCGTACGACACATCCACACTTGTAATCCTAAGTTTTCCATTAGGATTCACATTTTTATACCGGTCGGGGTAGCTCGGCTAAAGAGTTTTGTTGCCGATTTGAGTCTCCTTGGGGTGAGTACTTTTTCCCACCATAGAAGACCCAATTCCTAGAGTCAATAATAGTTTCTCTTGCACTCAGGATCACACAAGTGCACAAGGGGAGAAGATAATTCTATTATTGAATCAAGGTGACACAAAATTGGAGACACTTGTAAATTTTAGTTACCGAAGTTATAATGTGAGGAAGACACTTAAGACACTTTGTTCTTTTTAAAATTTTAACTTGATGTGAGAAAGACAAAGTTCATTTTAAACCCATGACATGAGAATGTAGGTTCATTTTAACCATATGAGTTTCAATGCATGATTGTGTTTATTTTAAGCCCATGACATGAGAATGCATGTAAATTTTAACCATATGAATGTGAATGCAAGTTGTTGTTTATTGATTGCTTGCTTAAGGAATTGAAAATGTGATAAGAAAATTAAAAAAAACAAGGTTAAACTCCTCGCCACATGCTGGAAATATAATGTAAGTAACCCAAAACCCCTAAGCTACTAAACGGAAAAGAGAAATATGAAAAAATTCTGCAAAATCCGAAAATAAAATTTTACTAGACGATTGCGTCATTCTGCAGGTCAAATACGTCGTAGGGTAGAATCTGGAAATTGCTAGGCAGATGTGTCATTTTGTAAAGCAAATGTGTCTTGGGGCCGAAGGTTGAAATCTATAGAAAAATGTGTTGACTTGCAAAGCAAATGCATCATAGTAAAACATATGCGTCATTCTGCAAAACATATGTGTCGTGGTAGAGCAGATGCATCATTCTAGAAGGTGAATGTGTCATAGTATTTTGAATGCATTTCAAAAAAACTCAAATGCGTTGCATCGTACCTGTACTTGCAAAAATGAAAAATGTCGTACGAAACAAAACAAAATGCACGATTTTGGCATCGGGTTCACCAATGTAGCTTAGGGAAAAACCTGGGTTAGCATACTAGAGCATAAAACAAGATAACCCAAAGCAAACAATGAAGCACAAAGGAGTAAATAACATGAAAACAAGGAAATATTTTACCAAATTTCTTCAACCTCCATGATTGACCTCCATTGCACCTTCTCTATTTGCTGCAATATTATATTTTCCCTCAGATTTATGATGAGCAACTTATGATAATGACAATGTCCTAAACAAATGTTGAAGGGTTCTATTATAAATGCAACACAATGCAACTAAGAAACTATGAAGCAAGCCTAAAGTATGCAAATGCCAAGATGTTAAGAGATGAAGTGTATGAAGTATACCAAATGAGGCCAAAATTGCCATTTTATAGAAAAGTCAATTTTGGGTGAATGGCCAAGATTGAAGATTGAAAAATTCCCTAGAATCAATGGTCAAGATTGAATGTGACAACCCACAATTAGGGCTAGGGAAACATTAGGATAAATTTGAAATGAATGGTCAAGATTTGATTTTAGAAAATCAAATCAAGGGACAAGATTGCATGTGATAAGGAGATAAGGATGGCACAAAAAAAGAGAAAGCTGGAAAATCAAATAATATTAGAAATTATTTGATTTAAGAGGAAAAGCTATTGTTTTGAATTAAAAATTAATTTAATTCAAAAGGTGGGACCATGTGACAGTAAATAATTAATTTAAATTATTTACTAAGAGAGAAAATTAGAAAGTGAGACAATTTTAAATAAATTTTCTTTATTTAAAATTAGGAGAATGCTAAGGTGGACAATTAAATAAATTAAAGAATTTATTTAATTATAAGAAGATATTTAGAAATTAATGACGTATTTAAACAAATAAATAAAATTTACTTATTTAAAAAATCAAGAGGAAATAATGGACAAAGGATAATTAATTAAATAAATTTAAGAATAGAGAGACAGTAGGATATTAGCGACGTATTTAAATAAATAAATAAAATTTATGTATTTAAATAATCAAGAGGAATAAAAGACATGAATTAATTAAATAATTACTAATTATTTAATTAATAGTTGAATTAGACCATAGGACATAATTAAATATTTTAATTATGCTAGGAAGAAATAGGACAAAATAGAACTTGCAAGCCTAGGTCTTGTTTATGTGTCTACAAGAGCATCTTGGATGCTTTCTTCTTCTTTATTTTGTTTCTCTTCTTGTATCATGGCCTCTCCTTTATCAGGCTCAATAGATTCCACATTTTCTCTAGCAATATTTTCTTCTTCTAGTGCTATCCCCTTGTTCTCTTTGTGTTCAACTTCAACTTCCTTTCAGGCTCAATACTCTTTTCTTCTATATTATTTTCTTCTTCTTTATCTTTCTCTTCTTCTTGGGGCATTTCTTCACGTTGTAGGCCCTCATCTTGGCTAGTTTGCAGAGGTTCATCAGCCTTCTTTGTATCCATACTTGTATCAATTTTCCCTTCATTGGAATGATGTCCCTCTAGGTTTTCTCCTCATCCTTGTGTTTGTTGGGATGCTCCTCTTTAGGCTCTTGATTTGAGGTCTCCACATTAGTAGGCATCAAATTTACCTGAATCTCCCTCCTCGGGCATTTGTTTCCCTTCTTCATTAGAGGCTTCTCTATCCAGATTAATCCTTATTCCTCCCTTTAGATGCTCAAAGTAGTCATCACAATCAGAGTCCTCTGGTTCCTTGGAAATATCTTCTATTTCTTCCTTAGGTTTTTCTGCACTTAGCTTCTCCATTTCTTCAAAAATTTGCATTGTTGCCTCCATTTTAGGTGGCTCAATAGGAGGTGGAGGGAGAGGAAAGGAAGTAGTAGGCTGGTCCATTAGTGTTTTAACTTAAGGATTGAGGATTACATCAAAGAGCTTAGATGGCACATTCTGCAAATATGCAGTGAAGGAATGTGGCAAGGAGAGGGGTGCCATAGAGATTGTTGGTAGAGAAGGTGGAAAATTAGAAAGAGTTGGCAGTGGAGGTGGGAGCAAGGAAGACAACAATGGGGAAGTGGTGGAGGATGAAGAATCAAGCACCACCATAGGAGTGGTTGGAGAAGCAGAGGTGAGGTGGACAAAGATTTCCATAGTAGGTGGAAACGAGACAGTTAGTGATTGGGGAGTGGAAGGAGATGGGGTAGTGGTAATGGTTGATGAGAGTGCAGTGGTGGTAGCTGGTGGTGATCATGGTCATTTGATTTCTTCCTCTTCTTTGTGTGAGGATCCCTCCTCTTGGATAGTGAGCATTTCAAGAAAAAAGGTTCCCACCCTCTTCAATTTCTTTGGTTGCCTCGGTCCCTCTGTTGAATTCTGAGTATACACCTTTTGTTTTGGCTACTACTCAGATGTATCTTTTCTCTTCCTTGATATAGTAACAGGTAGAGACTTAGGAGCCTCACTCGATGAGCCTACAATGGTGCCACTATCTGTTTCACTTTCTAGCTCATCTTCAAGCTCCCCATAAGTTAGCTCCATTCCTTGCTCATGCAATTGCTTTATTTGATCATCTATCCATTGCTTGGTTCTTTGCTCTACGGGGCGGGTAAAAACCTTCAGGTTTGTGACCTCTGGCCCATTCCAGTTGATGATGGGTAGTGACACATTGATTAGAGCATTGTACCTCTCATTGAGGACATTATCATATTCAACAATTTGATCAGGAATCGGGTCTAAATTAATGGACTTTACGAATTGGGCAGTCATCCCCATATAGTGTTTTCTTCTAACTTGTTTGTCATCATCACAGTTTTCCCAGAAGTCTTCAATGTGTGGTCTATGGGTATAATTCCTCCCAATCTACTTCTTTAATTTTCTAAGAGGATCCAAGCCTCCTCTCTCTCTGTGTAGCTCCAGGTTGTATTCTACAAGATCCTTTTTTTAGTTCTCAATGCACAAGGTAGTAGCGTAGTAATACATCCCTTGCTCGAATGTAAGGGGATATGGAACCCTAACACAATTCTTATTATGCAACAAGGTGTGGGAATTTTACAACTGTCGAGTAAGCTCCAACAATATGATTCTATCATTTGGGTAATAGGGAAGCTAATAGGGTTTTCCCAAGAGTCCTTCTACTCTGATATATGTAAATTTAGGGAACTGGATGAACTAGTACTTGAAACCTTTCACTACTACTTTGGCATTGTGGGACATTCTCCCATGGTAGTCTCCTCCCAGGGTCCTGATGATGTTCCCAATGAAGGCATCATTAACCCTTCTATAATCTTTCTTGAAATTTCTATATTGTAGTTGTGGGTAGAAATCATACACCTTAAGTTCCCCCTTCTTCATTCCTAGTGTCCCAACACAGTCTAATCCTTTATAAGGGAACTTCACAACTAGAAGGTAGACTAGGTAAGAAGTCATGTAGAATTCAAAAGTATTCTTTACTGCTACGAGCTGATTGTGTAAGTTCTAACTAATCATTTTAGCCCAGTGGAACTTGGCATTTCCCCGAAGGATCTCTTCTACAAAATAGAACATCCACTCCTCAAAGAGTGGGGAAATGGGAAGGCCCATTACTCTACTTAGGAGATTCACCAAGTCATTAGTTTTCTCTACAAAGTTGCTTTTGTATAGTGTTTGAGGTACCTTGTTGGCACTGCCCCTCTTTTCTTTTAGCCATGTCTGGTTGATTGTTCTTTTGTAGCCTGTGGGGTCTTCTTGTCATACTTTCAAGGAAAACTCTTTTTCAACTACCTCCATTTTATCAAAAAGGTGGATTCCAAATGTTTTTCCAATGGACTAGGGAGATAATTCTTCTAGTACTCTCCCATTGGTGGTGACTATCCTTCTATTTGAGTGTGATAACACTCTCAACAAACAAAAACCAATTTTGGAGCAACTAAAGTGGGAGGGAAGCCTGCTTCCTTAGCAAGTTCACTCTTCTTGATTCTTAAGGCCTCGGTTTCAGGGTCTACCATGACCCTCTGTATGACTCATCAATACTAACATGCCCTAGATCAATATCAGTAACCTTACTCCAATTGGAGGTTATTTTCAAGGTACACTCGACCCCATAGAACTCGTACTTCATTTGTGCATTCTCCTCTTTTCCTCTTGGAGTCCTTATTGGTTTCTTTCCTTTGTCATCCTTCTCTGTCGGCTTCTCAGTTGGTTCCATAAATTATGCACACAAAAAGTGTAGTAAGTGTTTTGACAGATTGGGAGGGAAAATTTTAGTTAAACCATGCAAACATATCATCAAGCACATCCATATACCCTTAAAAAATCATTACATTCATCATATTTTGTCATTTTAAGCCCATTTGTAAATTTTTTAGAAATACAAGTCTGGAGGTGTAGGTTTCTGCCTCATGGAATCCATCGGGGTGAAAGCCTTAAGGAATGACATAGGGAAGACGGACTTCCGCAGGCGTCCACTCGATGTTGAGAAAATTTTGCATGAAGTCATTGGGCATGTGCACAAATTTGTGATGGAAGTACCTAGAATCACTTCCCCTTCGTCAAGTTGGTCTTTTGGGTTTATGCGAGGAATGAGGATGTGGAGGCTGTTGATGGGGTTTCAACTTTAGTTTTGCTATTAAGATACGTCATTAGGTAAGTGATGTTCTGCAAGCAGAGTTTCACATCGCAGAATTTGCAAAGTCTCTTTACTTGGTCAATTTTAGTCTTCAACATTTTGGCACGTGCATGGAATCATTCTTAGTCAATTTTCTTAAAGCCTTGATCATATTATTAAGTGCAGGAATTGGGTATGTGGAGGTTGTGAGGCGGGTCACCGTTGGAGTCTTTGCCGCAAGACAATGACTTCAGATAAGCGTCATTCTATGGAGGGCGGCCCGCATGGTGGGACTCACAAAGGCATTTTTCCCTTAACTTTCTTAAGTTTTGCTCGAGTGTGATCTTTAACTTTAGGCTAGTTCTATTTTAAAGCCATCAGAAATCTAGAGGGTGAAAACTACTACTAGAAAGGCTGTATATGATCCATCGTTAAACAATGGCTAGGATGGGACAAACTTCTATTGGCAGTGGCCCACATAGGCGAATTTGCATCAACATTTTGACTTGGGAACTTTGGAATTTCATACTCTAGTGTACGCTCATGAAGGCGATGGGTGTGAGGAACGCACAGTGGGAATCCACATTTGATTTTTCATTGGGGATGTCACTACCGAGATGGACTTCTGCATGAGGCAATGCGAAAGGAAAGATCTGCAATGGTCTATTTGATTTATGGATTTTGGCATTTGGGACCCAAGTGTGGGGGTTCAAGGAAATGGTCAATGCAAGGATCACATGGTGGAGATCCATGTAGGGTTTTCCATTAAACAATGGCTAGGGCATGACTACCTTGTGCGGATGGCAGCTTGTAGGGGTGGACCTGTAAAAGATGTGTTGGATTAAAGTATCAAGTTCATAGTTTTTATTTGCATAAGTGAGGAATGCAGAATCTGAGTGGTGGAAGGACGTAGGGGTCTTTTCATTTGATAAGGGCCAGGGGGACGTGGGGGTCTTCATGTGGAGACCTACAAGGATGGGCTCGTGTAATCCTATGAAATTAGTTATTTTATTGAGTGAGTGTTTTGCACCTTAGCAGCGATATTGAAAGCGGGATGACTAGAGTGGGGACCGCATGGAGTTAGTCGTTCACCAATTTTGAAAGGGAAGCAGACTCATGCAAACAGGATTCTGCAAACCCCTTCATGTTTCACTGGTTGTGTTAGTTCAGCGAGAGTTTGAAGATTTGAATGTGGGGGGTCGACGAAGCGAGGGTGGCCACAGCTTTCATAGCTTCAGTGATATTTGGGATGGGCCTCCTCAATTGAGAACCCGTGAAGAAGCTTGAACATTCTAGCACTTAGCCCAACACTATGTCGAGCTAGGTTTTTCTCGAGTTTAAAATCTTGAAGAGCCCTAAAACCCTAGAGATAGACTTGGCTGCAGACTTCAAATGCACATAAATGAAGAGACGAACACGTAGCTTTTAGTTGCATAGGTGGAGGAGACAAATCAAAACCTATGCCTTCAAAATTTCTCTAGCATGTGCACTCCCCAAATTTGAAATTTGCAATTGAAAATTATACGTGGGTCAAGGAGTTTTTATAGGCACTTGGGCACTAATGGCCACATTAATTGTAGGTACGACAGGGGTACGGGTTGGTGAGGATGCAAAAACTTGATGGCCAAGATATGTCGGGTTGAAGGCCATGTGGAAAATTATGATGCAAGATCCACATTGTGGGCGAACATGGGTGGAATGCCATAGGGAATGAAAAAGCAAAGGCGGAAATCTGTGAGGGGAACCCATGATGGAAGACCTGCAAAAGGCGAAGGATGAGGTGACCTCCAAAGGAAAAAAACCCTCATGTCAAATTCCATAAAGTCCTGAAACCTCATGAAACTTGGGTGAATGAGTTTTTCCAAGAGGGATTTGTAAATTTTAAGGCTCATGAGCAACTTAAGCTTAAAAATAGGGGCACACAAAATAGGGAAAAGGAAAAATGACTCAGCGAAAGTGAAACGAAAAGAGGGGGTCCCCAGTCTAAATGGGGCGTGTGTGCTATAGGAACAACAAACATCATTCGCATGCTTCACAAATCCAAATTAGGTCGGTCATAACTAGAAATCATGAAATATGAAGTAATTCGGCCTTCACATCATTAGCAGTACACAAGAATGATAAATCATTATTTGAATCTATTTTAGATGAGTTGAAATGACCCATAAAAACTTTCAAAGACTCCATAAGCTCCACTCACACTTGAAATTATGGCACACATCATCAACATGACTTAGTCAACCTCAAAGAGCATCAACCAATAGAACATTCATTTCTTACAACCTATACAAGAGAAGCTAGAGAATAATTTGTGGAGAAACAAAAAAAATAGCATGATATTCAAGAACATTCTCATACATCCCTTTCACAACTTCATGCAACGACAAATTTGCACAAGCCAACAGACATTGAAACCAGTCACTAGATAATATAGTCTTGCATAGTGTCACTTCTAACTTTCTTTGGGGAAGGATTATTGACATGGAAATTTGGATATAGCACCTTCACATCTCAATGAACTTATCTTCTAATCTACACAACCATGACTTCAAATATGTGGTAAATTAGAGCCAACCTTTACACCTCTATGAGCATCCTCACAGAATCAACATAGACTTCAAACCACCACTTTCAAAAACACCTTTTTGGTAACCCAAAAGACTTGAACCTTGGATAAAAAAATATTTGAGACACCATGAATCTATCTTCCAAACCACAAGAGAAAAACGTCATCAATGAAGAAATTTAGAGCATTTCTTATATACTTTGGCAACTGAACAACTATATTACAATACACTCCATACAAATTTTGACATTAATGACAACCAAACTGTAAGAATATCCCCCTTTATCATTAATGGAAAAACCATCCTCACACCACTTGGGTGCACAATCTCTCCCCCTTGTACATCAAGGACAAAGAGAAAAGGACTCGCCCTTTTGAAAATATATCTTTCTTGAACCAACTTATAGGCTCCCCTTGTCAGTATCAACAACTACCTGCTCACCCTGAGAGGTAGCTCCCATCAATCCAGGAACAAAGATAAGATTTGAATTACTCCCCCTAGAAAATGCACCAACTATGAATCTGGGAAGGAGGGGAAATTACCCCTAAATTTTTCTTCAGATATTCAAATGTATCCTTTGTAAGTGCCTTTGTAAAACTTTTTGCAACCTGATCCTTTGTAGATACATACTCCAACTTCACTTCTTTATCTACAAATTTCTCTCTCAGAAAGTGATACTTGATTGATATGTTCTTGGTTCTAGAATGCATCATTGGATTCTTTGAAATATTAATAGCACTTGTATTATCACATAGAATAGGAATAGGATCATCATACTTTATCTTGATATCCTTTAATGTTTGCTTCATCCACAAAAAATGAGTACAACGAGATGATGCAATAATATACACTACTTCTATTATTGATAAAGATACTAAATTTTTCTTCTTACTATGCCATGAAACCAATCCATTTCCAAAAAATAAAGCACCATCATTGGTACTCATATCATCAACACAACCCACCCAATCAACATCAGTGTATGCAATCAAATTAAATTCATTACCTTTTGAATACCATAATCCATAATCTAGAGTTCTCTTAAAATATCTTGAGATTCTCTTGACTACATTCACATTAGTTTCTTTAGGATTAGCTTGAAATCTTGCAACCAAATATACATACATGCATAATATCAAGTATTGAAGCAATTAAATACAATAGGCTTCCAATCATAGATCTATATAAAGTTTGATTTGTTGGAAAAATGAAGAAGATTGACTATCTCTATAGTCTTGTGTTGACATTGATGTCACCATATTGTGATTACAAGTTTAAGGTTGTGCCTGATTTGGTATTTTGGTCTGGTATTTGAATTAGTATTCATGCTACTCCCTTCGGTATTCTAGTCCGCACTCCTCCATAGTCAACAGTTATTGCTCACAATTTTAGGAAATTGCCTATGATTGTTGAAGGCATACATGTTCAGAATATTATGTGCTTTGGTGCTCGTACAGTGTTGTGGCAACCAACAAAATGTTCATTGCTTTTTTCTTGAAGTTTATTCCTGGCTGACCTCTTGGGGTAATTATAAAATGGTGAATTAATTTTTTGCTACATGGATATATGTGCGATCTATTTTTTATCTATACCGACTTAATATAGCATGCTGGAAGTTTGAATTACTTGGAAATATTTTGTGGATGATTGGGGCCGATAGTTGGTTTTGGCGGTAAATAAGAAGTGCATCTAATTAGGCCAAACTAATTGATGCTTGCGGATAGATTGAGTATAAATATGTAAATGTTGAATAGGTTTTGGAGCAAGCATGAATGAAAAAGAATGAAGATATAGATAGAGCGTGATTGATGAGGCAGTAGAAAATATGAAAGTGAATGAATATAATGAAGTGTGTCATGTCAGTGTATTGAGCATCACCAAAATTGTATCAACACTTGTTAGGTGTATTATTCTCAGTTCATTTTGGCTATAAAGCCCTATTTTTTTCTATAAATCCTTTTTGTAGGTAGTGAGCCTCCCTGTAAGCAGTGAGCTTTTGTATTTGGGCAATGAGTCCTTTCTGGGTGGTGAGCCCTTGGCAGTGAGCCTTATAATTTTTTGTTATAGAACAACTCTATATTGTGAGTTAATCCTCATAGTGGTTTTTCCCTCATTAGGTTTTCCACGTAAAATCTGGTGTTCAGTGTGTTATCTTACTTTCTATTTTGTATCTCTTGCTTATGTTTAATAACAAAACAGTGTGATTGTGGAATGGATATGTGTTGAAGTTTTAAAGTTAAATTCTTGGGACAACTAATTCACCCCCCCTCTCAGTTGTCCTGCATCCTTTAACAATTGGTATAAGAGCTTTGGTTCCTCAGTGAAGAACTTAACTACTTGAGGAGGATCCTAAAGATTGTTTAGATGGATGATAAAGGAGAGATCCAGACTACTCTTGAGGATCTTGAAAAAGTGGAAAGAGAAAACAGAGATCTGAAGGAAAATCTTGATGATACAAATGAATGTGTCCAAAAGTTGAAAGAACAACTGAAGAAATTCATGGAAAGATATAGGGTAGTGAACAACTGAAACAAGAGATAATTGGACTAAAGGTGTCAGTAGAAGAAAATAAAAAAATTGAAGAATGTTTGAATACTATTGTGTAGAACAAAGCTGATGAATGCACTAAACTTGAATAGGAGGTAGTGAATCTCAGGATTGAACTAGAGAAGGAAAAGCTTTGTGAGAACAAGTTCAAATCTAGCTCCGATAATCTTGAAGAATTTATTGCTGGACAGAAATCAAGTAAAGACAATTCTGGTTTGGGAAATGATCCAGGTGAAAGCTCTAAGGGAAATAAAATGACTCAGGACAAGGGTAAGTAGAAGAGGAAGTTTTCAAGAAGACGGCTTGTGAGACAACCTAATGTAGAAAGGTATACCTCCTTCAATGGTATTTGTTTTTCCTGTAATAAATATGGTCACAAAGCAACAAAATGTAGAAGCAGAATGAATCAAAATCAGTTTCCTAGATCTTTCTTTGGATAATGTTTTTCATGCAAGAAATTTGGACATAAGGCTATTGAATGTAGATCTCAAGTGAGCAGGATGATGATGAATAGATTTCTCAAAGACAGAATGAATCAATTCTTTAATGGACACTACTATACATGCAAAAAATTTAGTCAATATAGGTCGAGAGATAATGGAGGTAATACTAATCAGAAAAGTGTTGTCTACTACAATTGTAATAAACCTAGACACATCTCAAAGGTTTGCAGAAGTAAGAAAGGAAAATAGTTTGCTTTGGTAGGGAAGAATGTTCTAGGAAAGAAGATTGACAAGGAAGAAGTGAAACAAGAGATGAATAAGATATAGAAGAAGAAAGAGAATGAAGAAGAAAAACCTAAAACTAATGAGTATTCAAAATTTTTGGAAAAGGAACTAGAAGAAAACATGTTGGCATGGAGATTTGCGGACTGAATTAGGGTTTTATGTCTTGGGAAGGATGTTTTTAGCAACTTTTTGATGTTTTCCGCATTTAATGTGTGGTTAGGGGAAATTTAATGGTGTATAAGTTGAAATCTTGTGAGTCTTCTTGGTTAATTGAGCATTTGAAGAATCTGAGAGATCTTGAAGTGAGCTGAAGCAATTCTGAAAGAAATTCGTAGAAATTAACTCAGGTAATCAAAGAATTTGTTTCTCTATTTACAAAAGGGTAGAAGAAGAAAAATGAAGAAGTCTCGAATAACAGAAAGTGTAGAAATGAAAAAATAATTGAGTGATGTCCTCCCTCTAAAGCTGAAAGGAGTTGAGCTAGAGGAATTTGATCATAGGAAGATGAAAGAAATGGAACTAGGGTTGAACCAAGATGAATTACAAAACATCAAAACCCCAGGTATGGATTTGTGGAGTGAATTTTTGTGGGTTGTCGATAAAGATTTTACCTTGTTCTTATTGAATCATTTCAAGAACAGAAGCATTGCATTGGACAAACCCTACTTGGTTACGAAGGAAGCAATCAAGGCAATGACTGGCTTATGTAGTATCAGTGACCTTCCTAGAAAGAAAATTGTAAAGTATAAAGATGTGGAGGAATTGAATGGTATTTGTAAAGGCCCATGATCTTTATTGATAAATACTCTTGAAGATTTGGCTATGAGGTATGTGGCATATGGAATTTCTTACAAGGTCTATTTTAGAAATTGTGAAGGTTCCACATTGGCCATTGTTGTTCATATTGCACACATGATGGTTAAGGAGAATAGGAAATTTGACTTGTGTAGCTTGTTGCTTGAGAATATTTTTGAGAATGTTTGAATATCGGTAATTGAGAGTTATTCCTTTTGTTTTGGATCTTTGCTAGTATGCTTAGTGTTTTACTTTTTGAATTCCTTGCTAGGAAAAGATAATGTGGTATGGGAATTTTAGATTCCTATTGGAAAACAGGTTTATGGGTATCTAGAGGCATTGTCAGACAGTGCAAGTATGTGGAAGTCTTATTTCACATCCTTGAAAACAAAATTTTTCTCTGGTATATCTGCTTTGAGTTAGTTTGAGGTGGCCTCATCCTTTGGAAAAAGGGAATTGGAGATTGTCATTAGTGAATCCCCTCTAAAATCAAAGAAGAAGAAATTTATAACTGAAGATATCATTGACATTTCAGATGAAAAGGAGAATGTATCCTCTGATGACATCCAGTCTAGATGTTAGTTAAGGGGAAGATGAAGAAGCTTGGTGAATTATGGTATGCAACCTCTCCTATTGGTAGATTGAAGATTGATGATGCTTTTGTAGAATACCTACTTCAAAAAGGTATTGGTGTATCGGTTGTTTGTAATTTCTTTTTGGAAAATATTGTTGAGATTGTTGAAGAAAGAATGTTACTTGAAGGTCTGAAAGGATGTAAATTTGAAGCTTTGGTTGAAAAGAGTTGTAATAAAGCTAAAGGGAGATTATTTGAACTGATCATGGAAACAAAGAAGTGAATTAAAGAAATATCTGACATTTACAAGTATTTTCTCTGGTGGCCTATTGCGGTAGACAATTTCAGAAGTAAACAGTATTGGAAAGATTTTTGACATCTTTGAAGATAAATAAGGAAAGAAAAGATTGAGATTTGGCGAACTACAAGTTGAACTAGTTGTTGTGTAAAGGAAGAGAGATGATGTAGTTAAGAATTTTTGGCTCCTTAAGGAAATTATTGAGGTTCGGTTAGACCATCTTTCTAGAATTCTTACTGATGCAAAAGATGTTGAAGGAAAAAGTTGATATTTTTCATCATCTTTTACTCTGTTGGGATATTGGAAAGCATCTGCACTTGAATGGAGTCTGCTACTTTTAACTAGACAAATCTGCATCTAGTTCTTGATGAAAGATACAAGAAAGTTTTTTAGGTGAAGAGTTATATTTACTTGAATCTTGAATGTTCTATTTCTGTTGTTTTTGTCATGAAGAAGAAAAGGGGGAGAAGAAATTTTTGGTCATCTGGAAGTTTTTGGAATCTTTATAACTTTTAATGTCACCATGTTCAAATTTTTGTACATCCTTTTTGGCTGCCCTTTTCCATTGATGTCAAAGGGGGAGAGATTGATGTTAGGGGGAGAGATTGGAATTGGAAAGCTTTTGGTAGTGGGGAGAAATTTAAATTGTTGGGAGAGTTTGAAGGAAATTTTTTTGTTCCATGTTGCCATCAATGACAAAGGGGGAGATTGTTGGAAAAATGAAGAAGATTGACTATCTCTACAGTCTTGTGTTGTCATTGATGTCACCATATTGTGATTACAAGTTTAAGGTTGTGCCTGATCTGATATTTTGGTCTGATATTTGAATCGATATTCGTGTTACTCCCTCTAGTATTCTAGTATGCACTCCTTGACAGTTAACAGTTATTGCTCATGGTTTTGGGAAATTTCCTATGATTGTTGAAGGCATACATGTTCATAATATTACGTGCTTTGGTGCTCGTATAGTGTTGTGGAAACCAACCGAATCTTTATTGCTTTTTGCTTGAAGTCTATTCTTGGCCGACCTCTTGGGGTAATTATAAAATGGTGAATTAATTTTTTGCTACGCGGATATATGTGCAACCTATTTTTGATCTATTCCAACTTAATATAGCGTGCTAGAAGTTTGAACTACTTCTTGGAAATATTTTATGGATGATTGGGGCCAACAATTGGTATTGGTGGTAAATATGAAGTGCATCTAATTAGGTTGACCTAATTGATGCTTGTGGATAGATTGAGTATATATATGTGAATGCTGAATAGGTTTTGGAGTGAGCATGAATGAAAAAGAGTGAAGATATAGATAGAGTGTGATTGACGAGGTAGTAGAAAATGCAAAAGTGGGCGAATATAATGAAGTGTGTCAAGTCAATGTATTGAGCATCACCAAAACTATATCAAAACTTGTTAGGTGCAATATTCTCAGTTCATTTTGGCTATAAATACTTCTTTTGCTATGTAAATCCTTTTTGTAGGTAGTGAGCCTCCCTATAAGCAGTGACCTTTTGTATCTAGACAGTGAGTCCTTTCTCGGCAGTGAGCCATTGGAGGTGAGCCTTATAATTTTTTTTTCTAGAACAACTCTATATTGTGAGTTAATCCTCATCGCGGTTTTTCCCTCATTGGGTTTTCCACGTAAGATCTGGTGTTCAGTGTGTTATCTTACTTTCTATTTTGTATCTCTTTCTTATGTTTAATAACAAAACAGTGTGATTGCGGAATGGATATGTGTTAAAGTTTTAAAGTTAAATTTTTAACTGATTCACCCCCCCTTCTCAGTTGTCATGCATCCTTTAACATGATTATCCAAGTGAGACTCATCATATTTCCTCAAATGACAACCAGTTACCATGGGAATATTCACTAGTTTGCAATATTCCATACCAAAGTTCTTCAACATATCTTTGGCATACTTTTCTTGAGAAATAAACAAACCATCATCTAGCTGATCAATTTGAAGACCAAGATAGAAGGACAACTCAATTATCATAGACATTTCAAATTCCTTCCGCATTTCTCCAACAAACTTCTTGCACATCCCATCATTTCCACCAAAGATTAATTATATCATCAACATATACAACTACTATCAAAAAAATTTCATCCTCAATCTTGAAGTAAAGATTACTATCTGTGGTACCTTTCCTAAATCCTTGTTGAAGCAAGTATTTCTCCAACCTTGCATACCAATCCCTATGAGCTTATTTGAGATCATACAATACCTTTGAGTCTGCACACCATGTGTGGGTCTTCTGATAACTTGAATCCTTTAGGTTTCTCTATGTAGAATTCTTCCAAATCTCTATTTAGGAAATCTGATTTGACATCCATCTAATATACTTTAAAGTACTTGTGATCTAAAAATAAAGAAACATTCTAATTGCATCCATTCTTGCAACTGGATAAAAATTCTTCTCAAAACCAATTCCTTCTACCTGTGAATAGCCTTTACATACCATTCTTTCTCTGTTTCTTACAACTTCTCCATCCTCATTCAACTTATCCCTCAATACCCAATTTATTCCTATTGTAGACACATAAAAATGACCTAGGCCTGCAAGCTTTATTTTTACCACTTTCATCCTAGCATAATTATGACATTTTAATTACATCCTTGGTCCACATTCGACTATTAATTAAATAATTCATAATTATTTAATTAATTCATGTCCTTTTATTCTTCATGATTGTTAAATAAATAATTTTTATTTTTTTATTAAATATGTCATTAATTGTCTAATTCTTCCCCTAATTAAATAAATTTCTTAATTTATTTAATTACCCCTCTTCATTTATTTCTTCCTGATTATTAAATAAATAAATTTTATTTATTTATTTAATATGTCACTAATTCCCATGATTAAATGAATTTATTAATTTATTTAATCATTAATTATATCTTCTAAATTAAATAATTATCTTTAATTATTTAATTGCCAAATTTAATATTTCCCTCATTTTAAATAAATTAAATTATTTAAAATGATCTTACATTCCCGTCTGTCAGTTCATTTTAGTAAATAATCTGAAAAATCAATTATTTACTATCACACAAAATCCATATTTTGAATTAATTTAATTCAAAATGGTAATATTCTTCTAAAAATCAAGCAATCAAGTAGATTCTTGATTTTCCAAATCTGATCTTCAGTTCAACTCTTATCTTCTTGATCTTTTGAATCTCACAAATCAGGCAGTTTTATCTTCTTGATTTTTGAAAATATTTATTTTTCTGACTAATTATCTCATTTATTCTTGGCTGCCAATTCGATCTTCTCAAATGACATCTTGACCACTCATTTAATAATTTTTCCCTAACCCTAATTAGGGATTGTCACATTAAATCTCATCCTCTGATTTTAGACTTTCACCAACTTTCAATCTCGTTTGTCTGTCCAAAATTGCATTTTCTATAAAATGCCAATTTTGCTCACAATTTCGATTACGCTTAGACGCTTAGACACTTAGACATTTAGACATATTCATATACTTGCATTTTTATTAGTTATTTTGGCATAATTGTCTTAGGTATTAGAGTCATTTTGTCATAGGCATAGATACTTGATTTCATTTTAGACAATCCAAATCCTTCAAAGCTTGTGTAGGACGTAGTCTTTATTTTCAAAAATTTCACACGTTCGATCTGAGGGCAACCATCAGCAAGTTAGAAGGTGCTATGAAGGTAAATCATGGAAGTTTTGATGACAGGTATAATCATTTTATTTTTGTTTAGTTTCCTTTGTTCTTGATAGCTTCTTTGGGTTTTATTCTTTATTGATTTGATAATCTAACAATCCAAAATTAACCCTTAGATACACCTATCACATTCTTATCTATAGGCCTTGGAACTAGTTACCAAGTTTGATTCTTCTCAATTTGATTCAATTCTTCTTCAATTTCATGTATCCATTCTTCATCATTGCTAGCATCCACAAAAAAATTCAATTCTATCTTTGACAATAAACAAAATTTTACTTGTTCATTTGTCTTTGCAAGACTTCTTATGGTCAACACTCCATTCTTATCTCCAATAATCTTATCCTTTAAATGATTCCTTTGAACATACTTGGTAGGAGTCTTATTTTTCTTTTCTACTATTTCTTCTTTCTCTTCAACCTCTTCTTCTTCTTCTAAGTAGGGAGGTACATCAAATCCACATTCCTCAACTTCATATATATTCTAATGTAAATCTTCATCAACCCTAACATTTGTAATTTTAACTATCTTTCCCAATCTTTTGTTGTAGCACCTATATGCTTTACTCTAAGTTGAATATCCAAGAAAAACTATCTTCATCAAATATAGAATCAAACTTCCCTAAAACATCTTCATTTCTTCTGATGTAACATTTGCTTACAAAGAATCTAAAATACTTGACAGTTGCAGGTCTTCTATACCATAACTCATAAGGGGTTTTAGTGTTGTTCAAACTTAATAGTCCTCTATTGATAATATAGGTTGCAATATAAATTGCCTCTTTCCAATAGAAATTAGACAAATTATCTTCCTTCAACATAGTCCTTTCCATTTCTTAAATAGTCTTATTCTTTCTTTCCATTACCCTAGTTTGTTGAGGATTTCTAGCAGTAGATAGATGCCTCCTTATTCCATGTTTTTCACAAAAATCATTGAACTCATGTGATGTGAACTCACCTCATCTATCATACCTAAAAAAATTGATTTTAGCATTCATTTCATTCTCAAACATTGATTTGAAAATCTTGAATATACTAAAATCATCAAATTTATCTTTCAAGAATGTAACCCATGCCATCCTAGAGAAATCATCAATTAAAAGCGTGAAACACCTTTCTCTTTTTAGACTTTTTGTTTTGGTAGGTCCACAAAAATTAGTATGTATCAACTCCAATGGCTTGGAGGAATAATACTCTTTAGAATTGAAACTTATCCTTTTCTGCTTCCAAACTGACATTCCTTAGATAAAGTACTTACATGCTTGATTATCCTAGGCATATCTCTTACTGCATTTGATGAGCTACTATTCACAAGATTGTCAAAGTTGATGTGTCCCATTCTCCTATACCAAATCCAACATTCACTTGCTTGTCTTGGAATACAAGTTCTCCCATTAACATCCCTTAGACTGTATATGTCACCATTTATTCTAAATCCTTCTGCCACCAATTTTATATACTTTTCTTTCTTTATTTCACATACTCTTTTGTTGAATATGAGATTGTGTCCATTTTTGCACATCTGACTTACACTAAGAAGGTTATGATTGGGACCTTTAACATAAAGAACATCTTATATCCTATAGTTTCCATCAATACTTATTATACCTTTTCTAATGATTTGTACTGAAGTATTATCTCCAAGCTTGACTATGCCTCCATTCTACTTCACAAGCTTGATAAAAATGCTTCTATCCATTGTCATGTGGTTGGAAAACCACTGTTAATCACCTAGTAGTTTTCCTCATCTCTCGCATAAAAATTAGTACACACAACACTTGAATCTTTAGTATTCTTAGTAGTGAAGAACAGGGTTTCATCCTCATTATCCAAACCACTAGATTCACCATCATTTGAAGAGTAGCAATCCTCTTTGGAGTAGAGACTCTTTTTTAACTTATTTCTCCTTGAATCTTTATTTCTCTTTTCAGAATATTCTAAGGGACATTTGGACACAAAATTACTAACCTCCACACTTAAAACATTTGAAAGGTAGATTACCTTTGTACTTACCGATACTCTTCTTCAACTTCCTTACAAATTTTGTTTCTTCTTCAATAGTGTATTTACTTTGACAACTACTTCATACATCTCCTTCTTGTTACAGGTATGAGTAGTTGGTGTTATCATTGATGTCAATAGGCTTCTATTTTTCTTTTCATTAATGTAAACTAGTGATGGTTGAGAAGTTGTGATGATGCTTTGATTATTTTCATTATGTTGCCATTAATAAGTGTTACTAGTGTCAACCTCTAGTATTAATTTGATAAGCTTCTTCATGTGGATGTTGTTTGGTTGAGTTGGTTTGGTGATAATGAGGAAGTATTGAAGATGATGATAATGTGTTTGTGGTTCTTGGTTTCCAAGTTCTTTTGTGAAAATTTGAAGAAAAGAGGAAATAGTGTGTTGCAGAGCTGTTGCGGCATATATAGTGGTCTTATGGTTTTGCTCCACATTTCTTTTGTGTTGAAGATCTACTTGTGTGGTTCATATATGTTGATTAGAGGTGTTCATATATTTCATATCCAGAATTTATTGGTCTAGATTATTGTGCAAAGAAAGTTGTGTTCACTAGTGTGTGAATCATGTTGCAGTGTTGTCTAGGAGAAATGGTTTTTCTCTGTATTTCTTCGTAGTTTTGTTTTTGGTCTTATGGTTCTAGAAGTGTGCTAATAAGTTTCATATATACCTTTAGTTGAATTTTTCATGTTTTTATGCTCCGCAAGTTGATTTCGTGAGTTACAATATGTGGAATTTTATCTAGGTGAACAGGATGAGTTTCTTCTTCAAGTGAAAGTTGTTACAAAGGAATTTGTTGGATTTCAGGGTGTTTATGGAATATTCTAGATTTTTTTTGTGTTGTGTATGATCTATGAGCATCTTTGGGTTTGAAGAATCATGTACTCAATTGTTATTAGTGTTTACATGTGTTTGGTCGACCTCGGGTGTTTACACTAATTGCAGATTTGCTTCAGTGATTGTGGAAGCATGGCATGGTGTATATATATGATTTAGGACCGAGTTAAGGTGTGATGTGTCCTAGCTTCATTCCTTTCCATTGTGGGAATGTTTTGGTTCTGACCTAATTTTAATTTTCACAATTGAGGTTCATAGCCGACCTTGGAGGATGTTTTCAAGGTTGAAGAAGGTATAAATAAGTGATGTGTTGATGGAGAATTGGTGTGTAGAGTGTGGAATGTCAATTGTAGAGTTGTGAAGTGTGAATTTGTGAAGCGTAGTGCGAGATTTAATGAGCTATACTACTAGAAGTAGTGAGAAGAAGGTGTCTACAATCTTCAGAAAGGCTACAAGTTAGTTGGTGATGTTGTGGTGGACTTTTCTATTGCATTGAGATGGATTTCTCACTATAACATTCTTCTTTTCTTTTGTTTCTATAATTTTCTAGTGAGCCTTTGGTATTGATCCTTTTGATAGTGAACCTATTGTATTCAATGTTGCAATTACTTTATATATTGTGATCTAATCCTCACTGTGGTTTTTCCCTTCTTGGGGTTTCCATGTAAATCTAGTGTTCTATTGTGTATGGTGTTGTTTTTTTTTAGTTTCAGTTGTTTTCTTTCATGCTAAATCATTATAAAAAATTAAAGGTTATTAAGTTGATGTGGATCTAAATGTTAATGAGGTTTTTGATGTTTTAATGAATAACTAATTTAACCAATCTCTTAGTTGTCTTGTGAATTCAATAATTAGTATCAAAGTGAGGTTCCTTGGAAGAAAGATTAATTGTTTGAGGTAGATTTGTGATGGAACATAAGAGAGATGCTCCTTTTTTTGATGGATCAAATTATGCATTCTAGAAGATAAGTATGGAAGGTTTTCTAGTATCTCTTGGATATGGATTTTGGAAGTCTGTTGTGATTAGATACACTATACCTACAAATGGTTCGAGCATAGATGATGAGATCAAGGCCTATGAGAACAATGGGAAAGAAAGGTCTTCTTTTTTAAGTTGTCTTTCTAATACCGAACTTGTGAAATTTATGAATCTTAAAAATTCTAATGAGATCTAGAAAAAGTTGGAAAAAATTTATGGAGATGTTAAGGTCAAGCAAGCCAAGAAATAGAATCTAAAGATCATGTTTGAAAATATGTGAATGCTAGAGGATGAAAACATTACAAGCTGCATGTAGAAAGTGGAAAAAGTTGTCAATTCCATCAGAGGGCTTGGTGGAAATCTTGAAGATGATGAGGTGGTAAAGAAGGTACTGAGTACTCTACCTAAAGCTTATAGTCATAAGGTTTCTGCTATTGAGGAATTTTATAATCTAAATAATTACTCTAGAGATCAACTACGTGGCACTTTAATTGATTTTGAATTAAGAAAATTTGGTTTAAGTAATGCAAAAGTTGAGACTTCCTTTAAGGCTAGAAAATAAAAAAAGACTAAAGAATCAAATCACAAAGATCTTGATGATGTTAAAGAAAAATTTGTGAGGAGAATGAAAAGGGTACTGGTAAATACATAGGTAGTTACCTTTTAAATGTTTCAGTTGTGGAAAGATAGGTCATTATGCTTCAAGATGTTCAAACAGAGCTTTGAATGACAAGAATAAAGAAAAAAAAGGTAAATAAATTAAGAAATGTTATTATGTTAGAGAAGATGCCAATATATCTAATGATGAATCTAACTATGGGAATAATGAGGATAGTGAATTCTTGTTCATGGATATGAAAGTTGAATCTAATTCTACTAACTCTGAGAGATGTGTGAAGTGATCTGAAAGAAGTTCATAATGCTATGGTGACTTCTTTTTATGCTAGAGGAGAAGAACCACTGGATCATAGATAGTGGATGATCAAATCATATATGACTATTGACAAAAGTAAGTTATTTAGACTTGAGAAATATGAAGGAGGTCTAGTTAAGTTTGGTGATGATACATCTGCTAAGATATATGAAAAAGGTTTAATCAATTTTTATGTCAAGCACAATACATATGATGTTCTTTATGTCAAGGGTTTAAGGAATAACCTCTTGAGAGTTGGAAAAATGTGTATCAAAGGCTATAATCTTATGTTTTATGATAATGTATGTGATATCAAAAAAGTCTCAAGAACAATGGTTGTTGCTGGAAGGACAGATGGAAATGTGTATTAGCTTAAAGGTGCTAATGGTCATTGCTTTATGACTTAGATTATGAAAGTTGGCTATGGAATAGAAGGATGTGTCACATAAATCTTGATAGCCTAGTGAGAATTAGTTCAATTCAAGTTGTGAGAGATCTTCCAAATATTACGAATCCCATTAATTCTATCTATAAGGAATGTCAGATTGGGAAGCAAGCAAGAAGAAGTTTCAAATTCAAAGAATAATCTACTACTGGATTGTTGGAGCTAGTGCATACAGACCTTTATGGTCCTACCAGAATAATAATTCTTCAAGGTGACAAGTATTTCATGCTATTGATTGATGATTATTCTAGAATGACATGGGTTACTTTTCTCAAAGAAAAACTAGAATCTCTAGACAAGTTTAAAGCATTAAAAGTTATTATTGAGAATGAAATGGATATGAAAATCAAGCATTTGAGGTTTGAAAGAGTTGGAGAGTTCACCTCCAATGAATTTAATACTTTTTGTGAGAATCATGGGATACAAAGTTATTTTTCTACCCCTAGGAATCCTCAACATAATGGAGTGGTTGAAAGAAAGAATAAGACTATTTAGGAAGCTACAAGAATAATGATGAAAGATGCAAACCTACCAGAAGTCTACTAGACAGAAGAAATTCATACTATTGTCTACATACTTAACAAAGTGCAAGAAAGAGAAAATAGTGCAAAGGCTCACTATGAGTTGTGGTATGGAAGGGTCCCTACAGTCAGATACTTTAGAGTGTTTGGAAGCAAGTACTATATTAGAAGAGATGAAGAGAACTTAGGAAAGTTTGATACAAGATTTGATGAAGGTATCTTCCTTAGATATTCTACAAGAAGCAAAGCTTATCGGTGCTACAACGAGATGCTAAAGAAGATTGTTGAGTGTTAGTGTCAAAGTGGATAAATAAAATGAATCCTCTTATAGAGAAAATGATAGAGATGAAGGTAAGGAGAAAGAAGTACAAATTGAAGAGGAAGAAGCTCCAAAAAGAATCCCTAAGACTCCTAAGTATGTGCAAAAGAATCATTTTGAAGATTAGATCATTGGTGACAAAAGAAAAGATGTTTTGACAAGGAGAAAATCTTCTATGACTGAAGAACAAGTAAACCTATGTTTACTCTCTAAATTTGAACCTAAAATAGTATTGGAGCATGCAAAGATGAGTATTGGATCAAAGCTATGGAAGAAGAACTAATGTAGATTGAGAAGAATAAGACTTGGGAAATTATCCCAAGACCAAAAAACAAGAATGTTATTGGAACTAAGTGGGTATTCAAAAACAAACTAAATGCGAATGGAGTAGTAAGAAACAAGGTAAGGCTTGTGTGGAAGGGCTACTCACAAGTATAAGGAATATATTTTGAGGATACATTTTCTCTAGTGGCAAGAATGGAAGCTATTAGAATGTTTTTGGCTTTTGTAGCACATAAATATTTAAAGGTTTATCAAATGGATGTGAAGTCTACTTTCTTGAGTTGTGAGTTGGAAGAAGTATACATTGAACAACCTGAAGGATTTTAGTTATCAAATAAACCGGATATTGTCTACAAATTGAAAAAGACATTATATGGATTGAAGAAATCTCCTAGAGCTTGGTATGCAAGGTTGGATAGGCGATTGATACAACAAGGATTCAATAAAGGTACCAAAAATAGTAATCTTTATTTCAAAGTTGAAAAAGATCAAATCTTGATTGTGGTTGTATATGTTGATGATATGATTTTGGAGGAAATAAAGCTATGTGCAAGAGATTTACAGAAGAAATGTAGAAAGAGTTTGAGATGTCTATGTTTGGGGAGATGAATTTATTCCTTGGATTACAAATAAATCAAACAAAGAAAGGTATACTTATTTCATCGTAAAAGTATATTAAGGAAATGTTAAAGAAAATTGGAATGGAGGATTCTAAATCAAGATGTACCCCTATGGTTACTGGTTGCAAACTAAGAATGATGAATCTCCTAAGTTTTATTAGAGAAAGTATAGTTTTATGACCAAAGTCATAGTATAGGATAAATACACCAGATCCATATGGATTTAATGCATATTTAATCCACTAAGCCATGATCCCAATGCGATGGTGTTTAAAAGCATCAAAACTAGGAAACCATTAAACTAAACATGAAATAAACATGAAATCTTGAAAGAAACCTATTCTAAGACTTCAAGATTTATCCCATTGGGGGAGTGGTGTCACATTGATGTGGAATGGTGACCCTTTCCCAATCCCTTGGATAATATGAGTTTGTTCCAATTGATTTTATTGAAGAAAAATGATCAAAATGATGAAATATAAACGAGAAATGATATAAAACTAGTATAACATGATAAAGATGAATGCTAAATGTTATGATTCTTGATAAAATGGATGCAATCTATGCTAAATGTAAACAAATTTCAAAGATGCAATCCATAACTACAAATTTATGCTAAAATGTATGCAAACTAAGCTAATATGGAAGCCATTAATGGATGCTTAAGCTAAATGGATAAAGCTTTAATCTAAAATGCTATCAAATATGAAACATGGATGAAAATGACTATGAATTTCAACAACACAAGTTTTCTATCAAAAGATGGATCCATTTCTCTCCAAATAGTGATCTATTTATAGGAAATCAAATGAAAAAATCAAGGGTTCAGATCGATTTAATCAATCAATGGTCAATAATGAAAGAAAGAATGAAACATGGATCAAGAATTCTCATCAATGAATGAGAATCAAAGATCACATGGATCAAGAAAAGATCAAGGGTTGAGAATGATTTCAACAAACACACTTTGTAACAACTTTGGAAGTTTTCTATAATTTTTTTTTGAAAAGAATCATTGCCTTTTTGGAGCCAAATAGGAGAATATTCCTTATGCAAGTGGATGGAGGGAAATTAAAAATTTAGTTAATTAAAACTAAATTTGAATGTGCAATATGGAGAATAATATGATATTCATTAAATTATTGATTATTTTAATGAAAGGGGAATACAAAATGATATTTGATTAAATAGCTTAGGGTTATTTAATTAAATAAGAGGACTTAGGGGTTAAATTGAATAATTTGATTTAATTCAATTTAATAGGGAAAAATGTAAGTGTGAAAGGGAGTGAATTAACCCAATTAGGTCAATTAGATTAATAGATGAAAATTATGCATTTAATTAAATAGCTAGGCTAATTTAATCAAATAGGTGAAAAGAGGATGAAATGATGTTAGTGATCAACTTCAAGTGTGTAGATCATTCAGGACATTTTTAAATTTCTACATTTTTCCCCTCTTTGAAGTGAGGTACCTAGTACGTTGGTTCAAAGACTGGCCCTTTTTCAAATTAAAAACTTCTTCTTAAATAAAAAATTTAAAATTCCTGATTTTTGGATGCCCCACTATTTCCCCAACGGAAGGAAATAAGTTAGTATCCTACCCCCTCGAGAGATCAAGTGGAAATTTGGAATTTTGGGTTAATCTCTCAAAAAATATGTAACATATGGTTGGCTTAGAGATGAGTAAAAGGCTCATATGTCTAATGTAGACAGATTTGATGATGTATAGATAGTCATCAACCATGGGTAGCCTCATGTATATTTTGATATATCACGCATATTCGATACTTGGATAGAACTATTAGAAAAGATAAAAGAATAAGAAGAATAAGAAGGATGGATTGACCATTGATTTTGAGAATGATTCAAAATTCCAACAAGTCCATGATTCATCAAGACTTTATTAGATTATTGTAATGAGAGTGATGATTTTCTCATTCTAGAATTGGGACTCTCTACCATTCCTTATGTTTGATATAACACATAGATATAATGCATCAAGGTATTGATAACTAGGATGGCATTGTATCTAGTGTTATGGACTTTGACTCTAAAAACATATAGGATAATCCTTGTTCACACCTTGACATACATAAACCTTGTTGGAATGTAGTTTAGAAGTTTAGAATATCTCAAACCAAAGCATACACAATAGTCAACAATCTACTCCAAATGACCTCCCTACACACAACTAAGCAAGTATGCACCAAGATTATTTTACAAGAATACCCACAAGCACAACAAACAAAAGATAATGATCGATGCCCAATTATTTTCTCTTTAAATCATTTTGATATCATCAAGAGGTCCTCAGAATGGGTCAACAAGATAAATCATAAGACAAGATAAAAAAAAAATAGTCAATGTTATCTATATCAAAAAGTGTGATGTGTTTTGAGGATAAATATCCAAAATGATTGCCAATGATAATGCCCATTGTAGGAAGGATGCATCGTAGGATGTGTTATTAGATGTTAGTGGGTTGATAGGTTGTTTGAAAGGCCATTGATATAAAGTTTGATTGACATGTTCGATAATGATCAAGAGTTTGATTTTTTGCATTTTAAAGGCTCTACTTTTGCTGATTGTTGTACATGTTTTTTGTTTGTGTTACCAAAGAGTGAGTGTGACGGTTGATTTATTATGGATGGAAGTTTATTACGAGTGAAGGAAAAATGAGATGGATGGTTTTGGATTTTCTAGAATATTTGAATTTTTTATTTTTTAATTTTGAAATGTTTTGAGGTTGTTTTTGGTCTTTTTGAGAGTTTATGTGAATATTTTTATTTTCAATTATTTGAGGTTGTTCAGGGTTTTTGAATTTTTTGAATGTTTTGGGGTTTTTTCTAAGTTTTCAATTTTTTTTGTGTTTTTCTCAATTTTCAAATGTTTTGGTATTTTTTGAGATTTGACCAAGAACCTAACCTAAAAGACTATCCTAGGGGCCTCGGGGACTTATCAAAGATGAGCCTTTCCTACATTATACATGTAGAGACCATGTAGTTCGACTGACTTTACTTATTGTTGATGAGATATGAACACTTGATGGATTGTTAGTTTATTATGACGAACTCCTAATCTAGAGTGTCTTAGGGGCACATCAATGATGGCCTTGCCTACATTCAAGCTCAAAGACAACCTAGTTCAACATGGTTTCATTTTTGGATTTTTGATGTTTTGACCTTTTTAGGGATTTTGATGTGTTTTGGATGTTTTTGGATTTTTTAATATGTTTTGAATATTTTGGATTTTTTGCATGATGTTGACAATTGTATAGATATGTGATGATTTCAGTGATCTATTTTGGGATTTTGTTGAAAACCAAGCTAGGATTGATTGATTTGATTGATAGTGTTGAACAACACAAAGATTGGGAAATGATATATCCCGAGATGATGATGGATTGGTTCGATAAGATAGATCAAGATTTTAAAGCTAGGCTTGGAACAAAATCTATTGGAATGATTTGATGTGATGTTGAAGTGCAGGGTAGATGAAACTGATACTAATTGTTTGGATTGATGTTTGATAAAAGATAAAGCTTAATAAGGAACATCTTCTCATAAAAATGTGTCATGGGCTAGTGATTTAGACTTTTTCTTTAAATAATTTGACCAAATTGATTTTTCATTTTGCAAATATTTAGATCACCATATAAGTTATAGGATATAGCTCAAGATATATTCCAAAGCAAGATGTAATTATCTATCCCCAGTGTCTAGCAATGTATGGAATGATATGGGTGGATGCATGGATAGATGAATGGATTGATGGATGGGTATGCAAAGGATGACAAGGATTATTTTGTGATAGGATAACATGTTTGGATAGAGTATGCCTCTTTGGACAATTCCTCATGGCTCAAATAATGTTGGTTAGGATAGGACCAATGATAATGACCCATTTCAAGATGTTTACCATAAGCAAGTGTGAAGGACATGCCAAAATTTTTGCCAAGATCAAGATAAGTTAGATGAGATGAAAATGGATTGGATAGTGAAGGGTTCCTAGATTTATTATGGATAAGATAGATGGAATGGGGGATTTATTATGGATGAGATGAGATGCTTCTACCTAAAATGGTGCACATAGATGCTCAATTTCTACTCATGACGCCTATTTTCTAGGTTTTCATCATGGTACTTGTCCAAAGTACCACCAAAGTGGCTTTCACTAGAGGACAATTTTTCTCTTGACTATTTTCTTGATTTTTTTGATTTTTTGAAAGTTTATGCTCATGTTGAACCACCTAGTGGTGCTGATGTAAATGCCACTAGTGTTGATGTAGATGTTGTTTCTATCATGATGTTCCAACAATATCCTGCTTAGAGGAGTTTCTTTGTTAGGATATGTGTGCTTGAGTGTAACCCCTTGAATCTCTTATCTTCTTTGTCTATATCAGAGTTAACCTCATCTAGGTGCACAAACCATGATAGAATTCCCTTAGAGTCCTTATGATAAAGAGTTGCTACCAATACATGGTCAATACGAGAGTTGGATACGATGGATGTCGAAGTGGATGGTGGAATGCGTTGAGGGATATGAGATGCAAATGGATTGGTTGATAGTTTGGAATCTTTGATTATCCAAACTTGGGATGATGAGAAATGATGGGTGGATATGGAGATTTGATTGGGACCAACTTCTTGATATATCTTCTATGTCTCTCTTGAAGCTTTCTTTTGTATAGATGGATAGTTTTGATGGATATATTTCCCTTTTTGACTTTTCCCCATATTTTATTTGACTAATGGAGTATGATAGGGATGATTTTCTTTATTTTCTTTGGTATCCATTTGAATTTTTCTTGTCCATTTTTCTTTGTGAATTCTTTTTCTTCAGTAATTTTCTCTTTTCTTTGATATAGACCTCTTTCTTGTGGTTGGTCCCTAGAAAGATGTGTGGATGATGATTCATGATATGAATGGTTGTAGTGTTGGTAGCTATTTCATCATAAGGACTCTTCGTGCTCCCCATGTTGGTGTTTGCACTAGATAAAGTTTCCCCCAATATTATGGGAGTATTATAGACATGCTTTGATACTACTACTGACAAACAATTTCCTTGTTGTTCAATATTGTTTAGCTTTGTTGATTCTTGATAATGCTTGATATCCTCATACTCACTTTCTTCAATTTGTATGGAGGATGTGTCTGATTTTGATGCTTGTTTAAAAGGTGTTGATGCTTTACAATCCATATAGGAGTCTTCCCCATGATCCATTTCTGCTTTCTCTTCAAAGAATGCTTCTGATTCACCATCCATGCAGAGGTATTCTTCATGATCATTTTTTGATATATATATATGGATTTTTCTATGCCTTGATCATGTGTAAAGATATTAAGAGTCAGAGAATCTTGTTCCTTGGTAATGACATCAAGAGTATGAGACTCTTGTTTTGGATGAAGATCATCTAAATGTCCATTAGGAGTAAGCATCTCATGGGTAGATGGAGGAGTATGTGATATATGAATATCATCATTATTTGTGACATCTTGTATGGATTGGAGAATATCCATTAGATCATGGTAGTATCTTGGAGATACATATTCAAGATCTTGACTTTGTGTGGTGTTATCTTCAATATGCTTGAGTTCATGTTCTTGGCATGGATTAATTTCAAAGGATGGATTGCTTATAAAGGGTTCTTAGATATCTTCATTAGGCATGGGAAGTGGCTCAATATACTCTTGATCTTTGAGTGGATTTGGATCAAGTGTTGAGTTGAGGATTCTTTCAATATCGGCAATCATGAGGTCAAATGATGTCAATATATCTTGGAAAGGACCATTTCTAGAATTTGGTAAAATATGTTGATCATACTTTGGAAAAAATTCTTGAGATATGTCCTCTAACTCATTAGGTGATGTAGAGATATTTTCAACATGATCATTGGAAAATGAATCATGAATTTTATCCTAAAAAGTGGTGGTGGGGATATTTTCAATGTTTTCAAACATAGGATCAAATGATGTTAACACTTCTTGAAATGGATCATTGTTGGATATTGTTGATGAGTTTTGATCATGATTAAAAAGTGACTCTTAATGTATATTGATTTGATCATTGGATGTGGTGGAAACATCTTCAAGGTACTCATTGATGGATAGGTCTTGATCATTGTTTTCAACAATTATGGTGGAGATATTTTCACTACTATCATTATTGGTTGAATCTTGATCATTGTCCTCAACAATTATTTTTCCTTTATCAAGAAGGTCTTGGATGAAATCTTTGAGTTTGATACAATCTAGCGTGTCATGGCCTTTTGTGCCATGGTATTCACAATAAGCATTATCATCATACCATGAGAAACTGATGCTAGGTTCACCCCCATTTAATGATTCTAGAAGATTGATAAGTTTAGCATGGACTAACATGTTTAATGATGATTTGATTGGCTCCCCTAAAGGAGTGTATTCACGTTTGTCATCTTGTGAGATTTTTGCTTGTTGAGATTGATCTAGTTGTGATTCATCTTGGAGATGTGGTAATTGATCATGTTGAGGTTGTTGAGTTTGATATCCAACTTCTTGATATTGAGTATGTTGTTCTTGATATGGTTTTGGACACAACTTCATGTTTTGATGACATGGTTTAACTAATGGGGGAGTGCGTCTATTTTGGGGTGGAAATTCCTCTTGGTATAATGAATCAACTATTTTGGTATGTGAAACAATTTGATGTCACAAAATTTGATCTTGATTTTGATTTAGACACCCTTGATATAGTTGATTTGGTTGTTGGTCAAGCATATTTTGAGTATACACTTGTGGTATTTGTATGGTATTATGCACAAATTGATTTTGGACAATGTTCTAATTTGCGATGATGTTTAGATTTTGCATCATAGGTTGGAATTGAACATTTTTGTGGTTGGGAAACACATTTCTTTGATTTAGGTAACCTTTATTTTGCATGGTGTTACCATTATTTGGATCAATACATCAAGTTGTCAATATATTGTTTGAATTTTGAACAACATTGGTGTGATTTGCAAACATATCTATCCCATAGTTAACCAAGTGTAGATTTGATATGTTCATGTTTGGTAAGTTTGTATTTGGTATACTCACATTTTGCATGTATTTATTTGATGGGATAATGTTGTTTTGTTGAAGACTCATGTATTGATCATTTGGTTGATAGATTTGTAGCTTTTGAATTTGATTTAAATCTACCATAGGGAAAGGTGTTCCAAAATTTAGATTGGGTACACTCACATTTTTTGTAGCATTGAGGTTTGTAGGATATAATGATCTAATATGTGAATTATATAAATGTGAGTTTTGATAATCAATTGGTATTTTAAGGTTTTGATAGTTTGGTATTTTAAGGTTTTGATGTATGAATCGAGTTTATATTCCATGTTTTTCTTCGGTTTTGACCTTGTTGCAAAAGTGAACCTCTAAGGTGTTTTGGACCAATAATGTGAGTGGGTGATGAAAATGGGGAGTGATATGGGGGGATGAAATTTCTAAAATTTTAGACAACACTTTTAGACAAAGAGGTTTGATGTTTTGATGCTATGGATAAAGGTGCTAAGGAACCTATAAATCTAAAGGTAGACTTGTAACCTTAAGATAGACTTGTTCAAAAGGATGATGACTAACTCAACTAAGTGTATGGCAAAGGATCCATTACACAAAAAGTAGCTAAGTTAGGGGATTGGTTTGATAAATGTCTAATTCCAAAGTGTCGATGTGTCCAAAAGTTTCTAAAGTTTTTTGGTGAAGTGGCATGTCAAATGTGATAAATATGGATGAAATGTTTTGATCCAAAATATGTTAACCTAAAAGGGACCTTTGTTTTGGAAGACCAAAGTAGTGATAAACATGCTATACCTCTAAAGTGATAAAACCTTAATTACTCAATGATTTTGGTAAAATATAACTCGAATGATTTTGGAAATAGGACCCAATGATTTTGACAATAGAACTCAATATTTTGCAATATTTTCCTAGTCTCAATTTGGTTTTTTTGGGAGTCAAAGTCTTAAACATACATCAATGTGGGGTGTTCATTTGATTTAATATTTTCTTAAATGAGATTATTTCACTACCACATCAAGAAAGTCTTAATTAATGTTCAAGCTAAAATGTCTATGTCTAAAGCATCCTTCATTTCAAAAATTCCATTATGTGAAAATCATGAAGCTAAGGCCATAATTCCCTAAGTTAACTTTGGAAAGTTTGGATTTAGATATAAACCAAAATACTTAGAAGCCTCTAAGGATAGAATCCTTAGGAAAAGAATCAATATTATGACTTTTAAAGAGGTATCCATACTTAATCCAAAGGGTTTGAAGTTTGAAAAACTTGTTGATGTGTGTTTGAAATGTTTTGGAACCAAGCAAAGTATTTAACTGACTCACAAGCATTTACAATCCTAGCTCAAGTGGTACATTCTTTTGATGGGCTTTCCTCATGCTCTTCATAGTAGAAGAGATGATTTTACATGTAATTGAGGAAAGAGTGTAGAGGTATGTTAAGAATAAAGTCTTAACCTCTACACTTTAACCAAAATCGGACATGGCAAGTAACTTCTTGGAATCCAAGTTCCAATGCACCACTTCAAAGAACTCATTGGATGGACAAGTTGGCCACTAAAAAAAAAGGATTTTAATGACCATATTCGATATAAACTTGTGTCTATACCTGCAATGATTCACTCAATTAAGAGGCCTCCCAACCCTTAGAAAAATCTAATGGTTTTTACATATCTCACAGATACTAAGGGAGACATTCATCAATATAGAGCATCCACACCAGCTGGTTAATTACTTTCATCACACCAATTATTTATATAGCTGACCAAAATGAAAGTAATGCTTGGGTCATTCCCTCTTACAAGTTGGGAGGCAGGCCCTCTAAAGGTAATACAAAGTGCAAAACTCAATTATACACACTTTGAGTATACACAAGCAACAAAAAGAAAAAGTATACTTGAGTGTTTCTCTTCACCCAAGATCACATGAAGTGTAAGGGGAGTGGATACACACTACAAGTACAATCAAGAAAAGAAAGAAATCATTCATTTTAACCTTGAAAAGCACAATAAGTTCATTTTTATGCAGAAAATGGAAGTATTTGATTGTCTTTTTCAATTTTAACCGATATAGCAAAATGAGGATGTGTGGGTTCAATTTTAACCAACCTTGAAAGTTAATTTTAAACCCAATGGAAGATTAGTTGGTCCTAAAGCATAAATTAAAGCAACATATAATGGGTTATATTTGTCCCATAAGTGTGAAAACACTTTTTTACGATGAGCTTTAAATGCCTTTATTCCTCAATTAAATGCTTCATACTCCTCTTCAAACCTACAATCCATGTTCCAAATGTTAGATTAAATCAAGAAAACAAGATGTTAAGGTTAGATAAACAATTAAGAATTAAAACCCTATAACCTAGACCAAGTTGCAATGTGATTTGAATTTAGGTATAAAAATGGAAAATTTAACTCTACCAAAATTGAAAACCACCTACATCATTGCATAGAGCATGAAATTCTACCCCATTTCAAAATAAAAGATTTGAAAAAGACCTTCGTATGACCAAGATATGGCCATTTTAAGATAGACTATAAAAGTAAAAAATCAATAGCGTCACTATAGCTAAAAATAAATGGTGTCACTATATTGTGACACCTTTGCAAATACGTCACTCTGGTGGAAAATAGCATCACTTCATGCCTGTAACTTGCAATTCACATGAAAACTCAAGGAAATCATCAAATTTGATTACTCAAGCCCTCCTTCTAGCACCAAAATGTGACAAAAGTCATAGTATAGGATAAACACACAAGATCCATATGGATTTAAGGCATATTTAATCCACTAAGCCATGAGCCCAATGTGATGGTGTTTGAAAGTGTCAAAACTAAGAAACCATTAAACTAAACATGAAATAAACATGAAAGCTTGAAAGAAACCTATTCTAAGACTTCAAACTTTATCCCATTGGGGGAGTGGTGTCACATTAATGTGGAATGATGAGACTTTCCCAATCCCTTGGATAATATGATCTTGTTCCAATCAATTTTATTGAAGAAAATCGACGAAACTGATGAGATATGAGTGATAAATGATATAAAACTTGTCTAGCATGATAAAGATGAATACTAAATGTTGTGATGCTTGATAAAATGGATGCAATCTATGAAATGTAAACAAATTTCAAAGATTCAAGCCATAACTACGAATTTATGCTAAAATGTATGTAAACTAAGCTAATATGGAGGCCATTAATGAATTATTAAGCTAAATGGATGAAGCTTTAATCTAAAATGCTATCAAATATGAAACATGGATGCAAATGAGTATGAATTTCAACAACACAAGTTTGATATCAAAAGATGGATCTATTTCTCTCCAAATAGTGATCTATTTATAGGAAAGCAAGTGAAAAAATAAAAGGCTCAGATCAATTTGATCAATCAATGGTCAATAATGAAAGAAGGGTGAAACATGGATCAAGGATTCTCATCAATGGATGATAATCAAAGATCGCATGGATCAAGAAAAGATCAAGGGTTGAGAATGATTTCAAAAAACACACTTTGTAACAACTTTGAAAGTTTGTTATGAAGTTTGTTTGAAAATAATCATTGCCTTGTTGGAGCCAAATAGGAGAATATTCCTTTGGAATATTCCTTATGAAAGTGGATGGAGGGAAATTAGAAATTTAGTTAATTAAAACTAAATTTGAATGTGCAAGATAGAGAATAATATGATATTCATTAAATTATTGATTTATTTAATGAAAGGGGAATGCAAAATGATATTTAATTAAATAGCTTAGGGTTATTTAATTAAATAAGAGGACTTGGGGGTTAAATTGAATAATTTGATTTAATTAAGTTTAATAGGGTGGAATATTAGTATGAGAGGGGGTGAATTAACCCAATTAGGTCAATTAGATTAATAGATGAAAATGATGCATTTAATTAAATAGCTAGGCTAATTTAATCAAATAGGTGAAAAGAGGATGAAATTTAGGATGAAATGATGTTAGTGATCAAATTCAAGTGTGTAGATTATTCAGGACATTTTTAAGTGTCTACAAGATCAATGATTGAAAGATTGATATACCTAACTGCTACTAGACCATATATCATGCATGTAGTTTGTCTTGTGGATAGATTTCAAGAAGATCCAAAAGAGCCACATGTTGTAGTGAAGAGGATAATTAGATACTTAAAGGGCACTTTAGAACATGGTTTGTAGTATCTTAAGGATACTAATTTTTCTCTGAGTACTCATACAAATGCAGATTGGATAGGATGTGTTGATGACAAGAAAAGTACAAGTGGTGGTGCATTCTTTCTTGGATGTAGATTGGTGTCTTGGCTCAAAAAGATGTAGGAGTTGGTGTCTTTATCTATTGCAGAGGTAGAATATATTGTAGTAGCATCTTAGTACACACAGGTGTTGTGGATGAGGAAAACCTTGAAGAATATCATAGTTGTATATGATCAACCAATTTCTATCTTTTGTGATAATACACGTGCTATTAACATTTCAAAGAATCCAGTGATGCACTCAAGGAAAAAACATATCCCAATCCAATATCACTTTTTGAGAGAGAAGGTTATAGAGAATGAAGTGAAGCTTGCTTATGTGCCTACAAAGGATCAAGTTGTTGATATATTTACCAAGCCTCTTCGTAAGGATACTTTTGAGTTTCTCTGAGAGAAGTTAGGGGTTAGTACCTCTTCTTCTTTAAACTAGATGCATAAAGATGTGCATCAGTCCAACGGATCTCAAGATTCATTCTTTATTTAGGACTGATGTTGGAGGCTACCTCTTAGGGGGAGTAGGTAGTGGAATTGTTTGTTATTGTAGTCAAGGGGAGTAAGTGTTGGTGTGTAGTTTGATGTTGTCCTTTGTTAGCAGTGTCAAATGATATGTGTAGTGGTTGTTGGTTGGTATAGTTTTTTGTGTGCTCCTAAGGGAGTGTATGTAGTTGCAGAGCAATTATTTTCCCTTATAGGTATTTCCTTTAGGGGAGAGAGAAAGTATGTATGTTTGATGTAAAAAGGGGAAAGAGATGTAAAAATGGCTCCCTTTACCATTGATGTCAAAGAGGGAGAGAAAATAATGTGAAAAATGATTAGTTTTCAAAGGGGGAGAGAGTAATGTGAAAAAGGAGATAGCAAGCTAAGGGGGGGAAAAAGTAAAAGGAAGAGAGAAAGTTGGTATGGAGTAGTATGTTGATGATAATAGCTGTTATGTTTGTGTTTTCATTAATGTCAAGTGGTGATGGTCAAGAAGTTGTGATGATGCTTTGATTAGTTTCATTATGTTGTCATTAGTAAGTGTTACTAATGTCAACCTCTACTGTTGCTTTGATAAGCTTCTATTTATGGATTTTGTTGCTTGAGTTGCTATGTTATAGTTGGTTTGGTGATGATGAGGAAAAGTTGAAGATGATGAGAATGTGCCTATGGTGCTTCTTTTCCAAGTGCTTTTGATAAAATTTGAATAAAAGAGGAAACGATGTATTACAAAGGTGTTTTGGCATACAAAGTGGTGTTCTGGTTTTTCTCCGCATTTCTTCTATGTTGAAGATATTCTTATGTGGTTTGGATATGTTGATCAAAGGTTTTCATAGATTTTATATCTAGAATTTCTTGGTTTGGATCATTATGCAGAGAAAGTTGTGTTCACTAGTGTGTGAGCTGTGTTGTAGTATTGTTTGGGAGAAATGGTTTTGTTATGCATTTCTCCATAGTTTTGTTTCTAGTCTTGTGGTTCTAGAAGTGTGATGATAAGGTTCATATCTACCTTTAGTTGAATTTTTTCATGGTTTGATGCTCCGTAAGTTGATTTTTTGAGTTATAGTTTGTGGAATTTTATCTAGGTGAATAGTGATGAGTCTAGTTTATGGTTTAATTTTGGTATAATTTATGATCTATTTGTTGAAATTGTCATGAACCTTGATGTTTGAATACTGATATTTCCTCGAATCCATAGACATTGGGCCTAATTTCATCTTTGAAAATATTTAATGACATTGACATGTTATATGGACTATCTATGTTAATTCTACATGTGGATTAATGAATGTTCTTTAAGATAGTTATAGATATGTGATTATTGTGCATACTAATATTTCCATGCAAATATGATTCGAGGCCACTAGAATGAGAAGATTTTTCCAGCTGGTCATTCACCATAATGGCTAACAAAGTGGTCATGCAAAGGTCAACAAAGGGAATCATTCAAAGAGGTCGACGGTCAGAGATTCCTCATGCAAATCAAGTTGTAACCGCCTTGTAAATGATCTTTATTGGTGTTGAGTGAATATAGGCATTACTGTTGTGCTAAATCTGAGTTGAGGCAAGCACGTCTGACCATATTCCATGTATGTGTAACTGCCTCTCCACTTTCTCTACTTTCCCTAAAATAATGTCCTCCTAGTTCATGGAGTTGACTGCCTTCTTAGTTAGTTGCTTCTTTTCCTATAAATAAGAGTCAGAAGCTCCTTCTTAGGAGGTTGCATGATCTGATGTACTTGCATTCTTAGTTTTCAGCAATACAGTTACACTGCTCTATTGTACTCATGTTTTCCAATGAATAAGATGAAGTTATAAGTCTATGCATTTGAGTTTACATTAGTTTTAGAGGATACTCATCCAAGGGGGCCCACTTGGTGAGCATTCCGTCCTTAGTTTAGTTTAGTTTAGTTATTAATTTTTGTTCAATAATTAGTTAAGAATCTAGCACTGATTGTTCCTGCAGCCACTATAATTTCATTATGTGATTGTTCCTACAACCAAAGTAGACAGAGGAGTTTCTTGTTTGTTTGCTCATATTTTCATTTCTACCATGCATTTCAGCTTAGCATAGTTGTTGGTTGATGTTCAGTACTTATGTTATTTCCTTCTAAGCAATTTACCTTCAACATTATGTTTTTCTTAGTTGTAGAATGAATATGGCTACTTGGGATCCTTAGTGCACATACTATGCTAACCCATTTCAAGTTCACATCCCTAGGTTGACAAGTTAAATGCACCTTCATGAAGATTGAATGGCTATTCAGTTTGGATGTCCAATCTCTGAATCATACCTGTAAGGGCTTAGTTGTTAAATCATTGTAGGAGGCCAAAATTTTTGGTGTCATTGCTGGGGATGGTTTCAAACGAGGGAGTTATTTGGAGTCATTCATAGTTTTCTTGTTGTAGTATTTCTGAAATTTGTTCTTAGTATACCCCTCATTTAGGAAGTAATGACCCCCCTTCTTATTTTCAATTCTTTGTGTGAGCTGGATGATAGTAAGTTGATACCGCATGCATAGAAGAAGGAGAAGAGATGCTTATGGGAGATTCCTTCCTAACAATCCCGATCCATTCTAGTTAGTTGAATATCAAAACCTGCCAAGAGAAGAAGAAGAAGAAGATCCACACCCCTTTGCTGATGCATTTCTTAATCTAAGTAGCTTTGAAGTTTCCTTCAAAGACCATAATTAGCTTAAGAATCCCTTTTCTTTGGAACTACATCAAGTAGGCATGGGTGATGCAAATAGAAACAGACCTAACCAACTGGATTTTCCTTTCCCCATTTCTCATTAGAATGAAGTAGAAAACCTCAAAAATATCCCTGCTTCAGTCCTTCCCAAGTTCTATGGACTTGTCACAAAATATCCTAATACCTTCTTGTTCAATTTTGATATACTCTACAAGAGTTATGACTATACCACCGATGGCCATAGGCTTAAGCTATTTCCTACCACTCTAAAAGAAGCCACATTAAGATGGTTCATGAGCCTAGGTAGAGATATTTTGGAGACATTGGATGACGTGAAGACAAAATTACTTAAGAAGTACAAGGAGTATTGCAAGGGAAGTGACATGAGAGGTGATGACATTTTTAGGATGCAACAAAAGGAAGATGAGAGCCTCGAGGATTACATTGCAAGGTTTTCATTTTTCCTACAAAAATATCCACACCATACACTTAATGAAGACTCACAAAAGTTTCTTTTCCTAAGAGGAATTAATGAAAACTGCAGTGATGCCTTGGACCTAATGGGGGGAGGAGATATATCCCAAGTTCCTTGGGAGGATATCAAGAAGATATGCTAGAACTAATCTAGGGTAGCTTCAAAGAAAGGGAGAGATTACCAATATTCCATGGGTAAGTCATCTACCAGTGGATTCTCAAGAATGGAGACTACTCATTTGCTGGTAGACTTCAAGCAAGAAATTATAAACAATCTAGCTACTTAGCTGGATGCACTCTAGGCCAAGAAGAAATAAGAGGATGTAGAGGCAACATTGGCAGAGTATTACCCCCATTACAAACAAAAGTACTGCAAATGCAAGATGGTAGCTAATATTAACAGCAAGCATATTGCACCCGAGTTCAATCCAATTTAGATTGAAGAAGATCAAGGCTACTATGTTGCACAAAGGAGGGATTAGCCTCCAAGACAAGGTATGCCACCAGATCCACTCTCTTTTGTTGGGCTATATTTCAATTCTTCTTCACCTAGTAACTAATGGAAGCCCCCATATCCATCCAACTATGGAGGATATCCACAACAACCTTGAAATAACCCTCCAAATACCTAGCCTAATCATCAAAACTCTCCACCCCAATGGCAACAACCTTAGGGGAATTGGTAGCCACCCCCAAGAAATTGGCAACAAACAAATCAATGGAGGGGAGGATAGCAATGGAAAAACCAGCAAAATAGTTACATGCAACCACCTTCTCAGTCCCAATAGCCTGTTATAATGCCTCCACCTGCTAATTCAAGCTCAAATCCACCTAAACCTACTCAGCTACCAGCTCAACCCACACCCAATCCAAATAGAAAACCACAACAATAGCCTGTATACTCTGCTGATTCAAATCAATTCCCTGCATATGTTGTGAGTGTGAGTGCCATCCACTTGCATTCAGGAACTACTATACCATCTCCTTCCAAACCCATTATCATTGAGCTTCTTGTGGAAGAAGAGGAGCCTCTGAATACCCCCATCCAACCCAGTGCACCTAAGAATTTTGAACCAGTCCCAGTCAAGCAGACTTAACAAGAACCACCATTTCCTCAGAGATTGGAAGTTGCCAAGAAGAAGGAAGAAAAGCAGGACACAAATTTTGACATTATAGATCAGTTGAAGCATATATGTGTCTAGATACCCCTATTTCAGGCCATAAAAGATGTTCCAATATATGACAAGGAAATCAAGGAAGTGTGCCTTAAAAAGCTAGGCAGGAAGAAGAAAGACCCCACTACGGTTCATGTGGTGAGACAACTCACTAACATCATGCTTGGGAAAGTGACTATCCCTAAGTACAATGACCTAGGTAGTTCTGTGGTAGGAGTTGTTATAAATGGGATCCAAATAAAGAATGCTTTGATTGACTTGGAGCAACAATAAATGTAATGACTAAGGATATCCTACATAAACTAAATGTTGCAAGCATGAGACCTACTCCTACTATCCTGCAACTTGCTGATAGTTCTACTGTTAAGCCTGATGGTATAGTAAAGGATCTTGTGGTGATTCTAGAATCATGGGAGTACCCAACATATTCCATGATTCTTTCTCCTAAAGCCACACTAGGCAAGTATCCCATTATTCTTGGAAGACCATGGTTAGCAACAATAAATGCATATATTGGATGCAGGATAGGAGACATGACCATTTCTGATGGAAAGAGCACCAAAAATATTGCTCTTTATCCTCCTGCTCAGCCATCCCATGATTAGGATAATCCTATATCACCAAATGTTGGTGAAGAGGCCAAGGAAGTTAATTCTATGGCACAACTTATGACGTTAGGTAGAAGCTCTTTCATGCAGCTTCAAGATGAAGATGAAGTATTGGCTAGCATCATTCAGAATCATTGTGAAGTGGAGGAAGCAACATCTTCTCATTTTGTTGTTCCAGTCAGGACACTTCTACCTGCTCTTCCTATAGTTGTTCTTCCTGCAGACACACTTCCTGCAGCCAATCTTCCTACAACCACTCTTCCTGCAGTCAGACTTTTTGTAGCAACAGGTATGTCCCATACATTTCTTCCATATGAACTCAAGGTACCATGTGTTAATGAAGCAACTATGATAGAGTTAACTACACAAGTACAGGTTTCAGAAGTAAAATATGTGAATATTAATAGCAAACTAAATGAAGAACAATAGTTGTTGTTGGAAAACTTACTGGGGACCCACCAACATGCATTTGTGTGGGACTATCATGAGATGGAGGGATTGGAACCTAAGATTTTCACTCATAGAATTTATATCAGAGATGATTGCACCCCAGTTAGATAGCCACAAAGAAGAATCAACTCTACACTAAGAGAAATTGGAAAAGGAGAACTGCAGAAATTGCTAGATGCGGGATTTATCTATTCCATTTTAGATAGCCAATGGGTGTCTCCATTGGTGGTTGTGCCCAAGAAAGGAGGGAAATGGTGAGTTTTTGTTGATTACAGGGAACTTAATGCTGCCACCAAAAAGGACCATTTTCCTTTACCCTTCATAGATCAAGTTTTGGACTCACTTGTAGGAAAGCAATTCTTTTCTTTTCTAGATGGCTTCAGTGGCTATAACCAGATCCAAATTGCACCTAAGGACTTGGAGAATACCACCTTTACCTATCCATGGGAGACCTATGCCTACTCAGTACCCCATTTGGCTTATGCAATGCACCTGTAACTTTTCAAAGGGCAGTCATTAGCATATTCTCAGACATCTCTCATGATTGCAAGGAAATCTATATGGATGATTTCACCACCTATGGTGTTGATTTCAATGAAGCATTGGAGAATCTCAGGAAAGTCCTATAGAGATGTGAATATCACAATCTCTCTCTAAACAATGAAAAGTGTTTCATGATGATGCAATAAGGTGTAGTTCTTGGAAACTACATCTCTCACAAATGAATTCAAGTAGACCCTACAAAGATTGAGGTAATCACAAATCTTCCCACACCTATAAAACAAAAAGATGTTAGGAGTTTCTTGGGACATCCGGGTTATTATAGATGGTTCATCAAGAATTTCAATAAAATAGCACCGCCATTGTATACTCTTCTCACCAAAGATGTTGAATTTCAATGGACAGAAGACTGTGACAAAGTATTTTATGATTTGAAGACAACTTTGACTCATGCTCCTATACTCAAAGGACCTAATTGTGAGATTCTTTTTCACATCCATACAAATGCATCAGACTATGCCATCAGAGCAATTTTAGGATAGAAAGAAGGGGCTATTGAAAATTCCATTTATTTTGTCAATAAAAACTTTCAAGGAGTTGAATTCAACTATATAGTGACAGAAAAAGAAATGTTGGCAGTGATCTATGCCCTAAACAAATTTAGGCACTACATAACATGCTATCAAATCTTTGTGCACACTGATCATGCAGCCATTAGATATCTCATGAATAAACCCTTGAACACCGGTAGGCTAGAAAAATGGTTATTGTTGATGCAGGAGTTTGACATAACCATTGTGGATAAACTAGGGAAGGCCAATGTTGTTGCAGATTTTCTTTCAAGGCTGACTACATCAAGAGACAATCAATCCATAGATGACTCCTTTCCTGATGAGCATCTATTCTCCATCAGCATGCAAACACCCTAGCATGTTGACATAGCTAATTATCTGGTCAAAGGGAGAGTTCCTCCTCACTTCTCTCCAAAAGACAAAAGGGTGCTCATTGAAAAATATTTTCCTTTTTCATTGATTGTTGGATGTTTTTTTTATACTGGAATAGAACATGTCATGAGGAGATGTGTGAGAGAAGATGAGACATATGATATTTTTCATACATTCCACAACGAACCATGTGGAGGATATTTTGTAGCTAAGAGGACAACAATGAAGATCTTGAACATAGGATATTATTATCCAACACTGCACAAGGATGCAGGAAGGTATACAAGAAAAAGTGATTGATGCTAGAGGATGGGAAGACCAACCAAATTTGATGAGATTCTAGTTTTCCCTCAAGTAGTAATCACTCCATTTGGAAAATGGGGACTAGATTTTGTAGGACCCATTGATTCTTTATCAAATGGTAAGTCTTATATCTTAGTTTTCACTGATTATGTAACTAAGTGGGTAGAAATTAAGGCATTGAAGCATGCAAGAGACAATAAGGTTGTCAAATTTCTTTATGATGATATTTTCACAAGGTATGGAATTCCAAGAGAGATAGTAACTAATCAAGGGGCTCAATTCACATCAACCCTTGTCACAACACTGGTCAATGAGTATAACATAAGACACAGGAAGTCTACTCCTTATCACCCCCAGGCCAATGGACAAGTTGAGGTGACTAATAGGGAGATTGAAGCCATCCTAACCAGAACATTGGTTGCTCATAAAATGGATTGGGAAAACATGCTTCCAGAAGTTGTTTGGGCCTATAGGACAACTTGGAAAATGACTACAAGATTCACTCCATTTGAGTTGTTGTATGGAAAAACAGCTATGATGCCCATTGAATTTGAACAAAAGACTCTTAGGATTATAGTAGACTTGGGGATGGATATCTCTGAGGCACAAAAAGAAAGAATCTTGTAGTTGAATGCTTTGGATGAGATGAGGAGAGTAGCCTTGCATCACACAAAGGTAGTGCAAAATCAGAGAACCAGGTGCCATGATAAATTCATCAAGGACAATAAATTCCAACTAGGAGATTGGGCCTTGTTCTATGATTCGAGGTATCAAGATAATGCAGGAAAATTGCAGAAAAGGTGGATAGGACCATATGAGGTTGATGAAGTATACCCCAATGGTTTTTTTCAGCTCACTCCTATTGACTCAGTTAGATTTGAGTTACTTGTCAATGGTCATCACCTCATATTGTATCACAAGCCAACTTCCAAAGAGGAGTTCCTGTAACAATTCACTCAACATGCAACACTCGAGCTTCCTGCAACCGAGGGAAGTAGACCTAGTGTCCCTCCTTCTGGCTAATTAAGGTATGTACTTGTCATAATAAAGACTTCAACTTTTGTGGGAGTCCACTTCTTCACCCATCCACCCATCCATCTCTACCTTTCTCTCTCTTCCATCACTTCACTTCATCCCACTCCACCTCATTCCACCTCATTTTCATTAATTGCTCAACTTATTTCTTAAAAGGCGACCAGTACTTTATCCACAATCTTTGCAATGAATCCAGGTATGTGCACATTAATTGCTATCTATTAATTGTCTTTAATGCGTTCATTTAATTGCTATGAATTAATATAGACATTCACCATAACATGTCATTATTCCCTATCCCTGTCAAATCATCCTTACCACCTAGCATGTGAGGACACATGCTCAAATTTAGGTTGGGGGGCAAGTTGTGAGTGCTTTTCCCACGTGTCAGTCCATACTAGTCTATGTCAGCAAAATTTAAATCGAGCCAATTTGAATTCTAAGTAAGATGACGACTCGTATGTGTGAGGTGACACCGATTGCCGCCGCCATTTTTCTCCATCATAACCTTCCTTTATTATTTATTTACTGCCATTATTGATCCTGTCATAATCTTAAGTTGCCAAAAGGTAAAATAGAAAGAAAGAAAAGGTAAAACAGAAAAGGAAAATTCAAGCGACATTGGCATTGGAAATTTGGTAGTATTGCAAGAAGGAAAATTTGCAGAGTGATTGTTGATTGCAGACAATGGGAGGTGGGTTAATCAGGAATGAACCCATGGTTCATGACATATTACTGTAGGATGCACCTTCACAAGATGAATTCAAAAACTGTGTCTGGATAGACTATTTCATGAAGCTGAATGGTTTTAATGAAGACATTGCATTAGAATTTTCCCAGACATTGTCTGAGGAAAAAGCCATGGTAAAAGGGCTAGAAGTATTGGCTACTAAAGAAATAATTGTAGAGGTTATAGGGTTTCCTGCCGATGGTGAAGATTACCCTACTTCCAGAGATGCCACGTCATATAGGGCCAAATTTATAGAACCTAGTGACCCTCCATTGAGCATGGAAAAAAAAAGGTGCAAAAAGAACCTCTCTACCCGAGCAATGGATACAAGTAGTTGTTCATGTCATAAAATATATCACTTGTGAAGGATGACAGTCAAATCTACATTTCATGCATTTTAAACTCTTTAATCACATGAGGCACGGGAAGAGGATGAATGTGCCAAATGTGCTTTACCACCTTCTTTCAATCATGGTAGCCGAGACTCAAAAAGGTAGGGACAATTTCATTTCCCACCATTGTTTGATTAAATTGTTAGTTGAGAAGTCTCTACATGATGTATCTGAGATGACTTGGGAAGAATTCATAAATATCGATCAAATTAGACCTAGGAATTTTTAACCTAGGGTTTTACCTCAACCTCATAGGTCTAGTAGGAGATTGAGCATGGCTGAAGCCACCCATGGTGCTTCAACCTCTGGCACAAGCCCTAGTACAAACCCTCCTGCAGCAAAACAAAACATAGAAATTAGCTCTTCTGAATAGAGCACTCAGAGAAAGAAAGTTCCTCCCCAAATTTTGATGATGATGTTCCACTTGGAATCCTAATGAAAACTAGGGTACAAAAGAGAGAAGTGGAAATAAGAAAAGGGAAATCTAAAAAGCAGCCAACAGAAAAAGAAGTACCAAGCTCTAGGAAGCAGAAGGCTGACACTGTTCATCCTGCAACCAAAGACAAATGTGAAATCCTTCCTCGGAAATCTAGACCAGCCAGGTCAACCTTTGATATGCCTTCGCAGGAAATCCCTAAGTCTAGAGAAATATCACAAGGGGACACAGAAGCTCCAATTGGGCAAGTGAATGTTGAGGAAGATGATATATTTGAGAAAGTAGCTATCATAACACTAGCAGATCTTGTTGATATTGCATAACAAGTTGAGAATCAAGGGTATGAGGAAAATTAGGATTTCCTACAGCAAGCGATCCTACAACATGAGCAAAAACAAAAACAAGAGGCCCTACAACCAAAATTGACTGAACAACCTGAATCCTTGCAACTGGTACAATATGAAGAGAAAGCATCAGTGCCAGGAAAATGTTGGTAGGAATACATAACCCCCTTTCTTTTTCAATGCACATGGTAGCTATGCATTTATGGAAAGAGATGTAAAGAAGAGAAGAGAAATGGAAAGAAGAGAAACATAGGATGAAGAAGGAAATTCAAAAGAAAGATGAGGAGATTGCAGACGAGGATGCAAAAATCGCTACTTTAAAGAAGAAGGTGGATGATATGACAACCTTGGTACCCCAGATAGTAGAATGTAGGGCCCCTCCAAGGGTCTATGCTTTGCATTTGAAGGAGAAATATCTTTCTTTTAAGATAGCAAGGATTGTCTTAGGTTTGAACCCTTCTATTGAGAGTCCTATTAAATTTTTCAATGCTTATCGGATTGCTTCCTGTGATATGAAGAATTTTTTGTGTGAATTTTACTTGCACAATTATGATGTGACTCAAGACCATGATTGGAATCCACTATTATACGGTGGGGATGTCCAATTAAGGGCATTTATGTCCTAGGTACAAAATGAGATTAGTTGGGGACAACAATATGGGGCTTATAAGCAATTGGAATCCAACATCCCTTTGCCCACCAGGGTTGAATCAAGAAATCCAGGGGAAATTTACTAGGAGTGGCGCATAATGCTTCTCAGACCTAGCTATGGTAATGGGATTATGCCTTGGATAGAAGCAATTTATAGTGAATATGAGGTGGTGGAAAAAGAAAAAGAGGAAACTATGAAGAGATATTGTCACAAAGATGGAACAACCTAACTGATGAGATAAAGAAATCTAAGCCCCGCTCTATACATAACTATGTTGCAACACTTAAAAAATTGACAAATATATACAGATTAGGAGGACAAAAGGATGATTCTAGCTTCCACTAACTTTTTATCCACCCATCTTGATGTGGCCCATGCCAAATTACAAGTTTTACAACTACGATATTGCTACAGAGAAACAAAGATGGATCTGATTGGACAGACAACAAGGGTTCTATTGGGATCCTGATTCATGCACAACAACCATTGATGTAGGATAGTTGGCAGTTGCAAATTTTAGGGCTTTGACTAAGAAGAAGAACCACCCTTCCCCTACTGGAGGACCAACAAAACCTTAGGTGTTGGGGGATGATGAGTCTAGTTTATGGTTTAATTTTGGTAGAATTTATGATCTATTTTCTGAAATTATCATGAACCTTGATATTTGAATATTGATATTTCCTCGAATCCATAGAAATTGGGCCTAATTTTATCTTTGCAAATATTTAATGGCATTGACATGTTATATGGACTATCTATGTTAATTCTACATGTGGATTAATGAATGTTCTTTAAGATAGTTATAGATATGTGATTATTGTGCATACTAATATTTCCATGCAGATATAATTCGAGGCCACTAGATTGAGAAGATTCCACCAGCTGGTCATTCACCATAATGGCTAACAAAGTGGTCATGCAAAGGTCAACGAAGGGAATCATTCAAAGAGGTTGACAATGGGAGATTCCCCATGCAAACTGAGTTGTAACTACCTTGTAAATTATCTTTATTGATGTTGAGTGAATATAGGTGTTACAGCTGTGCTAAATCTGTGTTGAGGCAACCACGTCTAACCAGATTCCATGCATGTGTAACTGCCTCTCCACTTTCTCTACTTTCCTTAAAATGGTGTCCTCCCAGTTCGTGGAGTTGACTTCCTTACTTAGTTAGTCACTTATTTTCCTATAAATAAGATTCAAATGCTCCTTCTCAGGAGGTTGCAAGATCTGATGATGTACTTGCATTCTTAGTTTTCAACAATACAGTTACATTGTTCTATTGTACTCATGTTTTCCAATGAATAAGATGAAGTTATAAGTCAGTGCATCTTAGTTTACATTAGTTTTAGAGGATACTCATCCAAGGGGCCCCACTTGGTGAGCATTATATCCTTAGTTTAATTATTACTTTCTATTCAGTAATTAGTTAAGAATCTAGCACTGACTGTTCCTACAGCCACTAGAATTCCATTATGTGACTGTTCTTGTAGCCAAAGTAGACAAAGTTGTTTCCTTTTTGTTTGCTCATATTTTCATTTCTGTCATGCATTTCAGCTTAGCATAGTTGTTGGTTGATGTTCAATACTTATGTTATTTCCTTCTAAGCAATTTACCTTCAACATTATGTTTTTCTTAGTTGTAGAATGAATATGGCTACTTTGGATCCTTAGTTCACATACTGTGCTAACCCATTTCAAGTTCACATCCCTGGTTTGACAAGTTAAATGTACCTTCATGATGATTGGATGACTATTCAGTTTGGATGTCCAATCTCTAAATCATAGTTGTAAGGGCTTAGTTGTTAAATCATTTTAGGAGGCCAACAAATAGGATGAGTTTTTTCTTCAAGTGAAAGTTATTACAAAGGAATTTGTTGGATTTCAGGGGTTTTGTGGAATATTCCATATTTTTTAAGTATTGTGTGTGGTCCTTGAGTAATCTTTAGGTTTGAAGAAGTGTGTACTCAAATGTTAATTTTGTTTACATGGGTTCGACTAACCTCAAGTGTTTACACTAATTGAAAATTTTCTTTAGTGATTGTGGAAGCATGGTGTGGTGTATATGTATGATTTAGGACCAAGTTAAGGTATGATGTGGTTTGCATTCATTCCTTTCCATCACGAGAATATTTTGGTGTTGACCTAATTTAAATTTGCATGGTTGAGGTGCATATCTAATCTTGGAGAATGTTTTCAAGGTTGAAGAAGGTATAAATAAGTGTTGTGTTGCTAGAGAATTGGTGTGTAGAGTGTGGGATGTGAATTTCGAAGTTTTGAAGTATAAATTTTTGAAATGCAGTGTGAGATTTAATGAGTTAGACTACTGGAAGCAGTGAGAAGAAGGTGTCTACAATCTTTAGAAAGGTTATGAATGTGTTAGTGATACTATGATGGAATTTTTTATTACATTGAGATGGATTTATCACTGTAACATTCTTCTTTTCTTCTTTTTTATGTAACTTGGTAGTGAGCCCTCCAATAGTGAACCTATTGTATTCAGTGTTGCAATTGATGAGTCTAGTCATTAGTTAGTTTTTTGATGTTTATATGCAAGCTCATAAATATTCTCGAAAACTTATCTTATACATATTCCTACATTATACTATCTTTTATGTTCATTATGAAAACATGAAGTTGATTTAAAGTATATGGAAATATGGTTATGATGTGATGGTTATTGCATAATTAATGTTTGAATATGTATGAATTGTAATGGATATTTGTGCTTAGCTATGGTTGTTAGTATTGTGTTTATGTTTTGTGAAATAACTCTTTGTAGCCAAGGAGCTAGAGAGGTAGACTGTAGCCCACAATAACCATGAGTTCCAACATGCAGCCAAAGGGGAGGTTCCAAAATAAGTTGAGTGCAACAATTATAACATGGAAACACTTATTGAAGATGATTTTGCATCATTATGACATTCAATAATAATTTTGAAGGAGAAGAACCTTGTTATAGTTAGTTTTCTAACGTAACCGATTCAAATAATCCACATTCCAATTATTGTTGTGAGATAGTCACAGTTCTATTTGGGCTCTTCTTCCTTTTTTAGGTATAGTTTAGATTGCTTAGTCTTTATCACACTTTGACATATAGGGAGTGGTGATTTATGATTTTAGTTTAGATTCCTAGTTTTAATAAACTCCCCCATGCCTATATGAATGGCTTGGTGGTTGAGGCATAATGAGTTAGTTAATTTTTCAATAATAAATATAGCTACCAAATATTCTCAGTTAGTTGTTGTTCTTATGCAAACAATGTTTATTGTTCAATAATGATTTCATGAATAAGATATTCCAGAAGAATCTTATGCAATATTTTGAAGTTGTGCAATGAATGGTTTTAAGTTATTATAATTGCATTAATCTAAGAAGCTAGATTTAGGTTAGATCAGTGGAGACAATCACTTGAGCAAGGGCCACTCAAGGTAACTATCCCTCACTTCATTTTTTATATAATTAATTATTTTATAGTAGTTAATTCATAAATGTATGTTGTGTTAATTAGATTCTTTGTGTTATAGTTGTAAATGGATTCATGAACAATTCTTGTTTCACATTTATGCCTTATTTTTCTTAAGCTTGTTGCACTTCGGAATGTAGATTTAGTTAACAATTTTGGTTAAATTCTATCATTCATTCCTTGACAGTAAATTAGTCACTATCTTACACTATAGGAACCCATAGCAATAGCATCATCATTACTTCTTTTACTATTATGCATTTTTATGATTTCTCAACAAGTGTAGTACCTATGGTAGGATGATTTAGGTAGTCTTGAGTATTTGAAAGTACATACAGTGCCACTACCATCACAAGCTTACTAGCCCTAGTCAATAATTCAATGAAGGTCTTTCCAAAGGTTCAAGTAGATTGTTCAGCTAGGTTTCCCCTCTGAATTGTATGATTGCCACCAAGTTTACTAGAAATTAGTAGGGACTCTACAATTTTGGTGTCGTTGCTAGGATTGATGCTACTTTCAAAGATTAGTTTCTATTATTTCAAAGATTTCCTAGTTTAAAATTTGCTTTCAGTATTAGGACAATTAAATTTTATTCCTTCAAATACTAGAACATTTCACTAACATTGTGTAGGAGTCATTTATATACAAAGTTGTACCTATTTTATGTAGAGGAAAAGAGATTCTTTGGGAATATTTCTCCCCTAAAACCAACAAGATAGAGAAAATATTGGTGAACATAGTGATTAGAGTGAGGGTATTCCTGAAGAACTTTCCCTTTCACCAACATCTACTGCAAACATAGAGGGGACCTTCCAAACCATGGTTGATGGAATAGTGGATGATCCACCAGAACATGTGACTTTTGAATTTCTAATTTCCAACCAAGAAAGGGCTATTGTCTTGAAGAATATACCTCCTTCAACATTTCCTATCTTCTATGGCTTGGTAACTGAGAATCCAAACACATTCTTGTTTGATTTTGATGTCCTATGTATGAGCTATGATTATGCAAGTGATGCTCATAGGCTCAAGATATTTCTTGTAACTTTGAAGGATGTTGCCATGAGATGGTTTATGGGACTGGGAAAAGATTTTGTTCCAAACTAGAACATTATGAAAACAAAGTTCCTAGAAAAATACTAGGACTATTGTAGAGGAGTTGATAGGAGAAGAGATGAAATTTTTAGAATGACTCAGAAAGAGGATGAACCATTGGAGGATTATGTAGAAAGGTTCCAATTCTACTTGAAAAAGAACCCACAAAATAGACTCTCAGAAGAATCCCTAAAGCTCGTGTTTTTAAGAGGAATCGATGATGATTGCATGGATTCCCTTAAACTTATTGGGTTATGGGATGTGTATCAATTACCCTTTGAAGAAATTTGCAAGGTTTGTAGAAACTATTCAAGGACCTTTACCAAAAAGACAAGGGGGGAAAGAACATCTACCATTGGAAATACATCCAATGGGGTTTCAAGGGTAGAGTTAAGTAACCTACTATTTAACATGAAAGAAGATATTATAAGTCATCTAGCTACTTAGTTGGACACTCTACATGTGAAGAAGAAACAAAATGAGGTTGAAGCAATAATTAATAAATACTACCCCAACTATAGACAAAGAAAATCTAGCTACAAATTTAAAAGGGTGGTAAGTATTACAAAAGACAAATTATAGAAACCAAATTTTCAAACATTGTAAGGCGAAGATGGACAACTATTCAAAATTGCACAATGAAGGACATGGAAACCAAGAAAAGGTTACTGGAAGAATGAAGAAGAACATCATATTATACAACTTTTGTGTTGTCATTGATGTCACCATGCTATATGAGTTGCAACTACAAGTTTAAGCTCAAGTTTGATCCGATATTCTAAACTGGTATCTGAACCAGTATGTAGTCACTATCCTTCAGTATTTTGGTCTGCAATCCTCCACTAATAATTATTGTTACTTGCGGTTTTGGGAAATAGTTTTTGGATGTTGGAAGCTTGTGAGTTCAGAATCTCATGTGCTCATGTGCTCGTACGGAAAGTTGGCATTACTCTATTGTTGCATTTTGCAATTAGGTCTATCTATGGCCGACCTAATGGATAGTTGGTGTTATGATGAATTGATTTTTGTATTGCGGATGTATTTGTGACCTATCTTAGGTCAATTCTGACATGTTGTAGCATGCTACACATTTGAATTGTTTTAGGAAAAGATTTTGTACATGCTTGAAGCTAACGGTTATATTTTTGATTAATAAGGGTTGCATCTAATTATGTCAACCTAGTTGATGCTTGTGGATGAATTAGATATATATATTGGATATTTTTGATATTTTTCATACGAATTATGAAGCGAAATTGAGACAGAGAAGAAGACAAGTATGTGAGGATGATGAAGTGTGTTAAGTTAGTTTATTGAGCATCAAAGGAACTGAATCAACACTTGTTAGGTATAACTTTATCAATTTATTTTCTAGTTGTAAGCCACTTTGTTATTGTATCTTTTGTAGGTAGTAATCCTTGTATCCAGATGGTGAGTCCTTTGGGCAATGAGCCCTTTGGAAATGATCCTCTTTGTAATCAGTTTTGGAATTACTCTATATTGTGAGCTAACTCTCATCGTGGTTTTTCCCATTTTAATTGTTCCACATAAAAATCCTGGTGTTCATGTGTTGTGTGCTTTTATGTTGTGTTAATGCTCTTGCTTATCTTTACTATTATATGCATTGGAATAATTAGATGGTATTTGTTCAATAATTTTAAGAAGATACTAATTCACCCCCCCTCTCAGTGTCTTGGGTATTCAACAATCGGTATTAGAGCTAGGTTCCTCAAAAGAAGCCTAAAAACTTGAGGAAGATCTTGAAGATTGAACAAATGGATGATAAAGAATAACTTTAGGTTGCTCTTGAAGATCTTGACAAGGCTGAAAGTGAAAACAAAGATTTGAAAGAAAATCTTGATGATGCAAATGAATGCATCTAAAAATTGAAAGAGCCATTGAAGAAATTCAAAGAAAGACATAGAGAAGTGAGTGAGAAATTGAAACAAGCTAATGAAGAAGTTATTGGATTGAAAGTGAAAGTGGAGGAAAAGAAGAGAATTGAATATTTCCTTAATACAGTGGTGCAAAGAAAGATTGATGAATGCACAAGACTTGAACAAGATGTGGTAAACCTAAAAGCAGATCTGGAAAAAGAAAAACTTTGTGAAGATAAATTCAAGATGAGCTCCACCAAACTTGATGAGTTGATTGCAGGGAAAAAAAATTCTAAAGAAAAAGGTGGTTTGGGAATATAAGCAAGTGAAATCTCAAGGGTTGTGCAGACCTCAAACATAGTGGATAATCAAAAGACTCAAAATAAAGGAAAACAAAAAATAAATCCAAGGAAATTTACTAGAAGACCGCCTATTAGAAAACCAAATTCTCAAAGGTACCCATCTTTCAATGGTGTTTTCTTTTCATGCAATAAATTTGGTCACAAGGAAACAACGTGTATAAGTAGAATGAATCAGTTTGTTGGATCCTTCTCCAGACAATGTTTTGCATGCAAGAGAGTTGGGCATAGAGCTAGTGAATGTAGAATTCAAATGATGAATTGGTTTAATGGAGGTAGAATGAATCAATCTTTTTTCGGCTACTGCTATACATGTAATAAGTTTGGACACAAAGAAAATCAGTGCAAATCAAGGGTTAATGGAGGTCAAACAAATCAGGAAAATGTTGTTTGCTATGACTGCAACAAACCTAAACACATTTCAAGAGTATGTAGAAGTAAAAAGGGAAAGCAATATGATTCAATAAAGAATAATGAACTAGTGAAGACTATTTATAAGAATCAGGTTAAGCAAGAAATGAAAAATATTTAGAAGAAGAAAGAAGAGCCAGAAAAATCAGATGCATCTATGTACCCATCCGGTGCAGACAATTTCTCTAGCAATTAGACCCAACATGGTCTTAGGGGGAGCTTTAATAGAAAATTGTTCAAACCCCCTGGATATTTGGCATGCCAGTCTTTGGCACGAAGATATGTTGTAAGGAATGGATAAATAGAGGTTATGTAAAAGGAATCAAAATAAAAGGTGTAGACATGATCATTTGCAGAGAAAATTAGGGTTTTTATGTGTAATGAAGAAGGATTTTTATCAACTTTTTGAAATCTACCACATTTAATGCAAATTAGGGTAGATCGTTGGTTTACAAAGTGATTTTTTAAGGAATTTTGATCACTTATGCATTTCAAGAAAGTGGAGAGCGATTTGGAGCATTCTTGAGGTGATTTGAAGAGTGAACTATACAAACCCTAGTTTTGGTTTTCACGAAGGAAAAAGGTATTTTGATTTTCTATGCTATTGTGGGTTTGTGAGAATCGCCTTTTTGAAATTATTTGAGCTCAAATTGTGAAAATGGCAACTTTTGTAGTCATTAATCTGTCGGAAAGACCTAGACTGTCCTATAAGAAATATTCTATGAAGGTTTTCGAAGACACCCTCTAGGCGCCTTCTCATTGATTCCTCACGAAGTTATGCCTATTGAAGACACTAGGGTGTATATTCGAGTTAAGACTGAGGAATACAATCATGGAAAATTGATAGACATGTAGTAGAATGAACTCACTGGGGATGATTTCTTGGTAAAACCCGAGTATTCAAACATTGTTGCGAAGAAATTGGATCAATGGAATTACTTTCCTAATTTCAACTCCATTATTGATGACAAGTATGTAAAACCAGCTCTTAGCAGTATGCATGATAAGTTCTTGTGGACTGACATACCTCATCTTATAACCAAGGAAGCAATTAAGTTTGTTACCATACTTTGTGATACTGGACCGATACCCGTGTTGAAATCTGTGAAGAATGAAGTGGTGATGGAACTTACCAGAGCTACATATGACAAGAGAGATCTTACTACAAAGCCTATAACTAATCCTGCTATGAAGTATGTTGCAATAATGATCGAGCATAAGATCTACTTCATGAATAGAGAGAATTTTGTATCTTCTATAGAAATTCACACTAGTTATGACATGGCAACTAATGGTGCAGATTATGATTTATGTGAACTTCTCTGGAAGAAGTTGTTTGAGAATTTGAAGATGACCAGGGAGAAGAAATATGCTTTTAAATTTAGCTCTTTGATTGTGTGTTTTCTATTCTATTTCCTTAGGATACATTATGGAAGAGATGATGTGGCAATTTGGGACACATATAGATCAGATGCACATCAAATCTTTGAATACATGCATAATTTGGGTGATTTAAAGGCTTGAGATAATGCTCTAATGACATTCTTTGTTGTGTTCAAGAGCAACATGAATGAAAGAGAAAGGATTCCTAAGAAAGATGTTCAGAAATACAAGAATGATATCATTTTTCATGTCTGCTTTGATGATTGCATGATTGGTGTCATTGAACCCTGGACCATCTAGATACAACCTTTGGGTTATGATATTACAGAGGATGAAGCCAAAGGTTATGTGTAAGTTTTGTTGAAAATTCCTAAAGATGCCAGTGAACCAAGAGTTGGTACTTATGTAGAAAAATCTATGGAAGTTCACTTGGAGCATAGGAATCCTATGACGAGAAAGAATGTAGATGTAATTCTTAAGAAGGTTGGCTTCACTAATGAAGAAATTGCACAAGGTAGAGCTATGTGAGAGTAGGTGGCTGGAGAATCATTAGGACCAAGGAGATCTGGTAGGACTACTTCAAGACCAACCACAACTCTTGTAGTGAAGATAGAACCTATTGTTACTGGTAAAGGCAAAGGACCAACTCCTTCTAGACTCAATACAAGATCTAGGAAAAGAAAAGAGACTCCTCCTGTGGCACCAGTGAAGAGAGGAAAGGAAGAAAAGGCTACAAGGGATAAGAACCTCAACATCACCGAGGAACAAGAGGAAGAGGAGGAAGACCCTACAATAAAATTGGTAAGAAAGAACAGAGGAGGCATGTCCTTTGGTGAAGGTGCTTCATAGGAAGCAAGTGTTGGTTCTAAGATATTTCATTATGTGTCATCCTCTGAGGAAGATGAAGAACAAGGTTTTGGTGTTCGTGTGCACACCAAACTAGAATTAAAGAAGGATAAGATGTCAGAAGAAGCTTCTCTGGACCAGGAAGAACAAAAGGACTCTCCGGTGAGACCTAGTTCCCCTTTTAGATTAGAGGCATTAGTTAATTCCTTGATACATTTTGAAGATATGCTAAAGCCTACAGTAGAATATTATACTCAGGTAGGTAGAGAGGATAGGAAAACTTTGATTTTAGCTATTATTCAGTATGTTTGGGATTATGTAAATAACAATGTACTTGATAAATTATGGGAAACCTTGATGAAAATGAAATCAGAGGCTGTTAATTTGGAAGAAAAGATTAGAAATGATGCATTTGAGAAACTTGGGTCCTCTTTGACCTCAAATGGTTTAGAAACTCTGAAGAAGGTCTGTTCAAAGATGTTCTGAATGAAGAAAAGAGTGAACACTTTGATGACAAAGGACAAGAAGTAGATAAAGAAGATAACGAAAGAAACTACAATAGCCATCAGGAGTATGGCTAAGAAATATGGAATGTTTGGTGCACTCCCATCCGGTTTTTCACCTAAATCAGGAGAAGTTTCTACAGAGGTTAAAGAAGACATTCCTTCTAGTACAGGTGATACAAGAATTCCTCTAGAAACAAATGATACAGATATCCCTCAGGATATAAGTGTCAAAAATGATTCTCTAGAGATATAGAAGCAAAATGTTGAAGAAGCTGAGCCTGAGAAGCATGATGTTGTCCCTCCGGAGCATGTTGAAGAAGAAAAGGATAATGATGAAGGTGAAAAAGATAAAGTTGAAGGAGAAAAAGATAAAGATGAAGGTGAAGGGAATGAAGAAGAAGGAAACAAAGATGAAGTTGAAAAGGAAGAAGAAGATGGAAAAGAAGAAGAGAAAATAGAGGTAGAAGAAAAGGAAGAAGGAAATGTAGAGGAAGACGAAAGAAATGGGAAATTTTTCAGGAAGAATGAAGAAGATCCAAAGTAGGTTATAGATTCTTAAAGGTCCCTCGGAGAATCCTCCTCTGGCAATGATGTTTTGAAAGGCTTGTTATCCAAGCAAATCAGGTTCCAGCTAGTTATTCCTCTAGAACTTCTATAACTCCCTATGATTCAAGGTAGTGTGGACTTGTTAAGGTTTCTCCTGTTCATAAGTTGGTGTTAGGGGATGCATTCCATGCATCCAAAAGAAGATAAATTCTAGAAACACACCAGAAAGGAATAAATCTTATGGATGATGCTATCAACGGTTTGTAGGAGGCCACCACCAGTACATCAATGGGTACATCTCTCACCCTAGTAGAGAATCTAAAACTTCTATTGGACTCCTTTAAGGAGTATTCCTCTGGACTAGGTGAGAAGACAAAGTAAGAGGTTCAAGAGAAAATTGCAGAAAAAATACTTTTGGCACTTCATGATAAGTGTGCTTTGGCACACACCAATGTTGAAAAGAGTTTGGAAGTTATGTAGGCTTGTGATTTTGAAGTAAATACTATATTTTCTTACTGCATAAAGTGGTCGGATGCCACTCAAAGCATTAAAAATATCATGGACTCCATTGAGTCCCAGTTGACTGTTGTCTCTAGTACCTATAGTGCATCCAAAGATAGAGACATGACAACCTGGAATGCTATCTCTGGTCACAGAGAAAAATTCTTTATTCTACAAAAGCAGGAGGATATCATCAGAAGATTCGGTTAGCTAGGTGACCTAGTGAGAATGGAGTATACTCTGGTTTCCAATTCCTTGGTGAATGCAGAGAAATTAGAGAAGATCAATCTGACTCCTAGTACTTTGGATGATGCAGAAGAAAGTCTGGTAGAATTGGAATCTTTGAACAAAATGTTGATAGCTGCTAAGAAGAGTTGGGAGAATGGTAAGGTAGCTTGGAAAGGTATTCTTAAGGAGCTTCAAGGCTCACCATCCTCCGGGTAATGTTTTTTTTTTTATATACTTTTTGGACCACCCTTTGTCCTTGATGTCAAAGGGGGAGAATATGCCTTAAGAGGTCTGTATGGGGAGAGAATCTTATGAAGAGGAAAGGGAAAGAGTGTATTGTACATAGGAGTTTTTGTAAATTCTTTTGGCACATATTTCCATCAATGACAAAGGGGGAGATTTTTGGAAGAATGAAGAATATCTTATTATACATATTTTGTGTTGTCATTGATGTCACCATGTTATATGAGTTGCAATTACAAGTTTAAGCTCAAGTTTGATCCGGTATTCTAAACCAGTATCTGAACTGGTATGTAGTCACTATCCTCTAGTATTTTGGTCTACAATCCTTCACTAATAATTATTGTTGCTTGTGGTTTTGGTAAATGGTTTTTAGATGTTGGAAGCTTGTAAATTCATAATCTTGTGTGCTTAGGTGCTAGTACAATGAGTTGGAATTACTCTGTTGTTGCATTTTGCTATTAGGTCTATCTCTAGCTGACCTAATGGATAGTTGTTGGTATGATGAATTAATTTTGTGTTGCGGATGTATTTGTAACCTATATTAGGTCCATCCCAACATGTTGTAGCATGCTACACATTTAAATTTTTTTTGGAAAAAAAAATTTACATGCTTGAAGCTGACAGTTATCTTTTAGATGAATAAGGGTTGCATCTAATTAGGCTGACCTAGTTGATGCTTTCAAATGAATTAGGTATATATATTGGATAGTTTTGAGATTCTTAGCATGAAGTATGATGCGAAGTTGAGTCAGAGAAGAAAAGTATGTGAAGATGATGAAGTGTGTTAAGTCAGTTTATTGAGCATCAAAGAAACTGAATCAACACTTGTTAGTTGTAACTTTATTAGTTTGTTTTCTAGTTTTAAGCCACTTTGTTATTGTGTCTTTTGTAGGTAGTGAGCCTTGTATCTAGATAGTGAGTCCTTTTGGGTAGTGATCCCTTTGGAAGTGAGCCTCTTTGTAATCAATTTTGGAATTACTCTATATTGTGAGCTAACCTTCACCGTGGTTTTTCCCATTTTGGGTTTTCCATGTAAAAATCTTGGTGTTCATGTGTTGTGTGCTTTTATGTTTTGTTAATGCTCTTGCTTATCTTTACTATTATATGCATTGGAATAATTGGATGGTATTTTTTCAATAAGTTTAAGAAGATATTGATTCACCCCCCCCCTCTCAGTATCTTGGGTATTCAACAAAGGTATGCCACAAGAACCTTTAAATTTCAATAAATCATTTCTAGTTGGTAATCAAAATTTCTCTACTTGGAACACCCAAACTTTTCCAAATACCCAAAACTAATGGAAAAAACCTTTGCAATGGAAAAAACCTTAGCAAAACTAGAACCACAAGTAACCAAATGTATGTCCACAACAAAATTTCCAAGGCTCTAATTAGAACCCTTAATGGATAGTGCAACAAAATCAATGAAAACCACAATGGAAAAAGGGCCAATAGTGAAAGCACCAAAATATGAATTACCAACAACCTTTGTTTCCTTCTCAACCACAATAGTAGGCCATCATGCCCAATCCATCAAACCCAACATCTTAACCACCAAGAGCACTAGAATTACCTGCACAACCTACACCTAACTCCAATAACAAGCCTATCTAATACACTAACGAGGCTATTCAATATCCCACTTATGGGGTAGAGGTGAGTTATGCCCACCTTAGGTTAGGGGAAACACTGGCTAGGACTTCATCCTCTCAAATCACTGAGGTGGTAAATGCAAAACCCACAACTGAAGATTTAGACAATTCACCTCTAAAGCTTGGGTCAAATCATGTAAACTAGACTATTTCAGGTCCAAATTCTCTATTCCCTAAGTGTTTATTTATTCCAAGACATCATACCCAAGCTGAGATAGACCTATTGGGTCAGCTTAGGGATGTAAGTATCAAAATTCCCCTCATTCAAGCTATCAAGGATATCCCAATTTATACTAAGATAGTAAGAGACCATTGTCTTAAAAATCTAGGGAGAGAGAGGAAGGGCCCTCAGATAGTTCATGTCCTAGGGAACCTTGTTGACATTATGCTAGGGAATATAATTGTCCCTAAATATAGAGACCCTTGAAGTCTAGTAGTGGAAATTAAGATAAATGGGTGTTGTTTTGGCATTTTTTTGTCATTGATGTCAAAGGTGTTGTTACATGATGATTGGTGTATCTGAATTTTTGTTCTAAGACAAGATATGACATATTTTATTCTTGCTTCATGACAAGGTACTATGTTGATATTTGTATTGTTGGATTCTTGTTTACAAAGGTGTTGATGCAAGTTGAGTTGATGCTAGTCATCTCATGGTACATAGCGGTGCAAAAGTGATAAGTATTTTCCAAAAGGTGCTTGTCCATTTAATTCTTGATGTCCACCATAGATCTGAGATTATTACTTCAGAGGTTGCTTCATAATATGACATAGATGCTTCTTGATCTTTAAGGTATTTAGTGGGTTGATGTTCACAGAGTTGTTTCTTAGTGTTGGAAGTTTGTTGTCAGTGTTCATGGTTGTAAAGTGATTCATTTGTGTAGGATGTCAAAGGTGACAGTAGGTTTGTTGTTTAGGATACATGTTCATGGTGTTGTAGTGAATTGTCTTATGGTGTTGCTTCAAAATGTTGATAGAAAATATTGTTACTACATCTCAAGGTGTTGATGCTTATGTGCTCATATCATCATGGTATTGATGCAAAGGTACTTTATGGTTGTTGATCATTTCATGATGGTAGTGAAAGAAGTTTTCCTAAATACATAGTTGAAGAAAGCATGATAACTTTAATGCTTAAAATATTACTCTCTTTGTTCATGATCAAAAGTATGTGTTGACTTTTTAGAGGCTTAAGGTTTTTTTCTTTTTGAAGGTTTCTTAAAAACCCTAATATCTAGGGTTTATCTTTTGTTAAGGTTTTTTACGAAAAGAGTGATTTTTTCTTATAATTTGAAAGTGACTTATGATTGTCGGTGGATGGTCACTTAAGTAAAGACATTAAGGGATTTATCACATTGGTTTACCAGCCCTTCTTCCTTAACTAGCTCAATAGGTTAATATGCTTTATTCAAATCCTTAAAGGAAGATCAAAGGTCATTATTTAATTGAGATCCTGGAGGGAGTTATTGATCTATGGTTCTTATTCAAACCTCAAAACATCTAGTTTACCATGTTTCAATTTGATAGGAAGTAAAAAATTCTACTGAGAAGAATGGCACCAAACTAATTGTATGCTCGAGATTGAATGGTGTTTTGTATTCTATCCTTCAAGGGTTGTGATAGGAGTTTGAAAGGATAATCTAATGTGAACTATGTTTTGGATGGAAGAGAGGATTTAGAAGATAATATCATGCTTTTATTATGAATTAACAGAGAAAGGAAGATCTATATAGTAGAGTATGAGAGAGTTTTGAGTGCATTGACATGATGGTTTTGAATACAAAGGAGAAAATTTGAACAACAGTTTAGGATCTGTGTATGACTTCTTTCAACAGTGAGTAATCCCTGCCTAAACTATTGTGTTAGAGAGTGAAATCAATGATGATCACAACTTAACTAGAGGTAAGGACAGTATAATGAGTTTAGATGACAATTCTCTTGTTGTGTGAAGGAATGTGTGCATAAATTATGTCTTGTTTTTCTTCTGTGCACATATTAGTATGATATGAAAGAGGTAGCAAGTGAATGGAGTGATCGGTCATTGTTCAAATGTCCATATTTGATATTATTATGTAGAGATAACCTATATATGTAGTTTGGTTTGAAGTTAAGGAGTGAGAAGAGAATGTTCAAATATCTATGTTTGACATTATTGTGTAAAAGAAATGTGTGTGCTGTGTTATTGACCATTCAAAGAATATAGCAATAAAAGGTGTGTACAAAGGTCATTATTCACTATTTGTATCTATTTTCTCATGGTGTTTGTTGAAGGAGAGTCTTGTAATGGTTTGGTAATTTATGTATGAAAGAAGGGTCTCATTCTGAGTATTTGTATGTGAATAATGGAGATGGAGAGTTGTTGATGCGGAGACTGAGAAATGGATTGTATGGAAACAAAGTAACCCTCTGAATTTGGTTCATTTCTTTTGGAGTGTGGCAAGTTTTCTTGTGAGGCATAGTGAGAAGCTAGTGAGGCAATTTGGAAAGCCAGTAAGGCATGATGTTTTCTAGTGAGGCACATTGTAGCCAGTGAGGTGTTGTTAGCCAGTGAGGCACACAACTTGTAACCTGAAAGGTTTTGACCAATGAAGTCTAATGAAGCTTATTATCAGAGTGGATTGTTATCCTTGTAGGGTTTTCCACTCATAAATCTAGTGTTAAGTCTCTTTTTAGTGGTTTCTTATATGGTTCTTGATTGGATATCTTTTCTCATGTGTTGTATTTTGATTTACATGTTATTGTGACTCTCTCCACATTCAATATCCAATATTTTTGAAGTGTTTCAATGGATTGCTTTGCATAATTCAAGTGAGTTAAGTTTTGGAATTTGATTTGTGATTAGACCATTGATTCACCCCCCTCTTAGTGGTCCTATACTCCAACAATGTGACCCTTATCAAAAATACCTTGATTGACTTAGGGGCAACCATTAGTGTCATGACTAAGGAAAAAATTCAACTACTACAACTAGTAAACCTTAGACCTACACCTATTCTTTTACAGTGGGTAGATAGGTCAATAGTGAAACTTGAGGGGATCATTGAGGACTTAGTCATAACATTAGATTCATGGGAGTATTATGTAGATTTCATATTCTTGTAGCCAAAGGCCAACCTTGTAGTATATCCACTTATTTTAGGTAGACCATGGTTAGCAACAAATGATGCATTAATAGGTTGTAGGTCTGGGAACATGATAATATCAAATGGAACAATGACCAATAAATTGGTCCTCTATCCACCAACCCAACCTCACAAAAATATAGACCAAACTATATGGCCTACCTCGGATGAAGAAGACCACTATTCCTTGCAAAATATCATGACTATAGAATGTAGCCCCCTATTGCCAAATCAAGACAAGAATTATTTATGACCACATCATATAGAATAACTATGGTAGGGACCCACAACAACAAGACTGTCTTTCATGTCTGCAGGATCCACTGTAGAATATTATACCTGCAAATTCATCAGAGGAAGTATCCCAACTTTTCCATTCTCTACTACCACAAGAATGTGTACCCAACATTAGTGGACTTGAACTGTCATCTATCTAATCAATATCTAAGACATTATAAATTATGGCAGGTAAAATGTTGAATGCTAACAATGGACTAATTGAAGAGCAACAAAATTCTCTGAACACTGTGTTGTAGGCACATGCAACAACCTTTGTATGGGATGATGATGACATGAAGGTGTTTGATATAGACCTGTGCATGCATAGGATCTACATAAATGATGGTTTCAAGAAAATTAGACAACCCTAAAGGAGAATGAACCTTTCCTTAAGAGAAATAGTTAAAACTGAGCTACAAAAACTGCGTGATGTAGGCTTCATTTACCCTATTTTTGATAGACAATGGGTGTCACCTTTAGTTATTATCCCCAAGAAAGGAGGAAAATGGAGGGTATGTGTGGAATATAGGGAGCTAAACACAACCACTAGAAAGGATCACTTTCCACTACCTTTCATTGACCAATTGCTTGATTCCTTAGCAAGCAAACATTGGAAAAATGAAGAACATCTCATTTTGTTATTTTGTATTATCATTGATGTCACCATGATATATGAGTTGCAATTGCAAGATCAAGTCTGAAGTTATTTTGGTATTTTGGTCTGGTATCTGAATTGGTATTTTGCTTACATCCTCTAGTATTTTCATTTGCATTTGTTTGCTAGTGATTACTATTGCTTGCAATTTTGGGAAATAGTTTGTAGACATCGGGAGCATGTACATTCAAGATCTCACGTATCCAGATGCTCGTATGGTGTATAGGTGTTACACTAGTATTTTAAATTGTGCTATTAGGTCTATCTTTGGCTAACCTAATGGATGTATTATGTAATGGTGAATTATTTTTTGTTATGTGGATATATGTGTGCGACCTATTTTAGGTCCATGCTAACTTGTTGTAGCATGTTGGATGTGTGAATTTATTTTTGAGAAGTTTTTGTGAAATCTTGAAGCCAATAGTTAGTAGTTTTGGTGAATGAGAAGTGCATCTAATTAGGCCAATGTAATTGATGCTTGCAAAGAGATTTGATATATATATATATATATATCAGATAGTTTTTGAATATTGATAATTGTAATGGTTATGATTTGAATGTGAGTGTGAAGAAGAGAAAATATGATGAAGTGTGTCAAGTTAGTTTATTGAGCTTCATTGAAACTGAATTTGTACTCATTAGGTGTACTCTATCAGTTCATTTTCTAGCTTAAAGCTATTTTTGTCATTGTAATTCTGTAGGGAGTGATCCTTTGTTTTGGAGAGTGAGTCCTGGTAGTGAGCCACCAATTTTGTAATATCTTATAACTGGTTATACTATATTGTGAGCTAACACTCACAGTGGTTTTTCCCATTTTAGGTTTTCCACATAAAAATCCTGGTGTTCATGTGTTCTGTGATTTCATGTTTTGTTAATGATTTTACTTATACTTGCTATTGTATGCATTGGAATAATTGGATGGTATCTGATCAAAAAAATTAAGAAGATACTAATTCACCCCCCTCTTAGTATCTTGGACATTTAACAGTAAAAAGTAATCCTTTGATGCAAAGTAGGGGTGGAAAACTCCAAACATCCTCAAATAACCAAAATTTCAATCTCTTAAGCATTCAATGGCGGGTTTTCATTCATTAGCCCACATTCTCCTTGTAGCCTTTCCAAACTGGTTTTTCAACCATAAATTCCAATATAGACATGCTATCAAAAAGGTAAACACATTTTTAGATACCCATTTGGGCTTTACTCAACATACTTCAAAACTAGGGTAGGTTCTTTTGTATGGAATCCTCCAAAAATTGACTGTTCTACTGCCATTTAGGCTTAATTTGCTTGAATGGCCTAGGTAGCAACAAGGTTTTTGAACTGCAGGCACTAAATCTTCAATCCAACACCTCAAGCATATCACACAGGGTCTAAACCATCAATTCCAACCATCTAAAACACTTTCTCAAGAGCTTTTCATCAAAACCCTTTCTATATAGTCACTAAGCCTAATACATGAGGATATTAGGCTAGGGAATCAACTTGCACATGCCAAACACCTTCCCCTACATTTGAAAATTTGTGAAAACCAAAAACATGCCTACTTATTCCATTCCACCAAGTTTCAATGGATTTCACTAGGTGGAATGAAACTTATTCCATTTTTTCAATCACTAGCAACCCTAACCAGGGTTTCAACCAGTCTGAACTAAAATGCCTTTAACTTGCACAAATATTAATAAAAATGAACCAAACTGAGTGAAATGGCTAGTGGACTTAGTGCTCCATCAGCTCCAATTGAATTCAGATCATGAGGATGTTGTACAGGACCGTACAATGCACTGTAGCAACAAAATTACGTTCAAAATTGTAGAAAACAAAGGTATTTTTTATTGATTCAACTTCAAACTTGCAAAAACCAACCCAAAATTTGACCACACAAGGTCTTTTAAACATTCACAACCCTTTTCTAACTACTTCCAACTAATTTTCCAATTACAAACTAACAAAACATCATTAGACCCCTATTATGACAAAAGTTGCAAGAGTTGCATTGACAACAATTATGCAACATGACAACATTTTGCACTTAACCTCTAAATCACCCCTATTGACTCAAGACTAAGTAAAACACACTTGAAATGGTCATGCAATAACTTATTACATGCTATTGACTTAAACAAAACAAAGCATCAACATTTGACCCCCCTTGGAGGTATGACAACCTGGGTGCTCCTGCACCATACTCCCCAGACAAAGAAAACTTAAGTTCCACTTGAGGATAGACCTCCAATTGTGTTTCCATGCTTCAAAATACCATCTTTAGTCATCCAAGATGCATCCTCCTTTGGAAGACCTCACCATTTGACCAAGTACTGGTAGTAGACCTTCCTCCTTGTCCTCTTAAGCTCCTTCTTGTCCAAAATGCACTCCAACTCTAAAGGTTGGCTTGATGGAAGATCCCTGATCCATTCTTCATCTTGCATTGATGAACCTACATTAGAACTTGCATCAACATCCCCTTTATAAGGGTAAAGATCAGAAACATTAAAAATAGGAGAAATGGCAACTCCAGGAGGTAGTTTAATCTCATATGTATTCTCTCCAAATTTGTGCACAACTTTGTATGGCCCTATTTTATTCATTTGCAACTTAGAGTACTATGCTTTAGGGAATCTTTTCTTCCTTAAATGTGCTAAAACCAGGTCTCCAACCTTGAAATGAACCTATCTCCTCCTTTGATCAACATTTTTCTTGTATTTCTCAACATGCTTTTGAAGATTCTCCTTAACCTGTTGGTGGACTTCTTACATTTCCACAACAAATTGTTCAACTTCAACACTCCTTTCCATCCCACTAACATCTCTCAATTCAAATATACCCCTAGGTTGCATACCATAAACAATTTCAAAAGGGCTCTTACCTACACTCCTGTTCACTGAATCATTGTATGCAAACTCAACTTGAGGAAAAACCAGATCTCATTGTGTTGCATGCTCCTTTGTTAGACATCTTATAAGGTTTCTAAGGCTTCTATTCACCACCTTGATCTACCCATCAGTTTTGGGGTGATAGGAAGAACTAAAAGTCAAATTTGTCCCAAGTTTCTTCCATAGAGTTCTCCAAAAATGACCAACAAATTTGATATCCCTATCAGATACAATACTAAGAGGTAAACCATGGATTCTTACCACCTCTTTGAAGAAGATTCCTGCAATGTATGAAGCATCATTAGTGCTCTTAAAAGGTATAAAGTGTGCCATCTTTGAGAACCTATCCACAACAACATACAATGAATCAAATCTTCTTGGAGTTCTAGGAAATCCCATTACAAAATCCATGCTTAATGATTCCCGAGGCCTATTTGGGATTGGAAGAGGTTGATATAACCTACATTAGTGCTAGTTCCTTTAGCCCTTTGACAAATGGTACACTTATCCACAAAGTTTCTCACATCAGTTTGCATTCTTGGTCAATAATAGTGCCTCTTCAATTGCTCCAATGTCTTATCCAACCCAAAGTGACCCACAAGGCTATCACTATGCTTTTCTTTGATCAAGTTAGTCCTCATAGAACAAATAGGAATACACAATTTTTCCCCCTTAAATAGAAAACCATCTTGGATCAGAAAATATAACCATTTCTCATTATTGCTACTACAAGGATGCAAACAACTTTCATAAATTTCCTTAAAATCCTCATCTTCAACATACATACCTTTTAGGGAATCCACTCCTAGACTATGTAACTAAATTTCTTGTACCATCAAAGCCCTCCTACTTAGTGTATCTACCACCTTATTTGACTACCCTTTCTTGTGCCTAATGGTAAAAGTGAAACCTTGTAAATGCTCAACCCATTTCACATGCCTATGGCTAATATTTTCTTGACTATATAGAAATTGCAATGCATGATTATCAGTATACACCAAAAATTATTTAGGAAGCAAGGAATGTCAAAATTTCTTTAATGCTTGTACCATGGCATACATTTCAAGGTCATAAGAGGAATACCTTTGCTTGGCTTCATTCAACTTTTCACTTAAAAAGGCAACCGGTCTATTTTCTTGGCTTAAAACAACACCTATAGCATGGCTACTTGCATCACACTAAATGGTGAGAACCTTATCAAAACTTGGAAACGTTAGTATGGGCTTCTCAAAAAATTTCTTTTTCAAGTATTCAAAACTCATATCAACATCTTTAGTCCAAACAAATTTCTTCCTGTTATCACCCTTAATTGTATCAATCATAGGAGCACACACATGACTGAAACCTTTTATAAATTTCCTATAGAAGTTGGCTAGACCATAAAAAATCCTTACCTCAGCCACTGATCTAGGAGTGGGCCAACTTAAGAAATCCTCTATCTTACTTGGATCCATCTTCAAAGAGCCATTGGTGACCACAAAGCCAAGGTAAACCAACTCTGTTTTCAAAAACTCACACTTCTTCAAGTTTATCATAAGTTTTTCTTCATGCAACCTCCTCAAAACCAATTCTAAATGCTGCAAATGTTCTTCTTTAGTTTTGATAAAAACAAGAATATCATCAAGATACACTACCACAAACTTACCAATGAAAGGTTTAAGCACCTCATTCATCAAGCGCATGAAAGTACTAGGGGCATTTGAAAAACCAAAAGGAATTATCATCCATTCATACAACCCCTCATTAGTCTTGAAGGCTATTTTCCAATCATCACTAGGTATGATTTTGATTTGATGATAGCCACTCTTGAAAGGATCACAACTACTAGAAAGGATCACTTTCCACTACCTTTCATTGACCAAGTGCTTGATTCCTTAGAAAGTAAAAAGTACTCCTTCATAGATGGATATAGTGGCTATGAATAGATAAAGATAGCTCTAGAGGACCATGATAAAACCACATTTGCATTCCCTTGGGGCACATATGCCTATTCTATTCTTCTCTTTGGACTATGTAATGCCCAGACCACTTTCAAGAGGGAAGTACTAAGTATCTTCTTAGATTATGCTCAGTAATCCATGGAAATCTACATGGATGATTTCACCACCTATGGAGTAACATATGAAGAAGAAATCAACATTCTAAGAAAGTTTTGAAAAGGTGTCAAGAACACAATCTATCTCTAAGTCATGAGAAATGTTTCATGATGATGATTCAAGGGATTTTTCTAGGGCATTTTATATCAAGTGAAGGAATTCAATTGGATCCCTATAAAATCAAGATCATCTCTACACTTTTTGTGCCACAAAAACATAGAGATGTAAGGAGATTTCAAGTACATGTAGGATACTATAGTAGGTTCATTTAGGATTTTAGAAAAATTGTAGCACCTCTATTTTTTTTACTCACCAAATATATAGAATTTTATTGGACCACAAAATGTTAGCACTCCTTTGAAGCACTTAAGACAGCCTTGAAAAAGGCACCTATCTTAAGAGGGCCAAATTGGAATTACCTTTCCATATAAACACTGATGCTTTTGATTTTTCTATAGGAGCAATATTGGTACAAAATGAAGGTAATAAGGAATATGTTATCTACTACATCAACATGAACTTACAAGGAACATAACTCAACTATACAGTTACAAAGAAATAGATGTTGACAATTGTTTATGCTATTAACAAGTTTAGGCATTACATCACTAGGTATCTAGTCTTTATCCACATAGATCACACTACAATAAGGTACTTAATGAAAAAACTTGTGGTTGGAGGTAGACTATTCAAATGGCTACTCTTACTACAAGATTTTGATATAACAATAGTGGATAAGCTTGGGAAGGCTAATGTGGTGGCATATTTTCTGTCTAGATTACCCACACAACTAGAAGAATGTGTTGTGGATGACTCTTTTCTAGATGAACATTTATTTTCTCTCAATGTACACACACCATGGTTTGATGATATTGCAAATTACTTAGTGACATGGTAGATAACATCACATTTCTCTACTAGATAAAAGAGAAAGTTAGTGGATAAAAGCTTTCCATATTCTTGGGTAGTTGGTTATCTATTCTATACAGGTCTAGATAATATTAGGAGGAGATGTATAAGAGAGGATTAGGTCTTTGATATCCTAAAATCTCTCCATGATGAGCCTTGTGGGGGTCACTTTGTAGCCAAAAGGATAGCATTTATGATCTTAAAAATTGGTTACTATTGGCCAACTCTCCATCAAGATTCAATAAATTATACAAGTTATGAATTATGTCAAAGAATGGAAAACCAACAAGGAAAAATGAGATTCCTTTGTAGCTAGAGTTAGCACTAGCACCATTTGATAAATGGGGGTTGGACTTCATTAGCACAATTTCACCAGTGTCTAATAATAAAGAGTATATTTTAGTTTGTACAAATTAGCTAACAAAGTGGGTTGAAGTCAAGGCATTACAATTTGCAAGAGATGAAAATGTAGCTAAGTTCTTGTATGAAGACATCTTTACCAAGTATGGAGTACCTAGAGAAATTGTAATTAATCAAGGTCCCCAATTCACTTTTGAACTCATTTCTAAATTGGTTAATGAATGTGAAATCAAGCATAGAAAATCAACACCTTATCACCCTCAAGTCAATGGGAAAGTGAAGGTTACAAACAAAGAAATTGAGAATATTTTGACAAAAATAGTGTAAATTTATAGGAAAGACTGAGCAACTAGATTACCTAAGGTAGTATGGGCCTATAGAACATGGAAAACAACTATAGGTTTCACACCTTATGAGTTGGTGTATGGTAAAACATCATTATTTCCAATAGATTTTGAATACAAGACACTTAGAACAGTAGTGGAACTAGAAATGGACTTGAAAATAACATAGAAGGAGAGAATACACAATCTGAATGGGCCAGATGAAATTAGAATGGAGGCCATACATCACACAGGGATAATTGAAAAACATAGGACTAAATGGCATGATTAGTTTTTAACGACTAAAGAATTCAATGTGGGTGACTAGGATTTATTATATGATTCCAAATATAAAGATTATAAGGGGAAGCTACAATCTAGATGGTTGGGACCATATGAAATACATCAGGTATTCCCCAATGGACAAATCAAATTACAAATCATAGATGTAGTTAGCTTTTCATTGTTAGTTAATGGACAAAAAATGAAGATATACAAGAAGCCAACATAGAAAGATGATTTTCTTCTTTCTCCAATGTATCAATATGGTCAAAATAGTGGTTATAATACAAACATACTACCACAAGATAATAACTTAGTAGTAGATACTACTGGTTCTCACAATGAATGAGTAGATGAGCTACACAACTTTCCTCCTAAGGGTACTTAGGTATAATTCATAATCCCACTTCACATGCACACATTGCACAGGTGCCACAATCAACAATTCTTTTCAAGATTTCTTCACTATGCAATAGGGACCTATAGCATCATGAATAAAATTTGTCACAATTCAATTCGTGTTGATGAAGGTACTTGTAACAATTACTTGTTAGAGAATTCAAAAATTTATGCCAAATTAATTGCATATCATCCACATTCATTCCACTTTTTTTGCCAATGTAACCATAATCTTGTCATATCACTACATGTAGCTTGACCACTCCATTCCACGTCACCTATCTCGAATTTCATGCATTTGACCTATCACTTCACATTTCATCATCTGTACATACCACATCTTTTAATTCAAATGCACCAACCTATCATTTCCTCCATTACACATACCAATTAACCAAAGTCAAATCAAAATCAAGTTGTGAACACTCTTCCAAAAGTTTCACACGCATGGAGTTATGTTTCTCTAAACTGATAGGTATATATACTAATTTTCCAAAATTAACATATATTTCTAGTGCATTCAATATGTCCTCACATTTATTTTTGCATGCTTTACACTCATTAATCTTATTTCCATAATCAATAATCATACCCTCCGCCTAGTCACATGCATTGAAGTGAGGTCACTTCAAGATTTTAGTTGGGGGGAGATAGTATATATTCATGTAGACACTTAAAAATGTCCTGAATGATATCATACACTTGAATCGGGTATACTAACACCGCTTCATCCTCAAACCCATCATCTTTTTGCTTAATTGATTAAATAAGCCTAGCTATTTAATTAATTATGTCATTTGCATCTATTAATCTAATTAATTTAATCAGGTTAATTCACCCCCTTTCATACTAACATTTCGTCCTATTAAATTAAATAAATCAAATAATTTAATTTAATCTCTAAAGTCCTCTTATGTAATTAAATAACCCTAATTTATTTAATAAAATATCATTCCACTTTTCCCATTTTTTATTAAATCACTTTATTTAATGAATATCATGAAATTCCCCTAATTGCATAAATTAAAACTTTGTTTAATTACCAATTACTAATAAATATAATCCCCCCACTTGCAAGGGAATATTCCTCCTTTGCACATTCCTCCAAAAAGAGAATATTTACATGAAATATTCCTTCTCCTTTTTGCACATTAAAACTTTTTTTTAATTTGCTAAATATATATTCCCTCACCCATAAGAATATTCCAAAGAATATTCTCTCTCCTCACTCATTTGAAGAAAATAAATATTCTCCTTTGTAACAAACTTCCAAAACTTCATGTGCAAGTTAACTTACAAAAGTGTGTTTGTTTGAAAGAATGAGAACCCTTGATTATTTCCTTGTTCCATGTGATCATTGATTCTCATTCGCTGATGAGAATCCATGATCCATGTTTCATATTTCCTTCATCTTTGACCATTGATTAGATTTTTCAATCTCAACCCTGCATTTCTCATTTTCTTTCTTATAAATAGGTCACTATTTGGAGACAAATGGATCCATCTTTTTCAAAGCAAACTCATGTTGTTGAAATCACTCACACTCACACTTATATTTATCACTTTTTTAGTATCATTTTAGTTTAATTACTTGCATTAATTAGCTTAGCTTCCATTAATGGCTTCCATGGTAATATAGATGCATTCATGTAGCTTATTTGGTAATTAGGGTTTCAATATTTTTAGCTTAAAATCAATTTAGATTAGCTTTGCACTCACACATCTTGATCATATTGGCATAAATCATGATTAAATAGCTTGCATCATGTGAGTTTAGGAGTTAAAATCATGTTTTATCACACATATCACAATGGCTTCATTAGTTTTCTTCAATAAAATTGATTGAAACAAGCTCATTACCTAAGGGATTGGGAAAGGGTCATCATTCCACATCAACGCAACACCACTCCCCCAATAGGATAAGTTTCAATAGATTAGAATAGGTCTTTTAGAAGCTTTCATGATCTTTAATATGTTAAGTTTTAATGAATTCCTAGTTTAGTGTTTATTTGAATGATCTCTATTGGATTGACGTTTAGTGGCATGAATATGCTTTGTATCCTCATGGATCGGGTGTAGTCATCACATACTAATCTGTTGGTCACATTTTGGCACTAGAAAGAGGGCACCGATCACATTTAATGATTTTTTCTCTTGAAGTCTATTTTTCTAGTTTTTGAAAATACAATGACACTCTAGGAGATTTCAGTGATGCCTTTGTAAGGAATCACCATATAGCAACACTTTTTAAGAAGATACAATGACACCTAATTAAAACACTGGTGCTGATTAAAATAAATGGTGATGCTAATACTTTTTAGAAGTATCAAGAATTTAAAATGATGATGCCACCAAATAGCGATGCTATCGTCGTCTTTTTCTTTCTACAAAGTGACACTCATTTGATTTATGGTGACGCTATCATGAACAACAACACTTTTTACTTGTAAGAAAAAATAGTAAATAATTTTTAGCATGTGATTTAAATTTATGATTTTATCTGCTTTTCGACACATTGTTGACTTCTCGCTTTCTTAGGCTAACTAGGTTTTGCAGGTTAGATGATAAAATTTGAAGTGAAGAAGCATTCTTATCTTTAAATCTTATAATTGTAACAAGTGTTGCAACACTTTTAGGGAAATTATAACCCATTTATCATGCTTATCATTTTATATGTTAGGACCAAACTAACTTTCAATTGGGTTTTAAAATGAACACTCAAATTGGTTAAAATTGAACCCTCACATTATTTTGCTTGTTAGCTTAAAATTGAACAATATAACTTCCACACTCAATTTGGTGCCTAAAATGAACTAACCTTTGCTTTGAGGGTTAAAATTAACAAGTGTTTACCATGTCTTGTGGTTTTCATTTTCGTCATTGAATGTGTATGCTCTTCTCTCACACCACTCAGTGATCTTGAGAATCAAAAGCATTCCTTTGACATTTTGTATAACCACCCACATATTTCAATTTGGATTTAAAATGAACCCCATGCTAGTGTGAGGAAAAGGCATTGTGTATGATCTCTCCTTGCACTTCATGTGATCTAGGAGACAAAAGAAAATGTACTTCCTTTCTTTTGTATACCTTTAGAAGTCCTACCACCCTGCTTTGAAAGGTGGGAACAACCCAAGTGGTAACAATCTAAATCCGAGCTTTTTCAAACTGCTATATAAAAAATGTGTTTGTGACGAAGTTCATAAGCAATAGGTGTGGATGTGTCATATCAACAAGTGCCAACCCTAGTGTCTACATGACACATCAAAATCCTTTCATAAGAAGGGACTGGGAGGCCTCTTGATAGAAATAATCTTGAGCTAATCTTGCTGCGTGTATGGTCACCTTGAACGAAAGTCCTTACTAAGAACCAATTGTTTAGAAGCCAAAAACCTTTATGCTTGTTGGTGCAAGAATGGTCATTTTGAAGCCACCCCACATTTTACTATTCATTGTAGAAACAGAAAAATCCTTTGGATCTACAGATCTTAAGGATTTGAGATTTGGTGTACCCGAGAAGTGTGTGCTATGTAAGGGGAAGCCAATGCCACCAAATCTCTAACTATTCACATTGTCTTATTGTTTGGAGAAATCCAAGTGGGGATTCTACAAGTAGTATCTTCTAAACGTAGGGTGGTAAATGCTTGCAAGTCAGTTTAATACTTTGCTTGATTCCAAAACAATTGAAAACAAACATCAACAAAGTCTTTTCAAAATTTCAAACCCTTTGGTCTAAGTATGGATACCCTTTGAAAAAACCTTGATATCGATGCTTTTCCTAAGTATTTTATTCTTAGAGACTTCTAAATATTTTGGTTTACATCTCAATCCATATTTTCCAAAGTTAACCTAGGTAACTATGCCCTTGACTTCATCCTTTTCACAAAATGGACTTGTGGAATTGATGATGTTTTTGACATAGATATTTAGTTTGAACTTAATCAAGACAAGTGTTTGTGGTAAAAGAAACTCATTTAAGCAAGATAAATTGAAAAATTGAACCCCACATGACCATTTGGAGACCAATCACTCTGATTGAACAACCCAACCTTACACTCGCTATCATTCAACCAAAATTTGAACTTTTTGAAGGAGAACAAACTGATATAATTAGTAGTTTGAGAAGATTCACTTTTGAAACAAAAGAAACACCCACCTAGTGGAGAAACACAACATACATCATAGAAAAAGAAGAGGAAAAAGCTAATATTGTGGCTGGAAGGCCCATATTACCACCTCTCATGTGGCAATAAATATCCTCTTTTCCGTGATCTTAGACTTCTCTAAATGATCTCACACAAAATCAAAATCCCCAAGAGAAGGTCTACATTGCTACTATTTCAAACTTAGACATCATAGTTCAAAGTACATTAGAAGATGTATCCTAAGACAATACTGCAATAGGAACAAGTTGGTAACAAGGTTTTATAGACTTATCCCATTGCATAATCCAAACATGTATGCTCAATATGAACCCATTATTTAAGTCAAACATTGGTATTTTTCACAATCTTAGGCCTGTCTTAGATGATCTCACATAAAATCAAAATCCCCAAGAGAAGGTCTACATGTTGTCACTTCAAACTTAAGCATCATAGTCCAAAATCTATCAAAGAACACCTTGTGGCACTCTACCAAAATAGGAATGGGTTGGTAAGGGTATTTTATAGATGTGCTTTAAAGAATAATCTAGAATTGTATGCCTTTTTTGAAAGTCAAAACGTTGGTCTTTTTCATGATCTTGAACTTCTCTAAATCATTGGGTATTTAGGATTTAAAAAATTTAGAGGTCTACCATGCTTCTCACTACCTTGGTCTTATCAAAGAAAGGTTCACTCTATGTCAACATTGGGTCAAACATTTCATCCACCCCTTCATCGAATTTCATCCTTCACTTCACCAAACTTTTTAAAAAAATCAAATACCCCAACACTTTGGACTTGAACATCTATCAAAACAACCCCTAACTTAGCTACCTTGTATGTGAAATGAATCCTTTTCCATGCACTTAGTTAAGTTAGTTATCATCTTTGAAATAGTTTATCTTGAAGGTCACAAGTCTATCCTAAATATTTCCAAGTTCATCAACATCCTTTATCCAAACATCAAAACATCAAAATTAAGTCAAAAGTATGGTCCCAAAACATTTACAAAAATAACTTCCCACATCATCCACCTTTTCATCTCCCATTATCATCATCTCTCCAAAAAGAATTAGAGCGTCCCTTCTACATAGATTCGAGTCAAATAGAGAGTTCAAACATTACAAATCTCAACATAACTCTCCTATAGGTGACCCAAAATTTATGGTAAAGACAAGATCACAACACAAGAGAATCATGGAGAAAATAAAAGTCACATATACCTCAAGTGATCCAAATCCTCAAGAATTTGATCCAAGAAGTCAAGTTACCCCATCACAACAACCCTCATCTCCATCAAGACCATATGCGATTGAAGACATTACAAATAACCTATTTGAACTTACTAGGGAGGAAATCATGGAACATCAAGCCTTAGAAAATGTAGCTCCAATTTCTCCATCATTTGTTGTGCAACCTTTCACACAAGGCTTAACAACTCCATCGCTAGGGATAAATCAAACATTCACTCCTAGTCTTGCAACTAGTCCTCCCAAGGACTTTGGTCTAACTCTTCCATTCAAAAGCAACACGCTTGTGGGTACTCTCAACACCAATCCACCTCAAAACACCACTTGGACACCAAAATTTGGTGCTTCTATCGTTCTCGAACACCCCTTGAATTAATATAAACCACTTACACTTCATGAATCCACAACAACCTCAACATATCAAGGGTACCCATCTTCATCCATCCCTACAAGTGTGCCCAACATCACGCAAGGAAGTATGGACCAAGTTTCTCAAATCAACCCATAAGGGCATGCCAACACCTTAACACAAAGTCAACCCTTTATGCAAATAGGTACATCTCTATCCAATCCTCCAACTGGTTCATCTGCACCATTGGTTTCAAAAAAATACATCCATCCCATCCATCATCAATCTAAATCAAAACAATCCCTTGGTCACTAATCCCATCAACCCACGTAATACCTTAACCACATCCCTAACGCAAGGAAATACCCAAGACATTGGAAAAGGAAACCTTTTCAATTAATAGACTCAAGGCCCTAGTGTGTGATTACCATCTTAAAATATAATGGCACCGTCCTCATCTTTCCCCACGGTCCCCTTCACCATGCAAAACCAAATGGAACCTCAAATTTACATTCCTCCATCTCAATCCACCATCTTACAAGGAATGTTAAACCAAGGGAACCCCCATCCTCTCATCAACAATCTACTACCCACTCAAAACATCAATACCCAAAATCCATCATAGATGTCCCAACAACCAACTCATCCTACATTGCAAGCACATGCCTAAGCTTTACAACAAGCACAATAGACTTATCAACAAGCCATCCAATAGTAGCAACAACAACAAGCAATCTTAGCAGCACAACAAGCATCCCTAGCAGCACAACAATAGTAGCAAAAACAACAAGAATCCCTAGCAGTGCAACAATAGTAGCAACAATAGCAAGTAGACCTAGTAGCACAACAACAATAGAAAGCACAACAAGCAGCCCTAGCAGCACAACAAGAAGAAGAATAAGCAGCCTTAGCAACACATCAAACAACCTTAACACAAAAACAACATCAAGCCCGTCAAGCAGCCTTAGCAATGCAACAAAAAGTAGCCTTAGTAGCCCAATAACAATAGCAAGTCTTACTAGCTCAACAGTATGCCCAACAACAAAAAGGTTCCTACTATAATCTGCAATAAAACATAGTCAATACAAACACGTTAGGAACATATACATCAACACGTCAATCACCTTCACAAAATACCACACCACCATACACACCATACAACACCTTATCATAATAGAATCCCATGTACAATCCATCCGCCATCCCATAGTATGCAGCATATGTTCCTCCACCAAACCCACAATATGATGTAGCATCACAACTTAAGGTGTTGACACAAGAAATGCAGGATATCTGGATGCGAAAAATGAAGCTCTATACACAATAAAACCTATGTCCATATCCATTTGATTGAAACATCACAATGTTACCTTTCCCTCCTGGTTCTGAGGTTCCAAAATTTGATAAATACAAGGGGAGAGGAAATCCTATGGATCACATCAAGGAATTCAATGTCATGTGTATGGAGGTAGCCTATAATGATTCCTATTTGACGCACCTCTTTCAACAAAGTTTAAGAGGTCCTGCAATGGATTGATTTTCACAATTACCTCCAGGCATCAAAACCTTCCAAGAAATCATTGATAGATTCATAGATCACTTCTCCTTTAATCTTGACATGGATGTGAGCTTAGAAGAGTTATACACACTCAAGTGGAACAAAGGAGAATCCTTTCCTAATTTCCTACAAAGGTGGAGACAAAAAGCTAGTAAGAGCAAGTGGACTATTCTCGATGAGCAACAAGTGGGAATCATCATAGAAAATGTCAATCTAGATCTATCCTTCCACTTGAAGATGAAGTGCATTACCTCTTATGATGAGCTTGTCCCTAGATCCCTTAACATTGAGCATGCTCGAATATCACAAGGAAACACACAAGTGTATAAAGACAACCACCCATCCACTAGTTTTAACGACATGGCCCACTATTGGACCAAGAACAAGAATGTTACTAGTGATGGTGTTGTTGATGCAAAGGTGGTCTTAACTATTCCTAGACAAGAAAACACCCAAACCATAAACACAAAACTTGCACCACAGAGAAAAAATAGTGCTCCTAAGCGACAATTCACTCCCTTAGGGGAACCTATGGAAGATGTGCTGAAGTAGTTGATACAGTCTAATCTTAACACACTCCTAGAATTCTTGAATTATCATGAGCCACAAGTCAAACCTCGTAGCTATAGAGATGATCATTTTTGTGAATTTCAGTGATACAAAGGTCATAACACACAAAACAAATTTATAGCCAAACATCTAATAGAAGATCTTATTGAATGAGGAGACATTGATGTCGATCAAAAATTTGGGAATGAAAATATACGCAAACCCTATGCCTGATCATAAAAAAGAAATAGATTAAGGAAAGGCCTCAACCTCAAAAAAAATAAACCATACCCATGATACCATGGTGGGACATATTTATTTATCACAACATGGGGAATCAGACACGTATCAAGATACTGTTTTAAAACAAATTCCAAACCTATCAACAGTGTTTAGCAATATTTTATACCATAATGACATCAATTGGATATCAGATTGCAATATCTCTCCTATATATGACTCAATGATTGGGCATGTTAAAGAAGTTCCAAAAGATCCATAAATATTCCTTATTTAACACATACCCACAAATTGTTGCAAAGAGTCTTTTACTAATGATATATCATCCACCCAAAGATCATGTCAAGAGGAGGTTCTTGAGGATAACGAAAGTTACTCTGAACCAAATCAAGATCAAGAACCCCTATCCTCAAAGTTTCACCAAGAGCTAAGGAACATCTTCCAAACCATTTTGAACTCCAAAGATTCCCTTGATATCACCCTTGAGATGTTTCTTTTTGATGAACTTATAGACATTATTCATCCAAAAAAAGAGTCTCCCACTCTTGGTATTCCTACACAAGAGAAATAAATGGTTGATATTCTTGATTCTTATAGTGATTGTGTATAATCAACATCTTTTGAGTCAGCATCAACATCTTCTGAAGCAGTATCAACAACTAACAATGTCATAGAATTAGAGAAAATAGTTCGTATTCCTAAACAGTGGGAACCCATAGCAATATCATGTGTTCATGACAAGTCATATTCAATGGAAAACACTTAGGTATTGGAAATACCTTCACAGTGTTAGGGGTAACCTTGTCTACAAAAAACATCAACACATGGGGCACGAAGGATTCTTATGATGAAAATACAATAAACGCTACAACTAGTTGTATCATGAGTTGGAATTCACCCATCATCTCATATTCAAATTTGGACCAACATAAAAAGAAGAATTCCTATCAAATCAAGGCAAAGATCATAAAAGAAAATGAAGCAGTGAAGCAAAAAAGACACGTCAAGTACAAATGGATACTAAGGAAAAATAAAGAAAATCATCCCTCAAAAAATCCATTAGTCAAAGAGACAATGGGGAAAAATAAAAAAAGGGAAATGTATCCATCAAAAGAGTCCCCAAATACAAAAGCAACCTTCTCAAGCAAGGAACAAAGTATATCTAGCGATTGGTCCTAATTACATGAAAACCTCCATTCCCACCCATCATCACTCATCTTCCCAAGTTTGGAGAGTCAAAGGTTCCAAACCATCAACCAATACATCTCATATGTTGCAAGAATGGAAGGATTGAAGGTGTTGTAATTGATGTCAACTAATCAACTAGTTATCAAATGGTTGTTGTTGGTTGTATATGTCAAGGATACTGAGAAAATTGTAATGAAGATATGTTGCAAGTGTCCATTGGTTACTTTGGGTTTTGGTTCTGATTTTCTCCTATGTTTGTGCAGTTCAAATATGTTGTTCATGGTTGTTGGAAGATGCTATGTCTATATTTTTGGTTGTTGATTCATTTTATAGCGCAAGTTATGTTCACTAGTTCTAAATTGTGATTTTTTGTGTTTCTGGTTGAGGTTCGAGAGAAATATTGTTGGTCTGGATTTCTCTTTGATGAAGTCTTATGACTTGCAGTTATAGAGTTGAGTTGCCTTGATTTTTTTGAAGATAATTTTGGAATTTGGAAGGTTCATGCTTAATGGTTCTATGTTTTTTACACTAGTTTGGCCGACCTTGTGTTGAACACTACTTTCGAAGTTGATGAAGCATGTTGGATCTATTTGCATCCCTATGAATTGTGTGTTTGGGTCACCCTCATTCTAATTCCACCCTAGGATTTTTTGGTGCTGACCTAATTTGAATTTGAATTTGGGTAGCCAATTTTGCATATGTTTCAAAGTTGAAGATGGTATAAATACAAGATGATTTAGTGGTGAAATATATACAAGAGCGAAGAAGAGAGATTAGTGAAAAGAAAAGAGCAGATAGATGTGACATTGATGCTATCCAGTGAGTGTGTGTGATGCGAGTGTGGTAGATCAGTGTGAAGCCTAAATGATGATTTTCTGGATGTAGTGAGTAGAAGGTGAACTTTATCATTCATGCATTTCTGTGAGTGATTGTGGTGGAATCCTTTGTTGCTTTTAGATTTTCTTCTCTCTATAACAAGTCTTCTTTGTCTTCTTTGTATCTCTATGGCAGTGAGCCCTCTGAGTTGGTAGCCCCATTGGATTGTGAGTCCTTGTTTTGGTAGTGAGCCTCTTGTAATCGGTTTTGATATTCTCTATAGTGTTAGATAATCCTCACTGTGGCTTTTCTCTCATTGGTTTTTCCATGTAAATTTGGTGTTATTATGTTTGTGTTGGATTTAAGTTTCTGCATTGGAATTTGATGATTAATCATTTAAGCAGTGTTAAGAATTAGTTCTAGTGATTGAATTAAAAAACTAAATCTATAACGACTGATTCAGCCCCCTCTTAGTTGTCTTGTTCAACAATTGGTATCAGACCTTGGTTCCTTGGTGAAGAGCTTAACCACTTGAGGAAATTCTGGGATGGTTGGCTAAATGATTTATGATTATCCGAGGTTTGATGGAACTAATTATGCTATCTAGAAAGTGTTGATGGAAGAATATCTGAAATATTGTGGATATGATGTGGAGAAAGCTTACAAGAATCCTTACACTCCTCCTTCAAATGGTCTGAGTATGACTGATGAGATCAAAGAACATGAAGCGAACAATAAGGTGAAGTACATCTTGAAGAACAGTTTGGTACATTTTGAGTTGATTAAGGTTTAGAATCTAAAGACTGCTAAGGAAGTCTAGGATGCCTTGGAAAGAGCACATGATGGTGATGAAAGAGTTAAAGAGGCAAAATTAAAAAAATTGGAGACACAATTTAAGCTTCTACATATGTCTGAAGATGAGAATGTTAAAGCTTATGTATAGAGATTGGATAAGATAGTGGTTGGAATGCGAGGACTTGGTGCTACTATAGATGAAACTAGGATTGTAAAGAAGATTCTTAGAACTCTTCTTGATGCTTATAGTGAGAAGGTGTGTGATATTGAGCAGACTATAGATTATAAGACCTTTACTAAGGATCTACTATTGGGATTTTTGACATCTTATAAGATGAGGAAGCCAAATCTAAGGAATGGATGCAAATGAAAGACTTCTTTTAAAGCTATAAAAGCTAAAGATCCAAATGAAGAAAATTTTGATGAAATAGAAGCTAAATTTGTAAGAAGAATGAGGAAAGGCTCTAACAAGGATGAAGGTAAGTTACCCTTTAAATGATTTAGTTGTGGAGAAATAGATCATTATCCTGCAAAGTGTTTAGAAAGAGCTAAAAAGAATAAACAAGGATATGAGAAAGAAAGAAAGGAATGAAGATTAATAGAGCATATTATGTGAATGAGAATGCTAGTATATTTGATGAGGATTCATAATATGAAGATACTGATGACAATGAATTCTTGTTCTTGGTGATTAAGGATGAACCTACTTTTGCTAATTCTAAAAAACAGGTAAAGGAAAGCCCTCTGGAGAAGGAGAAAAATGAAGGTATGGTTATCTCTGCCCTACATGCTAAACAAGAAAAGAATTATTGGGTAGTTGATAGTGGTTTTTCACATCACATGACTTGTGAAAAAACTAATTTTTAAACTTGAAAAATATGATGGAGGCTTGGTTATGTTTGGAGATGATACTAGTGTTAAAATCTATGGAATAGGTTCAGTAAGTTTTGATGGAAAGCATCATACTAATGATGTTTACAATGTTAAGGGTTTAAGGCATAATATTTTGAGTGTTGGTTAGATGTGAAATAAGGGATATGATCTTGTGTTTAAGGATGAGAGATGTGAGATCCGAAAAAGGATATGGGAAATTGATTGTTGTAGGAAAAAAATCTGAAGGGAATATCTATCAACTTAAGGGTGTTGATGGATGATCCTTTATGACTCAGATTAATGATAGTTGGTTATGGCATCAGAGAATGTGTCACATGAATTTTGATAACTTGATGAGGATTAGTGTTGTTTAGGCCATGATATATTTACCAAGTATTGCAAATCCTATTAATGCTATGTGCAAGAATTGACAGTTTGGAAAACAAGCAAGAAATCATTACAAATAAAAGGAACAGTTTACTACCAGACTACTAAATTTAGTTCATACAGATCTCTGTGGTCCTACAAGAGTGAAAAGTCTACTTGGTGAAATGTACTTTATGCTTTTAATTGATGATTACTCTAGATATACATGGGTTACATTTATTAGAGAGAAATCAGATGCATTGGATATATTCAAGACATTCAAAGCTATGGTAGAAAATGAAGTAAACTTGAAGATAAAATTCTTAAGGTATGACAGAGGTGGAGAATTCACCTCCCATAAGTTTAATATGTTTTGTGAAGTGAATGGAATAAAGAGACAGTTATCTACTTTGAGAACTCCTCAACAAAATGGAGTTGTTGAAAGGAAAAACAAAATAATTCAAGAGGCTCCTAGATCAATGATTACTGAAGCTAGTTTACCGGAATTCTACTGAAAAGAATCTATTCATACTAATTTTTATGTATTCAATTGATTTCAAGAACGGGAAAATAGTACAAAGACTCCCTATGAGCTATGGCATTGAAGAATTCCTATTGTTAATCATTTTAAGGTATTCAGAAGAAAATGTTACATTAGAAGAGATGAAACTTTAGGAAAGTTTGATACAAGAAGTGATGAAGGTATTTTTCTTGGATATTCCACTAAAAGAAAGGCATACAAATGTTTCAATAAAAGACTAAGAAATATTGTGGAGAGTTCAAATGTCAAGGTTGATGAAATGATGAAGAATTTTATTGACATTGATAGATATGCATATGATGAACATGATTGTGTAAGAATATAAGCAATTGTGGAAGAACAGGAAAAATATGAGCAAGAGAAGAAGATGCTTTGGTGATGTCCCCTAAGACACCTAGATATGTACAAAAGAATCATTCAGAAATTTAGATTATTGGAGATAAGAAAAAAGGTGTATTAACTAGAAGCAGAGCTACTGTTGAAGTGAATCTATGTTTAATTTTTGAGATTGAACTAAAGACTATAAGTGAAGCCTATAAAGATGAACATTGGATGGAAGCTATGATAGAAGAACTTATGTAGATTGAGAAGAATCAAACTTGGAAATTGGTCCCAAGAATGGAAGAAAAAAATTCATTAGATCGAAGTGGGTATTCAAAAACAAGTTTAGTGAGAATGGAGAAGCTATTAGAAACAAAGTGAGGCTTGTATGTAAAGCTTACTCACAAGTAGAAGGCATATATTTTCAGGAAACCTTTGCTCTAGTAGAAAGAATGGAAGCTATAAGGATGTTCTTAGCATTTTCTACTCATAAATATTTTAAGGTCTATCAAATGGATGTCAAGTTAACATTTTTGAATGGTGAGCTGGAAGAAGAAGTCTACATGGAACAACTGGAAGGATTTCAATTGAAAAATCAATCAGATATGGTATGTAGATTGAAGAAAGCTTTATATGGATTGAAGAAAGCACCTAGAGCTTGGTATGTGATAGAGCCCCCAAAATTCTTGATATTTTGAGGCCCTTTTGTGCTTGGTAGTAACATGTCACATGTTGCCTACGGATAGGGTTTAGGGTTTTACCTGGGTAACTTTGCTCTTAATCGCTCCATGTATAATTATTGGGTGTTTTAATTTTCTATTGACTTGTTTGGCCTAGTTGTCGGTGATATAAGTTATATTCTAAGCCATCGTTATGCATTCCTTATCGGCCCCTTTGCTTAGGTTATTCAGTCACTACCAGCTGCAAAGTGTTTTAATTTTTCCAAAGTCAGATTTTAATATTTTTCTCATAAGTGACTTAAGTCTAAGTCATCGATCTCCAAGGGTAAACTCTCGTCGGCCTAGTCAAGGCCCTCTTTTATGACTAACTTCATTGTATGTGCAAATTTGAGAGTTACCAAATTGTGGAATTTAATCTGAGTTGCATGTCCCAAGTGACGACAATTTAATTGTTGAAAGATTAGTGAAATGTTGACACATGTTTGATTAGGTATGTGGGCTCATCTATTGTGTTCCATTCCAATGCTTGAGGTTTTAAGATCAACGGTGATGGTTGAAAGATGAAAGATGATCACCATTGTTCCCCACCAACTCACAGAGGTAAGATGTAGGCTAGTTAAAAGTAGCAAGGTCCACGAGAAGTTGCCACATATGCTCTGCGACTACTAGTAGGTGAAGCCCACAAGTACATGAAGAAGGTCTAGTTGGCATGTTTCTAGTTGCCATTTGTCCAAGGTGGAACAACGATGTAAATTCAAATGTCATTGACTCAATCTGAGTCATTTGAGAAGGCCATCTCAACTAAAGATTGATAATGCACATTCAAAGTTGTGAAGTATGCCCGTTGCAATTGTTTCCAATCATATGAGTAGGAAGTAATGGAAAAGGTGACCTGTAAACTTATTCAAATGCCTTCAAAATTTTTGTATACGGTCAATTCTTGCTAATTTGAGATTTGATGACGTGTTTGGAGCGATACGAAGAATTGAAAGAAGTGATTCGCAGAGTTCATCTTGACTGGCATTAGGGTTTATTGCAATTGAAAGTTGTAAGTATGAAAAATGTAGTTTTATGCTTTTCCTTCAATTTTTTGAATTAGGGCTTGCTTTCAATTTTTTTTCAGACGAGTGTGCTTTATTTCTTTACTTTCATCACCTTGAATTAGGGTTAATTTTGTCTTTAAAAAGGTCATATCCCTATAAAATCATCTGGAATTAGCACTCATCCCGAGTCATAAGTTTCAATTAGGAGGTTGGTAGTTAAAATTCTCCCCTTTAGAACCCTAGTATACATAAAATCCATGGCTCCCAAGGTACAAATTTCCACCTCTTCGACCAAGCCCAAAGCATTCTCCCAAGATGTAATTGACCTATTTCCCTATTCTACAAATAAGAAACTGGAAGGGTCTTATTCCATGGCCATATTGTGAGAAAGGGAGTGATGTACAAATAGTGCTTCATAAAATATGTTGAAGTGCGCTATACTGGATGGCATCTTTTTCAGCATTGGTTCGGGAATAGGAACCTTGGAGCTCCTCTCAGTAATCCTTGGAGGTTAGATACAGGAAAGTTAATTGTCCCCAATGTGTATATGGATGTTGATCTTTTGAAGGATATCACCTCAAGGTATGACCTGGTTTCTAGGGTGGTGAGGACATTTGATGGGGTAGATATGGTAAGGATAACCAGGAAGGAGATTGAAGATATTTTTGACTTGCATGAGTGGAGTCAGGATATGGTTCCCCTGAATATGGATGATATTAGAAGAGAACACAAAAATACAAAGGTGTTCATCAGAAAAATGATGTTTCCCTTACATACTGTTGTAACTGGTACTGGGAAACACAAGAGGCAGATCAAGATTGGTGAGAAGGAGCTTTAACCTTTCCCAATGAGCTATTTTTCTAGTTATTTTAGAAAGACTATCTATTCCTTGTGCCATATCATCAGGTTTTCTCCACCCGACACATTGCAAAAAGAATACAGCTATTTGGCCACACATTTGCAACACCCAACATATAGCATAGTCTATGCTTATGGTACTTATCTGGCAAAGCATATTCACAAAGGTTTGGTTGTGTTGAAGGGAGGAAAACAATGGGTAAATTTCTGGTGGTATTCACTATTAATGCACATGTTCTTGCATAGAGGGCATAAATTTTTTGAGAAGGATAAAACTTTGAGAAGGAAGGAGGAAGGTGTTGATATTCCTGTTTAGTGTTGGACTCAAATTCTGGACAAAGATGATAAGAAAAACAATTTTGTGATGTTTAAAAATGATTTTGCATCAAGAATAACGAGGTTCCTGATATATGAACCACCAAGAATTCCCAAAGAAATTCACGAGTTCTTGAGACCCATGGAGATGAGGCCAGATTTGAACTTGAGTCATAATTGGGGAGACTTGATTTTATATCCTGACAAGACAATTTTCAAATTCTATGGAAATGGTATGGATTCATATGTCTTGCCTAGAGAGGTGCCTTTAAGGATAGGATTCCTTGAAATCATGAGGCAATTAGGAGCTTCATAGATAGTGCATCTACCTGATTCAGCAAGGAAAGGGTCATTCTTTCCAAAGTGGATAGCATTTTTTTATTATGTTCTGGTGAAAGGGGCATGTAAACAATTAGTACATCTATTGGTGCCTTATAAGTTTGAGACTATGTGCCTAAGGAATCATGATCCTAAGGGCTTGATTACCAAATTGAAAGTAGATAAGAAATTGGGTGGTTTATTCATATCTTTGATTACCCTGAAGATGTCATTAGGAATATTTTTAGCTCTCAAGAAAAAGATGAAAGGAAAGCTAAATATCTTTCTTATAGAAATATGGTGGAAGAAAAATGGAAGAAGGATCCCCAATATGATCCTCTGCCAAACATACCCGATGAATTTGGAAAAGTCATGCATGTTATGAATTTTTTTGAAAATGTAGTTGGTATGTTGAGGGAACAATGTGAAATCATAGACAAAGGAAAAACAAGAATGTTTGAAGAAGATATTACAGTGACATTGGAAGAAAGGCCTACATACCAGCCACCCAAGCAATTAAGAATCTACTCTAGGAAAAAGAAAGCAGTGGATGAAGAACAAAGCATTCCAACCCCTATCACTTCTGAAGGGCCAAAGGTAGATTCTCTTAAGAGTGCACTGCCATCACCTCCAAGATAGGTTCCTTTACCTATAATTGATCTTTATTCACCCCCTAAAATTCTTGTTCCTCCTGAGCAACCACCTCTAAAGAAGAAAATAATTGAGGCAGAAGGAGTGGTCGAATATTCTGACACGGATGAGGACGACATCTATATCACTCTTGAAGATATGTAACAAGGAATGCCTCCCTGTGTAGGGGAAATCTCATCAAGTTTAGGAAAAAGCAATCCTAGGTTAGGAAAGCTTGAAATCAGTGGTTTGAATACTGTAAATGACATGAGAATAGAAGCTTGTAAGGAGTTTATGGAAGATGATGCTTTTGTGGAGACATCTGCATTCAAATATTTCTGGTGGAAATCCAAAGTTGCAGAATATATAGAGAAGGTGGCCAATGAAAGGATTTTGCATCTAGAGTTTCCTGAGAGTGTCATCCAGGCCAATATGAGGAGTATTATGAAAAATTAATTTCAAAAGATTAGTGCCTAGGATGGAAGAGAACTTGTAAAGAAGTGCAGTGTGCTACTACTACCAGAATGGAGCATTGTTGATGCTATTGTCTTAGATGCTATAAGGAGGGTTGAAAGGCCTTTGGTGTAGATAGAAGAAGAGTTAGAAATGGCACTTCAGTGATCTACATTTAGTGAGGATTGGGATGCATTAGAAATCTGGTCATTGTCCTCTAGATTTAGGAAATCAATGCTTGTCGAATCATTAGACTTCAGTGGATAACTACTTGCGAAGAGGGTTGTTGATACCATAGTCCTGAGACTCGCTCGGAAGCACCCAGATGCGGTGAGTCACACTAGTGCAAATGTGGCCACATCCAGATGCATCCAGGATGGATGCGCTAGATGCGCCGGATGCACAGCGTCCAAGAGAGTCTCGACCCTTGGACTCGACCGGCGCAGCCAGGGCCAAAAAGGCCAAAAAAAAACATAATATTAAAGTTTTTTTATTTTTATTTTTGACTTATATTATCTCCTTAGCCCTAAAATCAACCTCATTTCATTCATTTAGTAAAATAGGAGGAGAAGAGAGAGTTGTGAAGAAAAATAGGAGGAGAAGAGAGGGCAACCAGCAAGCTGTTGAAGACAAATCCAGGGTCATATATCATTTGGGGAGCTTCATACCAGCAAGGAGGTGCATTGAGAGCTCATTACCAGTGATTGGGAGGAGTTTGCATTGCATTCCAAGATAAATCTGAGAGGTAAGTTTGATTTTAATTGATTTTTTTGTGTTTTTTTAACAAATAATTCATTGTAATTTGTAAAATCATTGTTTTTTTGAGTTTGCATATTTTTTACAAACCGTACTTGCAACTTAAATAATTTTAGAAACCCTACTTTTGCAGCCACATTCATTTGAAAATCAAACCATATTATTATTTTCACAATGTCTCAAACCCCAGTCAAAAAAGACCCTACTTGGAAACATGCTAAAATCTTTCCCGGAATGAAAAGAGGAGACGCAAAATGTAACTATTGCAAAACAATATATCATGGAGGAATAAATAGATTAAAATACCATCTTGCACACATACCCGCCCATGATGTAGTGGGTTGCACTAGAGCACCTCCTGAGGTTGTTCGTGAAGTGCAAGTGCAATTAGAAACTTTTGAAATACAAAAAGAAATGAAAAAGAAACAGAAGCAAGAGTTGGTGAGTGTTGGAGTTGGACAGGGACTTGGTGCTATTGGAGATGCTTCTTCCATGCCTCCATACCATCCTAGTGCTTGTGCTTGTGCTAGTGCTTCTATTTCTGCATCAACTATGCCTATGTGTACTCCTATTGCTGGTGGTACTGCTACTACTAATGGTAGTGGCAGTATTAGCATTGGCCCTAGAGTTCGTAAATCTAGGGTGGACTCATATTTTGTACCACACACTACTCCTGGTTCCCAACCGTCGCTTGAGAGCATGGGTTGGAACAAGGACGCACATGATGCAGCAAAAAAGACAATTGCAAGCTTTTGGTACTACTGCACCATTCCCTTCCATGTAGCCAGGTAATTTTTTTCGTTTAATTGTTTTAAAATTTATATTTAAATTTTAGAATCTAGATGCATGTCTCATTATCGAATTCAAATTTAAAGTTAAAAACTTAAAACTTTTCATTTTACAATACCTATGTAACTTATTAATTTATTTATGACATGTTTTAGGTCACCTTTCTGGAAAAACATGGTTTATGCCATAACCATATGTGGGGCGGGGTTCAAAGCCCCTAGTGAAGATGAATTAAAGGGCCCACTTTTGACTCTAAAGGTGGCAGATGTGAAAGCACAATTAGAGGAGCAGCACAAGCAATGGAGGATGATTGGTTGCACCATCATGACTGATGGTTGGACCGATAGGAGAAATAGGATGCTGCTTAATTTCCTAGTTTCCTCCGGAGGTAATTGTACTTCCCTCAATGCATTGAAATTTGAATTTGATTTAGTGATTAATAATTTAATATGGTTGATTTATGTTTTCTAATTTATTGAATAATTGGTTTTGCTTATTTTTCAGGTGACACCGTCTTCATGAAGTCCATTGATGCTTCTGTCCAATTCAAAAATGCCACATACCTGTGTGAGGCTATAGAGGAGGTGATAGCTGATGTGGGGGAAGAGAATGTAGTGCAAGTGGTGACAGATAATGCAACAAATTATGTTGCTGCTGGTATATTATTGATGGAGAGGCACCCTACTATATTTTGGACTCCATGTGCCACCCATTGCATTGACCTCATGTTGGAGGATCTTGGAAAGCTCCCATGGATCAAAACATGTGTGGATGTAGCAAAAAACATATGCAAATTTGTATACAATCACACATGGGTGCTTAACCTTATGAGGCAATACACGGGGTTGAGGGAGTTGTCTCATCCTGGCATCACTAGGTTTGCAACAATTTTATCACGATGCAATCCTTGATTCAGTCAAGGGCAGCTTTAAGGTGCATGTTTACTAGTGAGGAGTGGTCTTCCTCATCCTTTTCTACAAGCACTGCAGGGATTGTTGTGGCTGATTGCATTTTTTATGAGCAAGGGTTTTGGACACCAATGGATGAGATTGGGAAGGTAAAATTTAATTCTTTATTATGTTTTAATTTTTAATCATATCTTACCTTTATTTGTTTATTTTCGTTCACACTTATTTATGAAACATGTTTGCACTTTGCAGTTTATTGTGCCCTTGCTAGTTCTCCTACGAGTTGCAGATGGGGAGAAGCCCGCAATGGGATACATATATGAGGGCATGGATAGGGCCAAAGAGGCCATTAGATCAGTCTATGGTGGAGTTGAGGAGAAGTATTGTCCCATTTGGGATATCATTGATAGGAGATGGAAAAACCAACTTCATAGGCCCATCCATGTAGCCGCATGTTTCCTAAATCTGGCCTTCCAATTTCATTGTGATGCAGATAGAGAAATTCTTAGTGGGTTGTACATGATGATAGAGTGGATGTTTCCCGTTGTTACTACACAGATGGTGCGGGAGATAGATGCCTTCACTAAGGCACAAGGAGACTTCTTTGCACGTCAAATGTGCAAAGATAATAGGACAACATTATTGCTAGGTAAAAATATATTTAAGGGCATAATTTTCATCTTTTTATATTATAATTTATTATTAAATGTTGAACTTGAACTTGAAACTTGAAATGAGATTGATTTTGTTTCTTTTTCTCATCTCATAGCTGGTGGCATATGTTTGGTTCTGATACACCGATCTTGCAAAATATTGCCATTCGTATATTGAGCCAGCCATGCAATTCATCTGGTTGTGAGTGCAATTGGAGTATGTTTGAGTACATACACTCCAAGAAGCGCAATAGATTGACAGTAGAGAGGATGAATGACTTGGTATATGTTCATTACAACCTTCGACTTAGATACAAGAAGCTTTTTGACCATGACAAAACCCCGATCAGTCTAGAGGAGGTTGATCCACAGTTTGAGTGGATCACTGAGGCTACAGATGCAGTCTTTAGTGACAAGGACCTTGATTGGGTGGACCAAGCAGAGCGAGAGGCCGAGGTTGTAGCCATGGCTAAGGAGGAGGCTAGAGCACGAGGAGACAGCTATTGTCGGTGAGAGTGGCATGGAGAGTCAGACACAGGTAGAGACTATGGTTGCAGCTGCAACATCATCCAGGACCCTTAGACGCCTTCGTAGGAAGGATGTTGGCTCCACTATGCCATAGGGCATAGAGTCATAGACTTATAGCTATTGTTTTACTTTTGATATTTCATATTTGTATGGAACATTTGATGTCATGGATTTCATATTCCATGAGTTTTGTATACATTTGACTAATTTTATATATCTAAGTATGATATTTCCTTCAACAGTGCAACTATAATTTGTGTACTTTATACTTATGTGATCGTTGTATACTTGTGCATGTGATCAAATTTTCTTTTATTTGTTTCGTATTCAATAAAGGATGCTTGAAACAAGTTTTAAATCCTTAAAAATCCAACTATAATTTGTGTACTTTATACTTATGTGATCGTTGTATACTTATGCATGTGATCAAATTTTCTTTTATTTGTTTTGTATTCAATAAAGGGTGCTTCAAACAAGTTTTAAATTTCTAGGGTTTTTTCAACTTTTTTTCATTTTTCCCCGTCTGCGCCAAGTCCGAGTCTCGAGTCACCGAGTCGCCCTCGCTGAGTCCGAGCCGAGTTTGAGTCTCGTTACTATGGTTGATACCCCATCTTTGGAAGTAGCTAATATGGCTATTAATGTTGCTAGATTTACTAAAGCAATTGTTGAAACTCTTACCCTTGAAAGGGATGACTTTAAGAACAAGTACTGAGAGCTACTTAGTGGGTAGCAATATTAGAAACTGAGTTAGAATTTTATAAAAAGAGGGGATAGATGCAAAGAGAATAGGGCCAAGCCAGTTCAAGTCAACCACATCCATCGTCTCCATTTGCATCCCCCCAACCTTCATCTCAAGGTCAAATTTTATCAATGGTTCCATATAGTTTGGGAAAAGGGTCACTTTCAGTAGAAGAATTGAGCAAATCAAATCCTATCTTATCTAGTGAATCTATAAGGGAGCAACTTCTTCTACAAGTTGAGACATATAAGAAGTTGTTGGAAAAGACTCAGGATACAATGTATGAAAATATATCAAAGATTGTTCATACGATCTTGAAGCATCTAAATAAGAAGGTTCTGGCCAAACTAAATAGTGTGCATGACAATTATGCCCTGATGATGTGAGCAATAGGGTTGTCCCAAAGAGATAAGGAGTTGGCCATGCCAATCTTGAACAAGTGGATTCCAAGGGCTAAGAGGTTAAAGTTAATAGTAGTTGGATCCGGTCAGCATAACCTACTCATTTGTGTGTTAATTAAGTGAGAAAAAGTTTCAAGGATACATAGCCCCACTAGAGCAAAAGATAAGAGAATTAATAGCTCATTATGATCTGGAAAATTTGTCACCATTACCAGATATTCTGCTCACTAATTATGAATTGAAACCATTGCAAGTATGGAAAAGAGAGATGGATGAGGTTATTGACTACCAGGTGAATGGAATTTGTAAGGAATTTGATATTAACGTCTTTAATGACACTTTGGGAAAGATGATGTTTATTATCAACTTTCTAGAAGATTTTGACAAGGAATCCAACTCTATAGTAACCAAGTATTCCCCTTACAGGAAGAAATTAGATAAAATCATCGATTTCACCTAGCCATCTGATGAAGAGTATGAAGAATGGGGAAGGGTATTGGTTGGCAGATCTGGTTGGTAAAGATGGATGTGAAACATATAATTAGTCAAGTATTGTACAGGTATGGCCTTAGAAGTTATTATGTATAAAATATATGTTTCATAGGAAAATATTAGTTGTTGAAGATGTGGAATGTTGACTGAGATGCTAATTCACTTTTGGTCTACATCATTTTGTCATCTTTCTCAATGAAGTGGGTGTGATATAACGAAGAAGATTATTCTTTTTGATATGTGTTTTTTGGAAGAAAAAGTTGCTCCTTACAACGAATGTAAATAATCTTTGTCTTATGTATATTCCCTCCATTTTGAAGAATGTAAATTTAACTGAATTAGGGAATATGTCTTATAGCAATCTAATTAGAATGTGACATGTGTACATCTATATTGAAGCTTTTTTTGCTCCCTTATTCTATAAAAGGGAATTTAGGGCCATTTGTGTGGGTCTTTGGTTGAATTCTAGAATTAAATTGTGAAAATTAAGAACACAAAGTAGACATGTTAATTCTTTGTCTAATGATTTGAGTCTAGATTAAAAAAAAATCAAAGGTATGGTTCCTAAGCACGTCTGAATGGTAATGGATATTTTCCAAGTCTATAGTCTCTCCATTTTGGTTTTGTATTCGAATTATTAATGAAAATTCTAATTAGAGATCATTTCATTAATTTTCATTGTTTCATACTTTGATATATGTTTTGGTTTTAGCTTTGGTTCATAGAATGAGTTAAAATTCTCAAATCAAATTGATGTAGAGGGTATGGGACTTTGAAGAAAACACAATGATTCTCAAGAATTCCAAAGATGCACTCTTAAACCCTGTTCTAGGCACCTAGATGGAGAAAAGGCTTCAAAGGTTCACTTGTGACTTAAAAACTTCCCTTATGGTTCTAAACCATTTGAATGCTCTTGAAAGACTCAATAAAACTTGACTTGAAGGTTGACAAAGCCCCAAACCTCTGTCTTAGACAAAACCTACTTTTCCACCCTAACTAGGCTTCTAGCCCAACTAGGCCTCCAGCGCCTATTTTTTGACTTTGCTCTCAAACTTTCCAAAGGACTCCCAAAAATAATGATTGATTAAGGTGTCTTTTAAGATGCTACACAACATACTAAAATATTGATGGCACTTGTTTAGACCACTCTTTGCAAAATCTATTGTTTCCACTAAATCAAGGCCTAATTAGCCCTCTTTTTCAAAGCAACCCTATTCCAAACTCAACTCCAGATCATGAGACTTTCAAAAATGTCATAAAATGTTCCCAAACCAAGGATTTTCAAGTTTTTAGACTCCTATGACACCCTTAACACACTCAAACAAAAAACCCTCACTAAATTGCTCCAAATCTAGGGCTTCTTGAAATCTAGCCTTCCCAACACTTCCAGAACGTGCTCTTTGACTCTAGATCAACATATTTAATCAATCCAAACTCAAAAACATACCCCTTTTTTAGGCATAACTCCCACTCATTATCTTGTTAATAAGGTATGGTACATGTTAAATATGATCCATTTCATAGGTTTTCAGTCACAATCCTCCATGAAATGGATCAATCATCCATAAAAACTCTCAAAACTAGTGAAAATCTGAACTTTTTGTGGATAGTCAGTTGTAAAATACAAATATTTGGTTACTATTGCTTATCAGAGCATAAAAGGGTTTAAGAACATGTAAATATAGATTCCTAAAGCATCCAACCAAACATATCTTCAATAAAAATCAGTAGTTCATCAACAAAACTCAAAAGAATGCAAGAAAAACAAAGATTTTATTATTTTTCCTGTAGCAATCCGTACAGTACTTGCAACTACAATCAACAGCCTGTACAAATGAATTTTCCCTCTTTGTAAACTCATTCCTCAACTGTTCCAACTGATTGGAGTTGGTTTAATTACATTATTAGTGCTAAATCATCAAAAACACACTTTCTTGCCCAAAGTTGGATTTTGAAAATTTGAATTCTCCAACTTGAAATTTATTAACTCCTATAAACTAAAGCCTTCTAAAACTTATTACATTTCATTATTCAAACTTATTTGACTCAATTAAAACATTATACTCCTATCTAACCTCCTAGAACATTATTGTTCCATTTACAAAGCATTTTGGTCCTAGGGTCCTTATCAGGACCCTCAAGACTTTTGATTCCTCTAATGTGTTTATCCATTCCAAAATCCATAATAGGCTTCAAGATGTTTTAATTGATGCTCTAAGGTGTTGGATAAATCTTCTTGTCCCCTGCATTCTCCTAACTCTTGAAGTGTTCCTTGAAGAGCTTGGGTGCCCCTACACCACAAATCATGAATTCATGTACAGGGTCATTGGATTTGATAAGTAGTCTTTAGAATTTGGTTACAGATTTTTGAATTACAAAGTAGTATCACTTAGATCATGGGTGTTCAAAATTAAATATACCTTATATTTCAATTTTCTTAGACTCCTATCCCATAGATAATGGCACTAATCCTAACCCCTTTAAGTCTTTCTCATGGTTCCAATTACCCGACTTGAGAACAATCTTTTAAATAATCATTGATCTATCTTTAATTTTTTATAATTTGTGTTGTTTTATATTCTCATATTAGGATGCATAATTCACTCAAGGAATTCCCAAATTCTTGAGTAATTTCATCTTATTAGTCATGGGTGTGAATATATCTACTTAAATTTGCAATGTATATGTGAATTATCTGAAAGAGTTGTATAATGTACATTGTGGGACCACCCTCCTAGGTTTGGTAGAGCCCGAAGTGTATTAATGTTTAGGGTTTAGGGTTTAGGGTTAAGGGGAGAGAGATAGAGGGAGGGAGTGAGTGAGTGAGTGAGAGAGAGACCCAAGAGAGGGAGAGGGGTAGGATATTGAAGATACTTGAGAGAGAGAGAGGGAGGGAGTGGGAGAGAGATAGAGGGAGGGATGGTTAAGGGTAGAGGGTAGATGGTTTAAGGGTTTAAGGTTAAGGATGGAGGGTATAGATAGAGGGAGTGAGTGAGTGAGAGAAACCCAAGAGAGGGAGAGGGGAGGATATTGAAGATAGTTGAGAGAGATAGAGAGAGGGAAGGAGTGGGAGAGAGAGTGAGGGAGGGAGGGCTAAGGGTACAAGGTAGATGGTTTAAGGGTTTAGGTTTAAGGGTGGAAGGGAGAGAGATAGAGGGAGTGAGTGAGTGAGAGAAAGACCCAAGAGAGGGAGAAGGGGTAGGAGGGAGAAATTTGAGAGAGAGACCTGAGAGAGGGAGAGGGGGTAGGAGGGAGAGACTTGAGAGAGAGAGAG
>VDFB02000002.1:185469399-185563907 GCA_007258455.2 Sequoia sempervirens
AAAGCAAGGAATAATTCATTAATGCTTCACCAGTTGTACAATAAAATGACCACCATGTGCCGTTTTCCAACTTCGAATACTGCTCGTTGATCTCCTAAAGAGTTGGCAGATCAAACGGGTTATCTCGGGCTAACTCGGTTTGACATCCAACAAAGCATCGTTCACCTTCCTCATGACCAATAACATTAATCCATATAGGACACACATCTGCCTTTTGCTGACCTCGGGCCAAATAACAGGGCGACACCTTAGGTCTGCAAGTTGGTGGGGTACGATCGAGATCTTCTCCCATATCTTCGAATCTGAAAAACCTACACATTGCACAGTTAGTATTTAATAAAAGGCTCTGGTTAAGCTATCGGCGACATGACCACTGGGGTTAATGGGTTAGGCTTACATCACTGGATTAAAATTAAAACCCAACTTTGATTTTAATACTTTATTTCCTCCACAGGGTTTTATTTCCTAAGTCTCGGTTGGCCCCATTAAATTGTTATCCCAACCCTAACAAAGAACAAATGATTAAGCTAAGGATTGAATTTGTTGTTATAACTTTAGTTCTAGAGAATTCTTAATTACCAATTCTTATTTGTGCATTTGTATATGAATCCAATTGAATGCCTTTCCATATCATTATGAAAATTTTTATTATTGCAACCCTAACTCTAACACTAATTAAACCTTGACCTTAACCTAATTGAACTCATATTATAACCCTAACTCTAACACTAATTGAACTATAATCGTAACCCTAGGTATTGTTGAAACCTAACACTAATTGTATCAAAACCCTAGAGAACTCTAATTGAACCCTAACCCTAAAATAGACAATAACCCTTACCTTAATTGAACCCTAACTCCAATCCTAGCCCTAATTTAAGACTAACCTTAACCCTGACCTTAATTAAACCCTTATTGAATTATAAACCTAATTGATCCCTAACCCAAATTGAATACTAATTGAACCTTAACCTTATTTGTCAGTTTAAAAGATGTGCCAATAATGTTGCAATCACTAATGATTAATTTTTTCTTGATGGTTAAAATAGATTGGTAAGTAAATTTATCATTGATTTTTTCTTGATAAGTAAATCAATATTTCATAAATTTATCTATAATTTTATTAAATTTTTCTTAATTATATTAAATTATATTTTATTAATTGTTAAAAAATTGCTGTTTATAAATAATTTTATGTGTTTTTATAATTAACTTGATATTGTGTATGTTAGTTTAAGTTATGAATGTCATAATATAAAAATAAATTTGTTTTCACGTTTATTTGTTAGTTTGATGTGAGAATAATGTTGCATAGTAATGATTAATTTTTCTTGATTGGTTAAGTGATATTGTGAAATTATTCTATGTTAATTTAATGTTATGAATGCTATATAATATAAAGAAAAATATTTCTAATATATTTTTAATGCATCTTTATATTTTATAAACAAACATCTAAAATAAAAATGTGATTATAAAATAAATACAACTTAATGAGTGAACATACATTTAAAGTTAAAAGTGAAATTATAAAACAAATTGTAAATTTATTTTATTTTTCTTCTATAAATATAATTTTTGTATTTGTCATCCACCTAGTAATGCCCACTTCTCCTTTTAATGAATGTTTTATTTTGCAAGGGTTGATTTAGTGTTGTCGTTAATCTATTTCTTGCAAATATCAATGGTGCCCGCCATCCCGTGATCGAGAATTGAAGGATCGAGAAATCACAAGCGGGCGCCATGTGTCCTATCCGGGGGATCAAATTTGAGCTATCGCTGACCAACTACCATTTGATCTGAGTCGTTCCCTGCCATCCCGTGATGGTGCTTGGGTTGATTGCGAAATAATGGGTGGGTTCCATGTGTCTCATCCAATGAAGCCTAAAGAGTAAAGGAAACACTAGCCAACTTTAAATGTATTAAAGGGCAGATTACTAAAGTGTTCTCGAGACGCACATGTTCTAAATCGACGGATATGTTATAATCTCGCTAGAAAAGCTGCTCAAAGGTTAACAACATGGCTGGTGACTGTGTTAAAGGAACGAGATCAACGGTGCCTGCTATCCCACGATCAGGGATTACAGGGATTGCGATATCACAGGTGGGTGCCACGTGTCCTTCCTAAAGGATGAAATCTGTGTGACCATTGATGAGCTGTCTCTTCAAGATTGACGGTGCCTGCCATCCCGCAATTAGGAATTTTGGGATCGTGATGTCACGGGTGCCTGCCACTTGTCTCATCCAATGAAGCCTAAGGAGTGAAGAAAGCGTTCGCCGGTTTTAAATGTATTACGGGGTGGATTACTAATGCGCTTGTAAGATACACGTATTTTATTTCAACGCAAATGTTATGATTTTAAGGGAAAATCTACTTGACAGTTAAAGGAAAGGACGATGACCATTTTTTAAGGAGCGGGATTTATGGTAAAAAGATCGACAGTGCCTGCTATCCCGCGATGGTAAATCAAAGGATTGCGATATCGTGGGCAACCGCCACGTGGCATTCCTTCATGACGTATGACATAGTGGGCCCCTTTATTGCTGTGTTGGCGATTATGTCATGCTATTTTGAAGATGGTCGTCGATGATTTGATCAAATTGAAGGATCAACGACTCAAATTTAAATATGTATCAAATTATGGTTGGAGCCCTTCGTGCAGCCCACGAGTGAGCTTTAATGGCAGATGAGACATCTACTGGTGGGATTTGATCGACATAAAATCAATTTACTCGTCTTATTTCTATCATAAAGCATCCAAGTATTTCGTGAAAATAGTTTCAAAGCCAAAGGTGAAATTGCGAGTAGCTATAGCCAGAAATTGGAGTTTGTGCGAAAAAAGTCGTGAATTAATTTTCTCTGTTTCCCAGTCATTCTGCACCTAAATTTGGGAAGGGGGGAGTCTGCTATGCTTGTCACTGAGTTCATTAAAATATTTTGTTAGGGCTATTGTTTAATCATAAATTGTGAGGAATTGCAGTATTTTTACTTTGTAGTTTCCTATCTCTGCTTAGTCATAGCCACTTGAAGTGTAACATTGTAGTGAGGCCCTAGTTTGTCTAAAATGGCACCAACCAAGTAGCACTCTAGCCACATTGAGTATTTGAAAAAAAACTTATATGATGATTTCCTAGATCAATTTCTATTATCAACAAATGACAGAAAGAAAGGTTTGGTGTTGATGTGAGGGAAAATCCTAGGGGAGGGGTTGGTGTGTAATAATTCCAACATTGATAATGCTAGGGTTCCACTCACAGGCTTAGAAATGTTCAGATTATGGTATGGATAGAGGAATTTTCCTCATCCTTTTTCAAATGGATGGATATACGACATGGGAAAGCTGGTTGTTCTAAATGTGTTCCCTAATGTGGACTTACTTAGAGTAGTGGCCAAAATATATGACCCTATCACACGGGTAATTAGAGATAATGATGGAGGGGTTCTATTAGAAATTAACAAAGATGTTATCTAATAGACTTTTGATTTGAGTGAGCCAAGTGATGACTTGGTTCCTATTAATCTTGAAGAAATGAAGCAGGAGTATACAAAATTGAAATCTCTTTTTAGGGTTAAGTTGCTTCCACCTCATCTAGTTAAGGCAGGGGGTTCACAATTTCACATCAACCCTAGTGACCAGGAACCCTTCAGATTGAATTGTTTTGCAAAGCCTTTCCTGGCTACTTTCTATTCACTATGTCAGATTTTGGGTTTCAGCCCTAGTGCAGTAATGTCGATTGGATACATATTCATAGGGGTGCAAATACAACACCTTAACTTCTCTGTAACATATGACTTTGCTTCTTTTTTGGTGGAGAGGACAGATGAAGGACTGTCGAAGCTGAAGAATGGTGATACTGGTACTCAATTCTTTTGGTATCCAATGTTGAGCATATGTTCTTGTTTAGGAATGTTGATTTCTTTGCTGAGAAGATGAACTTAAGACAATCAGTTAATGGAGAAAGATTGCCAGTATAGATATGGGCTGCAGATTTGTCTTGTAATAAGGAAAGCACCAGTTATGTGCAATTTGATAATTGTTTTATTGTAAGATTGAGGGCTAGATTGATGGTAAATGTACCTAGGATCCCTAAGGAAGTGCATGATTTCCTTAGGCTGAAGGAGAGGAAACCATAATTGAGGGTTTTACATAACTGGGGTGACATTATCTCATATCCAGTCAGCATTGTCCTGAAAATATATGGATTTCAAGGAACCCCTCACATACTACCATACAATGTGCCACCAAGACTAGGGTTTGCAGAAGTTATGTGGCAGATGGGGTGTATTCATGAAGATAACCTAATTGGAAAGGGGAAGGGAACATTATTCCTTGATTATACAGTAGTGTCTGACTTTACATTTTCAAAGGGAGGCTGGACACATTTTGACAAATTCTTTGTTGATTACCATATGAGATTTGGTCCAAGGCGACAACATGATCCTGAAGGTTTCTTTGCTCTTTTCAGACAAAGAATAAAAGGTGGAAAATTTACACATGAGTTCAATTTCCCTGAGGACCTGATCAGGAATGAATTTGATTTAAATAGACAAGAATTGAACAAGGAAAAGTGGATAGCTTATAGTAAGCTACTGGATATTGTGCATGAAATGGATCCGACGTATGATCCATTGATGGAATTCACTCCATACCACAAGATAATTGATTTTTTAATGAAGAATTTCAAGGAGATAATGGACACCTTGACAACCAAAAAGATAAATTTAAGGCTAAGTTTGGATATGCAAGGACAAAGTGATATGCCAATTGAAACAAGGCTAATATGTCAGCCTACAAAAAGGTGGCCCATCTATAGGAGGAAAAGGGATACTGGCAGTGATGAGGAAGAAGTAGACAGAAAAGGGAAGAAAATAATGAAGGCGCCTTCACGACCAGGCCCAAAATTCAAAGTACCTGGGGCTGTCAAAATCATTGAATTAAAATCTTCACCAGAGCGCAATCCCCCATCACCACCACCTGAGCCAAGCCCTAAGAGGCAAAGAACTGATCACCTTGATGAGGATCTCATAGATGAAATTATTGTTACTGATCAAGACATGCAGGTTGGTATGTTGTCCCCTCCTAGGTCAGTTGAATTGGTTCTATCTAATTTGGATATGAAGAGTAAGAGTGTCAGGATGCAAGAATGGAGGCTTGCAAGGAGTTCTTAGATGACAAAGCATTTGTAAAGACTCTTGTATTCTTGCAATTGGCATGGAGGATGAAATTTGAGGAATATCAAAATAAATGCAAGGATAGAAGAGAACTAAGGCCTAACAGGTTAGATCAGGAGAATGATGAAAAAGTGAAAGTTGAACTAATGGAAGAGTTCAAAAACATCACTCATGAAGAAGGAAGACAACTAGTGAATCAGGCTGGTGTTTTGATTTTTCCTGAATGGGACATCGTAGATGTAGTGGCTTTCAATGCCATTATAAAGTCCAAGAATCCTTTTTAGGATTCTGAAGAAGAAGTTAAGACAACATTACAAAACTCTGGCTTTAGTGAAGAATATGAGACCTTGGCAATTTAAGCATTAGCTCCACAAGGAAGAAAGCCAGACATTGCTGATATTAATCCAAATTTCAAAGAAGGATTAATAATAAAGAGGGCTTCAGAGACTACAATAACTGAAGCCACTATTTTAACTGTGAATGTGGCCAAGTTGGCCCAAAAGACTGCTGAAAGGGAGGAGGCTAAAAGAAAGAGCCTAATGGAGAAGTATAACATTTTAATTGAAGAATATAGTAAAATGCAACAGAGGAATGTTGAGTTGCAAACTGAAGTAGAAAGGTTCAATTATAGACATACTGGGGAAACATCCAATGCTCCAGGAACCAACACATCACCTCCCATAGTAGGTTCAATGCCTCCTGCTTCTCCAAATGTTTCTACACCAGGGTCTCCCATTCAAAATCCTGCTCTTACCCCTCCTCTAGAACAAGTTAATGAAGAAACAGAGTGCTTTGTTGATCCAACAAAGAGGCAGCTCATGCAAAAAATTGATCAATTATAGACATCACTAAGGGTAAAAGAGGAGGGTTTTCTTTCAAAAGAAAAAGAAATTGTTACTATTATTTTGGAGCATTTAAATGAAAAGGTGGATAATAAACTACCCTCTATACATTCTTTGTATTCTTTGCTATTTGAAACAATAAAGAATATTGATAGGGATCAGGGGATAATGATTCCAATTATTCAAAATTGGATCCTTAGGGAAAATGATCTAGATGTTATGAATAAAGCCTCAAGGTTTGATGTAAATAACAAGCCCAATCATTGAAGCCTACTTATATATTAGTTAAATCATTGCAAGGTTTTCAGACCTTACCAGATGATCTAAGTAAGAAGATTAGGGAATTGGTAAAGAACTTCAATGATTGGGGTAACACACTATTACCTGATATAACTGATGAGCAGGGGGAAATCAAAACACTCCAACAATGGCAAGATCAAGCACGTAAAGTCATCAATAATCAAATTAAAAAAAATTGTGATGACTCAGATTATGATTTGTTGGTAAATTGTATGGATAAGATTATTGGTATCGACTTATTTTTGGAATCTTTTGAAAGAGATGCTAATCAAGTAGCGGTAAAGTATATGCCTTATAGTACAAAGGTAAATGAGGTGATTAATTTTGACTGGCTAACTGACGAAGAATACTAGAGGTGGGTGGCTAAGTATTTGAATGATGATGAGTAAAAGAGTGGGCTACCAACAGGTGGCAAATCAGATGTTGTAGTTACAACGTTTCCAGTTTTGTATGGATGACTTTCTTAGCGTGGGTTTCACGTGGTTTTTTGTTATTGCATCAACCTTCCTCCACCGACATGACGAACGAGAATATGCTCCAGGATGATTAATGTTGTAATGATTTTTGAACAAGAATATTTTTCAAGGTGGTGGTTGTTGTAACAAATTTTGGAATATCACCAGGTGCTCCAATTGACTGGTGACATGTGTACTTTTTGGCCTGGTACTTGTTTGCTCCTTCATTTTCTATAAGAAGGATTTCAAGGCCAGAAGTACAGGTTAGCAAGTTAGATAATTTTTGTCAAGTCTAGGTGAAGTTGCAGAGCGAATTGTAAAGTCCAATGGTTTTAGAGAAATGCAATTTAGGTTTTGAGTTTATAGAGATTTAATGTTGTATAACAGTACTAGCATTTGAGTTGAAATGAAAATTTGAGTTCATGTCTCTCCATTGTACATGCATATCTGAACTTTCAATGAAATAACTAAGGGTTGTTTTATCCATCTCACTGTTGTGGTGTGTATAATTCTATTTTAGCTTTAATTCAAGGAATTAATCAAAATACTTGAATGGGATTATAGGTGGATATGTGTTGTATAAGGATTTGATAAGTAGTCCTAGGTTAGAATGCATACTGATGAAATTGTAATGCAATATTGTCAAAATTCTTATATGTGATGTATTAAATTTGTTATAAACCTCTAGATGCTTATGAATTTGACTCCTATAATGGATATATGGCACTGATCTAAGTTGTAATTATTCGTGTAGTTCAGTATTTGTTTGTCTTTTCCTAGAGCTTGCTACAAATTGCAAATCATTGAATATCTTATAAAATGGATTGTGTTTAGTTATCTCACGCTCTAGATAGTTGATATTGTCTATGAACAGCCAATTCTAGTTGATATTATCTTATCGTGTTGAGCTATTAAGTGAGATCATCTGCTATTGTTAATGTTGTTTATAATAATTGTGTAGAGGTTGTAAACACATTAAGGGATCACCCTCTAGGGTCTTGCAGAGCCTGAAGTGTAGGAGGCTTTTAAAGTTCTCGTCAGTTGGTCCAGGTCCTTCGAGCTGCCTTCGATTGGAATTGGCAATTCCATACGTAAATTAGAAGACAAACCTAGTTATATTGTAAAAAGAACCAACATACATGTCAACCACTAAACGACCACCTCTACAACTAACTTTTTAATCTTTTATGATCACATGAAATATAAAACACACTAATTTCAAGGTTGTTAACATCACTATTGAAATGTTTTAATTTTTTGACCTTTCAAACATTAAAAAGTACATCATTAAATTAATTATGTAATGGCATAAAATTTAAAAACATCATGAATTAATTATGTAACCACATAAGAGTCAAATATAATTATATCAAAGGAAATTAATATCAAATGGAGATAATATAATGTATAACATACACATTTGTTTTCAATGTCATTGATCTTCTTCTTCATCCAACTCTTTGTCGTATCATCCGATCAGTTCGACATTATGGGATTGGTCATATCATCATCATTGTCATCGATATCAGTTTTGATAATGTCATCATCCACATGGATATCATCTTCATGAACATTAACTCCTACATCATCATGATCTAGTTCCTCCTCTTCGACATCTTCGTCAGGGACATCATCAACTAACCATTGATCCTGATCATCATTTACATCATCTTCTAGTTCTTCGGTATCTTCTTCTTCCACCACATTATACTTTACCGACCTTCCTCTTGGATCATGTCTAACAACAAATAACCAACCTGGTTTATCTAGAACCTCTAAGTAAAATACCTGCTCACATTGGCTTGGAAGAACATAGGGCTCATTTCCAGCTCGCTCGATCAACCTTGTATTAACCATGTCCATTATCATGTTCAATAATAGTTATCTCAAGATCATTTTCATTCAATCATAGCCAGTACCATAGGATGACGAACAAAATTAATTTGAAGGACTTAAAGTCACACTCAAGTATATCATCCAAAATCCCATAGTATCGATTTTTTGAGACTTCTAGATGTATGTCACTTCTAGATAAAACATTAGTCACCTGAAAGACTGCAGTTATACCAGAATCACAAGTTTTCTTCATGTCATCCAACATTTTGATTCAAAATTTACGACCATTGCACCACATAGCCTTATGTTGTTTCACCTGCAATATGTCAAACATGTAAAAATTATTGCAATATCGTCAGTTGATAAACATATTTATTCTTGGTTGAATGTATGCAAAGAAAACAATATCAAGATACATATACATCAATATACTTAAAAATAATTAAATAATTTGGGTGATTAATATATTTATACGTACCTGTTTATCTCTTAAACCATATGCTAAATCAATTTCCCTTTGTGTAACATTGGAATCTCCATTACAATGAGCTTCTTTAACCAATGAAGCCACACCTTCCCATGTTAATGCGTGACCAAATTGTTGACATCGTTCAATCCATACCGTCATCCAATCAAGATTGTTGGTGACATACAAATGTAGTGCATCCCACTCTCGACCAACTGTACCAAAAAAAAATGAAATTCACAAACGACGTATAATTAGTTAAATACCAATATACGACCTCAATTTATAATTGATGTATATTGAAGATTAAAAATTAAATAAGTACAATATACATAAAAACTATATGTAAAATGTATTCCAATTAATCTCCATGACCATCTTATAATTACCTCTCACTTTCCTTAATCTACATTTCCCCAACAGGTACTCCCCTTCGAATTTGTTAATGGAGTTGGGATCCCAAATGCGATCTACATGGATCTTTGTTGCAAACTTAAGAATATATTCACTAATGTACACCATGGTCTAGTATACCATATATCCCTCCACCATAGAAACCTTAGGATGTGCTCTTTGTCTAACCAAAGCCTTCAAAAATTTCAAGTGCCTCTCAACCATCCACATTGACCTTGTGTGTACAGGTCCACACAATTCAATCTCCTCAACTTGGTGTATAAGGTAGTGTTCTTATGCATTGAAAAATGTTGAAGGTAGACACTTTTGCATTTCACACATTAGACAAGGAATTTTTCTCTTCCAATAATTTATATCTTCTTTATGGATTTCTTTAGATAATAGTCATTTACAAGTGATTCAAGGTGCAATATAAATTATGAAATTTAAGCAAAAGTATAGTATATTACATAACAAGTAAAACAAATGGCAATTATAAGATGTGTATACAACGAAGATTGAACAAATCTCACTACTTACCTCATGTATTTTCCAAGATTATATATAGCTTGCTTGACATTGTTGTCAAAGTTGTGCGGGAGATAGAGGTAGAGCGTGCTACAACAATTGCAAATAGATCTTTTTCATTATTTTTTTCAAAGTAGTAAAGCCTATTACTGCTTGAAAAGTACATGCATTACCAGTGTATGCAAATATGCGAATATTATATGTAATGAAGATTATGCCAATCATCGTTTTTCATCCCTACTTAAAATTCACGCTTAACATTTATTATATTGTTTATGTTTGCAAACAAATCACATTGGAAATCAAATTTTGTATGACTTATTTTTTTATAGCATTGCTTTGCTGCTCTGTTAATAACCAAGGAGGACATTTATATTGTTTTGGTCTCCATGTCGCTATTTAATTGAATGACATTTTTCATTGCATGATTGGCTTCGAGATAATAGGTACAAATTTTGACATTTTTTTCTTTGTCATGCCTTCCATCTAATATTTTCCATAACATTTCTATTATATTCTTTCTGATATGCATTGTATCAAACAAATGCACAATTTGTAGCTGCTCATAGTAGGGCAACCTACTAAATTGTCTGAGATAACTTTTCAGTCCCTGTAGAAGCCGACCATTAATGCCTTGATGACTTTCATGAAGCATATAAGTTAAACAAATTAACAATGACAATCATTGTCAATTACAACATGAGTAAACACAACACAATATAAAAATATAAATTCAAAACATATCATATATGATAGATAAACAATTTGATCTGATGTATAACCTTGGCGATTAATTCTATTATATTCCAACTTCCATAGGTGAGGTGACATTCTTCGTGGTTTTGATGTAGTCTCCTCTTTCCCATTGAAAAGATGTTTTTCAGTAGTTCGATACTTATGATTTCTATGGAGGAAGTGCATATACTCATCAAACACCTGCTTTCCTAAACTTGTTGAAGACGATGAGATTTCATCTTTGGACCACAAATTGGACATGCAAATTTTCCTTTGTTTGAAGACCTGCAAGATGATATATAATTGGATTAAATGTCAATTTTTCATTATATATAATGAATAGATTATTTTAAAACATGCATGATATCTACTTCATAAAATTAAATATCGTTAAAGTGTAGGACTTCAAATATTATAACATACCACAAAAATGTGTTAGCCCTGGGGCATCATGAATTATCCATACAAGCATTGCATGGAATTGAAATTGTCTTTGTCCTATTGGTCTAGAGATGCCATACATAGTGACACCATTCCATAACTTTAGTAACTCATCGATAAGAGGCTCGATATATACATTCATATATTTAACTTGGTACTTACCTAGTTGAATCAACATAAACATTACATAATTATTATAACCATTTTACTGCAATATATATAAATTAATGTACATGACTATTGAATGAAAAAATATGTCATTATGCAACAAATAAGACAAATGATATGCTACTACGTTAAAGAAAATTGATGTAAACAAATACTTGGAACAATCATTGACAACATTATGTGCTCCCTCTTTATTGACATCCATGGAGGAATGTTATTGTTGATAACAAAAACAGGCCACACTAAGTAAATAGATTGCAGCTCTCCAAATGGATTGACATCGTCCGCTCCCAATGAAAGTCTGAGATTACGAGGTTCTTCTTTAAAGTGTGGCCATTTTTCCTCCATGTCCCTAAATGCAGAACCATCCACAGACATTCGAAGAATGTCATCTCCACTTCTATTCCGTGCATGGTAATCCATAAATTGCGCTAAACTTTTGCACCTAAATAATCATTACATACATGGAATAATGGGAATATAATAAAGAACCTTGTGAGGCACCTTTTTTGTTAGTTGATCTGTTCGATATCTATTGATATGACATTCTGGGCATTCTGTTACAAATTTCTATCGTTTATGATATATAATATGATCATTGGGACATACATCTATTTCTTGATCCTCCATTTTGATATCTTTCGTAATGGCACATAAATCTCGGTATGAGCGAGGTAAAATATTTGATGGTGGTAACAAAAATTCACCAATCAATCTAGAACAAAAAATAATTTGTTCATATAAAGAATATTTATAGTACATATTTCATCATTTATTTACTAATGATGAACTAACAACAATTAAAATAGATGAAAAAAGATGACATATATGACATACCTTAACATCTGTGAGATTGCTATGTTTGATAAACCATTCATAACCTTCAAGTTCAATAGCAACAATACAACAGAGAGAAGAGTTGTTTCGGAGCCTTCATAAAGGGGCTCGTATGCCTTCTCAAGTACAGGTAAATCATGAACATCATCAAGCTCATCTTGATCATCATGATCAGCTCTGCCACTAAATGTGTCATGGATCAATGTATTCGTACTATCATCTTCAACTATATTTTCTGGTGCATGATCATCTTCTTCCGTAAGATCATTAACTTCATCTTCGATATTCACAGCTCCATATTCGTCTGCTTGCAAAACCACATTCTCCAGACTGTGATAATCCATATCATCTTCCCTAAGGTGTCCAACCTTCATAATAATGATTGACACAAATAAACCATGATCATGGTCAAGTGATTATATATATATATATAAAATGTTAAAATGATATAAACATTTACAAATCCAATCAATATAAACACATATAATGAACAACTTACCAATGGACGATAATCATGCCCCCCTTCAACGTGACCATGCTGCCTACAATGTTTCTTAGCTGTTGTGATTAAATGTCATCTCGTCTTTAAGCCCTTGCAATTATTGCAAGGACAATAACATTTTCCATCACTCTTTTTTTTCAATCTAGCCCACAATCTATCAAGTGTCTCTTCATTTTGTTCTGGACTAATATTATCTGATATGATTTATTCTTTACCAAGCTTGACTATTTAGATCTTCAAAAAATATCAAACTCACACTCCAATCATTTTTATTCATAGACAGGTAACATAATCTAATAATTCTGATATTTTACACCAAAAAAATTTGGCACGCAACCACTCCTGCAAAAGAGAAGATAGTCTGAAGTTAATGACCCCAAAAAACACTTTCAAATGCTAATTCCAAAACTTATTAAATTCTAATTTTAATATGATTTCCAACCGTTAAGACCTCCACAAGGAATTAGAATATTGAACTTGATCCTGGCTTCCTACAACAATGGAGTAGCGAGCTGGTAGAGCAGTGGCCCATTCTAAGAACAACAAGTCGAATCATCATTGCTAAATGTCAAATGCGGTTATCATTTTAAGTTAAATATACCCAGTAGTAGTAAAAAGCTAACTTATATTGAGCTTATCCTAGGGCCCTCAACATTGAGATCCCTAATAAAAAATGAAGCATTGGTAAGAGCATGATTAGGGTACAAACTCTAGGCCTCCGTAGAAACATAAACAATAACTATAGCAGATTAGTGAGGTTGCAATACCAGAAAGATTGAGACATTGTAGGTAATAACAAAATCTTGCAATCTAAAGATTGTATCCAATAACAAGCACACTATGTAGCTTAGTGACATTTGTAAATGCAATCTACGGTAAGAAGAATGACAGTCACTTGAGATGTGATAGTCAAAAAGAGGCTGAGCAGTGACAAGATAATAAAGCTCAAACCTTGCATAGTAAAGTGGAGATTTTAACAGTGAGTTTCCTTACCCCCTTGCTGACCTTAAGGGTTTTCAAATGCTTTTGGTAGTGTTAGACAAGGAAAATGCAATCAGGGAATGACTGTCCAAATGAAGTAACAGTGGTAATCATAGGTTCAATGTTTCTTCTTAGCCATTAATGTATAATGGAGGTAGTGGATTGCATGTTTGAGCAGTGTTTTGAGACTCATAAAAAATGAGAGAATAGTGAATAATACCTTGTGGACTGTGAAGTAGTGTCAATAAGGTTGAAGGATCTTAAGAACTACAATACCATGATACAATGAGTCCCCTGTAGTAAGTAGGCAGTCTATAGGGCATAGTTTTATTTTATAAAAGGATACTCATGAAAGGAATCTTCAAGTGATAGTGAGTGAGTTGTTTCAGATTGCAGCTGAGGGTGCAATACCTAGTCTTAAAGGAAGTTAGCAAAATAGTAAATGTGCAAGAAAATTGAATCGTACACAACAAACAATTCACAATGTTATCTTCCATAATGCTTTGAGTTTGAAGACAAAAATCTCATTGTATCTTCATGATGAAAGTGGCGACCTTAATGGTCAATCACTAGAAACAATGATTTTAAAACATACTATTGTGCTTATAGAGGCAACATTTTAAGCAAGGCAACGAGTGGTGGTTTGGAACAATGGAAGGTATGAAGGACTTGCTTTATATGCATACTATGCAGTCTAGCTTAAGACAATGTTCTTAGAAGAGATTGAAGGTGGATTATGGAACTGTTAAATAAATATTTGAGCAGCTCCCTTCGGGTTTCTTTTTGTATTGTGTGTTCGTTCGTCTATGCATCACCGAGTTTGCTCGGCCTTTTTTTAGAAAAGCTTTGACCTACCGCTTTGCACATCTACTCTTCGCAGCTTCGAGTATCGGCTTTCATTTCGGATCCTGAAAAGCTGCGTGGTGCCTCCACGTGTCGCGGTTACAGGATGTTTTGTTTCTCGTTTCCTTGAAACCTCATCGGCCTGCGAAAGGTTTCCACGAGACCGTCATTCCTGAAAGTGTTAGCGGGCCCCACATCTTGCTACATGGCAACCGTTCTAGAATTTTTCAACGTGGGGATGAAATTGCAACCGTGAGCAGCAAAATGTTTCCACACGTCTTTTGTACCCGGCTGATGGAGCGTTCCCTCCGCTGTGTTAAGATTCTCAGCCCATTCGACACGTGTTACATTTTCACAAATCCTCGACAGCAATAGGAGAAGGGTTCATGTGGGCAACGAAAGGCTGCCACGTGCCTAGCCGTTGATCTGTTATGCGGGCGATAGGCTAGTTGAATGAAATAATGCTATTGGATGCTGCTTGTCATAATCATTCGCAACAATGGATGACACTTGTCTGATCGGACCTGGATGAGACCACCACCATCATTACAGAGGATGCACCTGTGCTTAGGATGACTGGATGATGTGTTCTGGCCCGATGTTGTTATAATGGCCTTGGGTATATTCTATTTTAGGCATTATTGTAGGAAGATTGCAAGATCTTTTTTGTTGTTGTTCTCCAAAGCAGTGGGAGTTTTCCTGCTATATATACTTTCTCTGTTGAGAGGAAATGGTCTGAAATTTGGAAAAAACATGCTGATTTTAGCAAAAAACACCAGGCCTCTATTATTATTTTATTTAAATTGCAAAACTTTCAAACTGTACCAATTGTTCAGCCTTTCTGTTTTTCATGCTTTGATTAAACTGTGAATTGTGCTTTATACTGTCTTGACTTTTCATTCAATGAACTTCTATATATGTTGGATACAAATTTGCTCACCTAAATCATGTCTAATGACTCTTCTTAGTAGTGAGAATGTATGCCACATTATTTTATGTCAATAAATCAATTGTCTATGCTACAATCTTAAGTCTCCAAAGTTTTGGAACACAACAATACTATTCAGGCCCTTAAATCTATGATTTACAGTGCCCACCAGCAAATCTTGGTGAATCACTTTAGGTTAGACTTTACTTTATTATATCCACTTCTTTTTCCCTTTCCAAAACCCATTATAGAAGAAGTTGGCTTCTCTAAAAATCTGGAGGTTACTCAGTTTGGTGCAAAAGGTCCCCCTTAAACTAAGATTCTCATAAGACTCTGTTACTTTGTCAAATTTTGGCATCAACAGTTTGTTCTTTTTTTGGCACGCCCGGTGGGACCCGAACTTAATGAAATTGCATTGTAGAAGGGTGTATGAGCCATCGGCCTGTAACTAGATCCCAAACTGCAGATAACCTAGGTTTACTAGTACCTCCGCTAGGGATAATCTAAGTCACAAATCAACTGGTAATCGTTCCATTCCTACCACCCTTTCCTCTCACCATGTTGTCAGCTACCAAAAAAAACTACATAGCATGGGATGCTGGAAGTCCCTTGGTAGCCCCAGTAGCGCCCGCGTTTTTGGGGTGCTATCCGGATTGCGGCCATGAAAGCTATCCCCAAATTTGTCAGAGACAACTCAAAAACGTCAGCAGAACATTTGCAGGATATAGCGGACGTTTGTTTAGTACACAATATTACTCCACAGAATGTAGCCCTGAAGCTCCTCGCCACGTCTTTTAAAGGCAAGGCTCTGGATTGGTACCAAACGCTAACTCCTAATTCAATTCGCACCTAGGATGAGCTCGGAGATCCATTATATGGAAGGTTCTCAAATAACGGAGATCATTCTTTATTATATTATTAGCTATCCATCATAAAACGAGCCCCCCAAGAGGCTTTGACGAACTTCAATGCCCGATTTCACGCAAATTGGCAGAGGATCCCTGTTACTATCCACCTGACTCCCGAGTTGGCATTTATATTTTATCTGAAGTCCATCAATCCTGATATTTCTATGATGATCAAGTCTTTGGGAGGAGCCACTCTACCAAATGCTTATGGTACTGCTATCAAAGTTGAGAATCATTTGATAGATTGCAGAAAATTGTCTCCTCGACCTATTATGCCGATATTTCCTGAAATATCGATCTTCACACAAGAGTTCACAACGACTAGTGCGCCAGCAACTGCTCAGTCAATGTACTCATATGCGGCCGCTCCTAAAAACGTGTCTTCTACATCAGGTTCTTCCAAGGATGAAATAAGCGACCTCAAGGAGATGTTGCGAACCTAGCAAATAACATAAAAAATTTCAAGCGGAACCAAGCAACGCCGCTGTGGCCTGCATATCAAAACTATCAAGGTGGGTGGTCTACTTATCAACAAAATCAATATTAGAGTGTGCCTCGCACTAATCCACCAATGCTAACTACAAACCAAATGGTGTCGGTGCCTTCTCCGCTGACGAGCGCGTCCTCAAGCTCGAGAAGGGAATTAACCGTAGGGCAGAACAACCTTATTGATGACATCAGTCTATGGTGTTTCCCCTGCAACAATGTGCATATGCCCCAAAATTGTCCGCGTGGAAACTTACAATAGAAGGTGGCAGAGCAATGCAACCAAAGCACGACAATGGAAGATGGAAGTTATGTATATGCCTCACTACAAATGGAGAGCGCGGTCTTTTCCATGTAAATGCAAGGAATGTCTTTAAAACAAGAATCAGATATTGCTCCTGATCATGCACTTTTCTCCTAGATGGAGGAAGAAGAAATGGTGTTTGCTAATAACGCATTCATATCCGAAACACCGTAGGTGCAATCTGACTATAACACACACTCAAAGAGGAGATTCACCGGTGAGCCTGTTGTTTCACATCCGGACAGCCCGCAACGCAAAGGTGTGTCCGATAAAATTCCTGGTGCTTCGACCGTCCCTTCACCTTCTCAACCACGGAAGGAGATTATTATAGCAAGAACCAAGGAGCAAAAATCTCTGAGTTTTCCACCTTTTAATGTGGTAGAGCAATTGAAGAAAGCATCTGCTAATGTGTCTTTATGGGACATTCTAGCTATCCCAGAAAAAAAGACGCTATTACAAAAAGCGCTTCAAGAAGAGATCAACACGACATCAATAGAGTCGTCGGCCAGTGCAGAGGTCGGTTGTCACATACCACCAGCAAAGGTCCTTACAAACAATACAAAGGAATCTCCTGCTGAGGACAAAGGTAGGTTGAAACCTCAACCCTTCTTCCTAACCCTCATTGTAGGAAAGAAGCTATTACACAATGCTATGATTAATTCTAGCGCTAGTACGACAGTTATGCCAAAACAGATAGCCGAAGCTTTGGGACTCAGCTACGAACCTATGAAAAGAGGGGTGATGCAGCTTCATGAAAATAAAGTTGATACCGTAGGTGTCATAAAAGCGCTTCCTTTAACTCTATTCACCTGTCCAAGTATCACAGTCCTACAGGACACAGTGATCATAGATGTTCCTCCTATGTTTGGTCTTTTTCTATCTCGAGAATTTACTTCAAAGGTGGGTGGATACCTGTCCTTGGATTGGTCACATCTAATACTTAGGACCAAGCACAGCGCAAAAATGAAGATAGAATTGGAGGCTCTACATTCTGAACATGTGGTGGATGAGGCCTTGATCAATTTTGAAGTAGCATATACCTCTATCACCAAGCAAGAAATGTATTGTGTTGAATTACTAGAGGAAGAGAAGGTGAGCAGAGATGGGAATGATAAAGAAGATGCTCTGTTGAGTGAACACATAAACAATGATCCTTTCGGCAATTATCATGCTACAGGATTGGGCACGTATGTAATTTATGATGAAGACCAGGTGTTTCCAAGGGTCACCAAAGAATCCGAAGGTAACCAGGAAAATGAGCTATGAACATTATACTTTGATGGAGCAAGAAGCAAAGTAGGTGCTGGAGCAGGGGTATATCTAATATCCCTGCAAAATAAAAAATGGTTGAGGCCTTTCCGCTTTCATTTCGCTTGTTTAAACAATGAGGCTGAATATGAAGGGTTAGTTCAAGGCTTAAGCCTTGTGGAACGAATCGACATTAAGCAATAAATTATGTTCGAAGATTCTGAACTGGTAGTTAACCAGGTCCGAGGAATTTCTGCAGCAAAGAATGTATGCATCAGATCCTATCGGCATCGAGTCTCAGACTTGATTGAGGGTTTTGAAGCTTTCAACATCCAGATCGTTCCCCGAAGGTAGAATAGCGATGCAGATCGCATGGCTATGATTGGTGCTCAGTTTGATCATGTCTCTGACTTGCTTCAGAACGAACATTCAGTACAAGTATTAGTCCGACCAACGATCCCCAACAATGATCAGAGTTGGAAAGTCTTTGAAAGCGATGAACATATCACCTCGTTTATCCAACACTCAGGGGAATTTGCTGATTAGCTTCAACCAAAGATCGTCGAGGCTTATGAAGGACAAATTATGCAGCTCAAATCTAATAAACTTCCTAGAGGATTGGTTACTCTTGAAAACTTTTTCAATTATAATGATGCCCGAAATTATAAGCGGAAGTTCGTGGCGGACAAAAGTGATTATGAGGACCTTCGGGTCTCCAATGGTAAGAATCTCTGTGTCAGAAAAAATGTCTCACACCATGATAAGGAAAGGATTATCAGTTTCTGCAAAAAATATGGAGTAGTGGCCTGGTCCTACGATGATTTGGAGGGTTACGATCCTGGCATCATTCAACACACTATTGAGCTAACAGAAGGTGCAAAACCAGTCCGACTGAAACAGAGGCTAGTTAACCCTAAAACTGAGGCCCTAATGGCACATGAGCTAACCAAGCTCATCGAGTCATGCATTGTCTTCCCAATTAAACATAATACTTGGGTATCGAATCTGGTCCCAGTCTGAAAGAAGAATGGCGATATTCGATTGTGTGTGGACTTCCGAGACCTAAACAAAGCATCTCTGAAAGACCACTATCCATTGCCTTCCATGGAATCAATCCTACAAACTGTGTCAGGATCTGAAATGTTTTCTCTACTGGATGGTTTCTCCAGCTACAATCAAATCCATGTTAAAGAAGAAGATCAATACAAGACTACATTCACCACAAAGTGGGGAACATTTGCATATGCTAAAATGCCTTTTGGTTTATCTAATGCAAGGGCAACATTCCAGCGGGCGATGGACGTCTCATTCAGTGAGCTAATCAATAAGTTTATTCTAATCTATTTAGATGACCTTACTGTGTTCTCTAAATCTAAGGATGATTATTTTGACCATTTGGAGTTAGTCTTCCAAAAGTGCCAGGAGTTTGGAGTTTCCCTAAATCCAAATAAATGTGTATTCGGAGTGCCGTAGGGCAAGCTCTTGGGACATGTTGTGTCTAGAGAAGGTGTTTCAATTGATCCCGAACGAGTAAAGGCTATCAAAGAGCTTCCCCTTCCGATAAATAAGAAAGGTGTCCAATATTTCCTAGACAAAGTAAATTTCGTTAGCAAGTTTATTTCCGATTTTGCGGGAATGATTAGGCCGATCACCCTAATGCTGAAAAAAGATCAAACATTCAAATGGACAACCGAAGCTCGGGAGGCTTTTGAAAGGATCAAGGAAGCTATTTCCACAGCCCTGGTGCTAGTTAATCCAAATCAATCCAAAGATTTTATAATGTATGCTTTCAGTAGCAAGTCCAGTATTGCTATTGTTCTAACCCAAAAGGATAACAAAGAAAAGGGGGAACATCCAGTGGTGTTCTATTCCCGAATCCTAAAGGAATATGAGGTGAATTATAATTTTCTCAAAAGACAAGCCTTTGCAATAGTAAAAGGACTTAAGAAGTTCCACCATCTAATTTCCTACAACAAGGTTCTGGTATATGTCGCACATACCAGTGTGCGTGAATATATCATGGAAGAAGAGATCACAGAGAAAATGGCTAATTGGATCACTAAGATTTTTGAATACAACATTGAAGTCAAGCCTACTAAAACTATTAAAGGAAGAGGACTGTGTGAATATGTGGCACAGAGCGAGGAGGTACCTATCGCAGAGGAGCAGCTAGAGCTCGTCTTGATAAATGAATTAGAATCAGAAGGCGGTTGGCTGACTGATAGAATGAGGTTCATGCAAACTAAAAAGTATCCGCCAGGCCTCTCGTCCCAAAAAAGGAGGTATTACCGGTTGCAAAATTATAGTTATACGCAAATAGGAGTCATTTTCAAAAGAAATTCCAATGGTATTCTCCTGCGATGCGTTACTTCGGATCAGGTGAAGAGGATCCTCGACGCATTCCATAATAGCACTGCAGGCGAACATTTCTCTGCCAAAACCACCGCAATTAAAATCATGCGTACTGGCTATTATTGGCCCACACTTTTCAATGACTCCCTCTCTCTAATGAGGTCTTGTAAAAAATGCCAGTTCTTCACCGACAGAAGGAAAATTTTTGCAATGCCCCTCAGACCTATAGTGGTGGACAAACCGTTTGCGCAATGAAGCCTGGACTTCATCGGAATGATCAACTCGGTTTCTAGTGCCGGACACAAATGGATTCTAACCGCTATGGACTATTTCACAAGGTGGACGAAGGTTGTTCCCCTTAAAGGTGCAACAGAAACAGAGATTGTAGATTTCCTCGAGGAACTAGTGACAAGTTTCGGCCCTCCGAAAACTATCATTTTGGACAACACCAAAGCATTTCTAGGTGAAAAGGTATGTCACTTTGCATTAAAGAATGACATATTCCTTAAAACATCATCAAACTATTATCCACAGGGAAATGGTCTAACAGAGTCAACGAACAAAAGCTTATTCTGACTCCTTACAAGGATTGGCTCAGAACACCAGAGGGAATGGCATAAAAGCCTCTGAACAACTCTCTAGGAAAACCACATAACTCCTAAGCAAGTCCTTAAGACTTCGCCTTATGAGTTGGTATACAAGAAAGAGATGATGTTACCTATCTCTATGGAGATCTCGACAATACAGTTGTTGAAATCTCTTGAGATAGAACAAAATGAAGCCATGGAGGTTCATCTCGCCGAACTGTTGGAAGTACAAGAAAAAAGGGAGAATTCCCTAACAGTAATGACAAGCCATCAACAGGTGGTCAAACGATGGTTTGACAAGAAGGCTTCCGACTAGGGTCTAAAATGTGGAGACTTAGTGCTAAAGTATGATAGCAGGGCTGCAAAGCCAGGTCAGCACGGTAAATTTGATAGCCTATGGGAGGGTCCCTTCAAAATCATTTGGTGCAAAAAACACAACGCTTTTGAGCTAGAGAATATGGAACAGGAACCATTGGGAATCCCGATCAATGGGATTCATCTTAAGTTGTTCCATTAGGCATTAAGCTCTACTTTGTACATATGTAAAAATCACTTTTATTTTATTCTCGTTTCTTTGGCCAGTCTTTTTCTATGTCAGTTTGTTCTTATGCGGAATTAACCCATTATCATTGGTGGGTGGAACACCAAAGTTGCTTTACATAAAACACACCCATGTGCGGAGAAATAGCATATAAAAGTTGCAAGTCCAAAAAAACTTAAATACAAAATAAAAAGAAAGAGCATGGGTTTTCTTTAAATGATAAATATCTATTCATATATGTTCTTTTCATTACAAAAATGGTTGGGAAGCCATATTTCAAAATTTACAAGCATATTGAGCTATTATATATACGATATCCTTTTTGTCAGGCTTATATACAGCTATAGAGAGACATATTTTGAGCAGGCAGGGAGATAGTTCGAGCAACAAGCAAGGGTTTTTTATCCAAAGGCATGGCTGGCGACAATTGACGCATTAACTGTAGCATCCACTTCTTCCTCGTCCATGAGTTCCTCAGCAACACTAACAGCATCATTTGGCACAACCGCCATTGGCGGGGGAAACACCAGGTTCCTGAAGTCAGTATACTAGTCTACGTCGTAGAAAGGTATCATGTTGTAGCTGTGAAACAGGAAGTGTAGGGCTTGATTAACTCTCTGCTAGTGCTGGTCACGGGTCTACAGGCAGAATCCACTGAGGAACGGCAGCCAAACGATGACAGCTTCTTCCTCAATGAAGCAACGCAGGTCGCTGGCTGACAACAGACCTACCCTATAGGCAGCATGTGCAACGACCTCACCAAGACCATTCAAGTATTTTTTGGGGAAGATTTCCTTAACCAGCTTCAAGATCAGTGGTCAGGGAACGCTAATGTCCAGCATAGACGCTACAAAGTGGGAGCATACGTCAGTATTTACCCGATACCTATCCTCATATTCTATACAATCTTTGCCTAAAACCCACTTTATGGCTACCAAGACTAGAGAATGCTTGTTCTTAGTCATTCTTTTCAGTCTCCTAGTTGAAATCTCCCCTAAGAATGTTGTATGTGACTTATACGAGATCAGGAAAATTAGGGTATCCATTGCTCTGACACTATCCCTAGGCTTCTAAGCTGATGTTGAATTTATCTACCACCTAACCTATGAAAAGACTTCCTTAAGACTCTGCTACTAACCTATCACTTCTCAAATACTAAGTATATTTTGCTCACTATTTACTAGCCTATTTATAGAAAATTGACAAGACACATGCTAATCCGCTTCAAAAAAATGTGATATTATGCTAGTTGCTATCTTGAAAGGCGAGCCTACGTTTGCTCACATTTTTGGGCCAGTTACATCTATGATAGCATGACTCAATGCATGCTTAATTAAATGGCGCTGATTAATTAGCTTTAAAAAGGTGGCACTTGTTGGCAGTGAGACGTATGGTCGTAGGCTATTGTGTCATCTCTCAAGCGCATCCCAGAGCCCAAGGCGATATTCATATCTTTTCAGGTCGTGATCGTTTACTTGGCATAATCATTCTAGCCGAAATATTAGTTGCCAGCGCATGCTAACGCAGGGTTAGCAAGCCAATTGCCAGCTCAAGTTCCAAGTAGATCAGAGCGTATCACACGATCACCCAAATGCAATAATGAACTTCAGCCACCTCAAAATAGCAATTAGTTCATTTTGCACAATTTGCAAGATTAACGATACATGTCGAATTAAATGCAAAAGGATTGCTTTCGCCTACCACCTTGAGAAAGCTTGCTATTATTGCATGAAAAGGCTTAATATTTCAAAATCTTTTCACTAGCGCTAAGGATAAGTGCAGAGTTGTTTTCTATCTGTCTATCTAGAGTCGAGCATAGTCGCAGCCAACCAGGAGCTTACAAAAATCTTTAGAGAAGGAAAATGTTAGAATCTTCAGCTCAGCCAATACAGGAGGAAATTAGCCAGGAGCTATTTACGGCTATTCGTTCTTCAGTAGAGGTATATGTCTATGAGGATGTGGCGTACGCTACACCCAGTATACCCAGCAAAACAAGGAGGCCCTACACAAAGGAGCTGAATAGACCCAAGAAATGGAGAAACCAGAAAAATGTTGAAGAAAAATGGGACAATATCTACGACCCAAGGCTCGCGAAGAACCCTAAGTCACTTAGAGAGGCAGCTTGTGCAAGGTTATTGGCACCAAAGGCAGACCAACCTATAGCGAGTAGAGTTTGGTACAGTGATCTTCCTCAATACATAGTCCCACTGGTGCACTATTGCCCAGAAGTGATTGATGCTGCTATTTAGCATTATAATCATGATACCCACTACATTGAAGGCCACAACTTAAGGGTGCATATCACTCCAGAGGCCATCTAACACATGTTATGTATCTCAGATCTAAGTAAGAGGAAGGAGAATATCGAGACCTTTCGCTCGAGCAAAGGAGAGAAAATATGGAGGAATATGAAAACTAGCTCGGAGTTCTTGTTAGAAGAGACTGGTAAGAAAGGCATCTCAGCCACTAAAGCGCTAAGTATTCCATTGTCGCGTGGTGCATTTCGCGATGATCTCCAGGATGCCATGTCCATGCTAGCCTTTGTATGCGGCCGAGACTCTGATGAGAAAATAGAGGCCTTTCAATTGGGACCGACAATGCAATTTTGCAAGCAACATGAACTCTTCTGGTATGATTTTGCTGAGTTTATAGTTGAAGAAATGAAACAGCAAATTGAGAATTATCAGGCGGAGAAAAAATTTAGGTTTTTTTCCTTCTTGGTCCACATGGTTCTACATCAAAACCCGGATTTCTTCGCCTAGTATTTTCCGCTATCAATTTTTTATGAGCAAAATAAAAGGAAGTCGGTATCCACATGGACACCTTTTCTTTCCGCATCATACGATTATTATGCATTTGCGGACTATTTCATAGCTCCGGTCTTGAATGATTTGATTGGAGAGGGTGATATCATCCGGTTTGATAGGGAGCAGGTCGGATTCGTACAGAGTTTTACCCCTGCTTGTGACTGGTTCTTGGGCAAGGATTTTACAATCCTTCGAATGCGGAGTTTTACTGGCAAACATTTCCTACTCCCAACCTGTGTCACGGATAGAGTGCTCGTGCTAGAAATATTCCAACAGGTTTGTATCATTTATTTTACTTTCTGCATTAGTGAAAAGGTCAATAAGAAGGGATTCTTCACTTTTCTGAAGAATTTCAAGTCGGTAACTCTACTAAAAAAGCAATCGGACCAGTTGCTAGAGGATAAACTAGCACATCTAGGGTTGGTACTGGTAAATGATAAGTGGGAATACAACCCTTTCGACGACTTGTTGGAGCCACATATGAGAGTTACCCATATTTCCCGACCATACTGGGAGAAGCGGCGTAACCCCCGAATGGACAAAGATGAGGATTTTGTTGAATTGGCGCAAATCCCTATGCCGGACACTAGAGACCCATGGCACAAGTTCTACTTTCCTATGGTTGTGGCCCAAGATAATGTCCCCATAGAGCGCGGCATGTACAACAGGTTAAAGAAGGATGAAGAATGGAGTGAGGAGAAAATAAAGGCTTTCTGGAAATATCACCAAGAAACGACACAGTTGGATGCTCCTTAGAATCAACTAAGGGATGACCAGGAATTTGAAAGGTGGTGGAATGAAGGCCATCCCAGCCCGAGCTCTAGTATTAATAAAAGCGAAGAGGGGGAGGAATCCGAAGAACAGGAAGAGGAAGCGACGACATCAGCTTCCTCTACACAAAAGGAGAAGGTCTCCAAGCAGCCCGCCTATATGACCACGAACGTACGTTTTAATATATCAAGGGGCTCACATACACTCACTTGGGCTGCTAAACCAGCCAGGCTATCACTTCAGGAAAAGGAGTTGACTGCCGATGCTAGTAAGTTTCCACCTGCAAAACGACAGCATATTATCGGAGAGGGTTCGCAAGAACCTGCCAGAGGAGGAGTACTCGCTGCTACTCAGAAGCTAGAGGTTGCGATGGAGCCTCTGACGCATCTGGAGACGCCAACAACCAGTCATCAAGTACAATTCGCTCCTTCTTCTCTTGCATCTCATTCTTTAGTATCTACCCTTGCCCCATTGCCAACTAGCTCTCTACCCTCTGCTTTTAGTCTGTCATATCTGGTTGGATTCACTCAGTTTTCATAGGGCCACCCACTCATAATTACCCCTCCACATATGCTTACGTCTGCCGCTGCCACTCACACTTTCCTTGCACCGATTTCGGAAGGCTTTCCCCCTGCGAGTGCCCATTCTTTCTCCGCTATGATTATAGATCCTCTTCCATTGCAAAAAGCTAATACCATGTTAACAACCCCCCATTCCCAGCCAATGAGCCTTACGGCTAATTCTCCAGTCCAATCATTACAAATGACTAGCCCTACTGTTGGTTCTCAAACCAAACTAAGGAACGTGTCTCATTTCTCTCTACAAACTGTCACTCTCCAAAAGAAACAAATTCATGCACCTATGAAGGTTACCTATCCCTATGCCCTACCTTCCAGTGCTCCTTTCGCAGGTGGACTGATTTTATCACCAACCGAATTAATAGCACAGATAGATTGCAGAAGGGAGGCATGCGCGAATAGAATGAGGAAATGCAAGGAAAAAGATGACAGTGGTCCCGCCGAGCCAAGAGTACAAGGACTGTACGATGAAGCCCGACAAGAATTGAAGTTTACGACCATGTACCCAAGGGTAAACAAGCCTCAGGGAGAAATGTAACCAAAAGACTACGAGATATATGCGGTTGGACTCGACATGAAAGTAGCCCGGTCACAGGATAAAGTTGAAATCATGGAGGAAACACAACGGGTAGTCACTTCTGACTTCCTCAAAACTGGTCGCCAGCTAAAGAAGAAGGATGCGCAGCTCAAAGTAGCTAGGGAAAGGGTTAGTTTTCTGGAAAGGAAGGAGAAATCCTTGGAGGCAGATATTGCCCGCATGACCGAAAGGACACTGGCAGCAGAGGATGAGAGAAATAGGCTTCAAATCCAAATCGCGAGGATTCAGGTTGCTGACCCTAGCAAAATAAAAGAGCTACAAAGCAAGAACCAAGAAGAGCAACAAAATCTACAGCTAAAAGATAAGGAGCTTGAGCACCTCCACCTTGAGCATAGTCAAGGGATGGCACAAAAGGGTGAAGAGTTAGAATGCCAATAGGCTCAATATGAGCAACAAATAAAAAAGAAAGAGGCCAGATTTAAAGGCCTAAAGCTCAACTAGAGGAAGAGCTCCGAGAGACAAAGGCTTCTCTAGAGGAGCACTTAGCAAATCACTCCCGAGCCGAACAAACTTGGAATAAAGAAATGAGCAACTATGCGGAGCAGCTAGCATTCAAGAAAAGGAAAAAGGAAGAATTAGTTGAAGCCCTTATTTCAAGAGACGCAGAGATTACTTCGCTTAAAACCTCTCTCTTACCTTCCCCTGCACAACCTTATATCACTCCGTTGGTTAGGCAATTATACATTTCTCACTGGGAGAAAATCAAAACCTTTTGCCTAACGCTACAGCCTACCCTCTGATTTATTGACAAGGCATCAAGGCTCAGTCAGGAGGCCCATGATGCGATTAAACAGTTCCCACGTTTCATCTTGGAGAAGGTTCCTAAGGTGAAAGACTTGCTCAACAAGCTATACTCTGTCTTTGACGAGCACCTTGTCGGAGTGGGTATTGAGGATCGCGACGCTGCTGCTCAAATGGAAAGAAAATTTATCCATTGTCACTCCGCCCTCCAGCGCACTAAGGAAACAGTGGTTGTTCTGAGCAACACTGGATAGCATACGAGGATGTTTCTCCAAGCTAGGCAGGATGGGACTGCCATCCCCGTTCCTTGAGGATAGATTTATTGCCACAACTGTGCAAATTGCGAAACTTATTAAAGAGAAGGAAGGTGACCCGGAAGCTTTCAAGGATTTCAGCCACCCCCCAATGAAAACTAACATTGAGGCAATCATTCATCCGCTCTTATAGCTGCTATTTCATATACGAGCAGGGGTCGGTTTACCTGATGTGTTGCCTCACAAAGAAACTATTGATCTACATAGAGCATAGAAAAATTTACGCAACATAGCAAAGCCGTCCGAAAATGAATGGACGCCCTTGTAGGTGACTCTTTCCAATCTCTGACTCTGTTAGCCCTATGGATAAGGCTCTGGTCTGCAGCACCAGAGAAATTTTGGGTTCTTCGTTCCTTAGTCGAAACACCCCTATTAGTCGCCAAAAGCTGTTAAATAAATATTTGAGCAGTTCCCTTCGGGTTTCTTTTTGTATTGTGTGTGCGCTGGCCTGTGTATCGTTGAATTTTCTTGGCCTTTTTTTAGCAAAGTTTTGACCTGCCACTTTGCGCATCTACTCTTCTTAGCTTCGGGTATCGGCTTTCATTTCGGATCCTGAAAAGCTACGCGGTGCCTCCACATGTCACGGTTACGAGATGTTTTGTTTTTCATTTGCTTGAAACCTCATTGGGCTACGAAAGGTTTCCATGAGACTGTCATTCCTGAAAGTGTCAGTGGGCCCCACATCTTGCTACGTGGCAACCGTTCTGGAATTTTTCAACGCAGGGATGAAATGGCAACCGCGGGCAGTGAAATGATGCCATGCATCTTTTGCGCCGGGCTAATGGAGCGTTCCTTCTGCTGTGTTAAGGTTCTCAACACGTATTGCATTTTCACAAATCCTCAGCAGTGATGGGAGAAGGGTTCATGCTTGCAGCGAAAGGCTACCACGTGCCTAGTGGCTGATCTGTTATGTGGGCGATAGGCTGGTTGAACGAAATAATGCTATTGGATGTTGCTTGTCATAATCATTCGTAGCAATGGATGACACTTGTCTGATTGGGCCTGGATGGGACCACTGCCATCATTACGGAGGATGCACCTGTGCCTAGGATGACTGGATGTTGTGTTCCGGCCCGATGTTGTTATAACGGCCTTGGGTATATTCTATTTCAGGCATCATTGCAGGAAGATTGTGAAATCTTTTTTGTTGCTATTCTCCAAAGCGGTGGGAGTTTTCCTGCTATATATACTTTCTCTGTTGAGAGGAAATGGTCCATAATTTGGAAAAAACACGCTGGTTTTAGTAAAAGACACCAGGCCTCTATTACTATTTTATTTAAATTGCAAAACTTTCAGACTGTGCCAATTGTTCGGCCTTTCTATTTTTCATGCTTTGATTAAACTGTGAACTGTGCTTTATACTATCTTGACTTTTCATTCGATGAACTTCTATATATGTTGAATACAAATTTTCTCACCTAAATCATTTCTAAAGACTCTTCTTAGTAGTGATAATGTATGCCACATTATTTTATGTTAATAAATAAATTTTCTATGCTATAATCTTAAGTCTCTAAAGTTTTGGAACACAACAACACTATTCAGGCCCTTAAATCTATGATTTATCGTGCCCAACAACAAATTTTGGCTAATCACCTTAGGTTAGAATTTACTTTATTATATCCGCTTCCTTTTCCCTTTCTAAAACCCATTATAGAAGAAGTCGACTTCTCTAAAAATCTGGAGGTTACTCAGTTTAGCGCAAAAGGTCCCCCTTAAACTGAATTTCCCATAAGACTCTGTTACCTCATCAAATTTTGGCATCAACAGGAACTCAAGGGTTATCATGAAAAGGATTAAAGCAAATATTGAGATCTATTTAAAAGCCACAGTCATGAAAATATTAAAGATGTCATATGCAAAAGCCTAGTAGCTGGAGTAATGAATACAGTGCCAAAGAGGATAGTGTGCTGGGGCAGATTTAGGAGATCTCCACATTATCTAATTACAAGGAAATACATCATTTATTTATTTTTTTAATTAAAAGAAATCATTCTAAACCCTATATAGGATACATTGATACTCAAAAGCCTCTGAAAGAATTTGAGATTATTCAAATATATGTCAAGTAACATTCATAAGGTTTAGAAAATCTTGATCACTCTCTAGAATAGCCCATTAAACATGGGTTGTTCTTGAATGCACTACATAATTGATATAACACAACCACTCTGCATATCAACCAGAGTTATAGGCTCTTTATTGCAGCAAGAGGTAATCACTCTTCGATCATGCTATAATTACATCCTAACCTGTTAAACTTGAGACAACCTGAATGCACCCAATGATGATTGACACCTACATTATACAACCCCGAATTAACTACATTATATGAGTGCCTCCATTTCTATCACAACATAGCCACATTAAACTTGGGTCACACATGAATGCATCATGTATTTGTTATAGCACAACTGTGCCACATGACCAATAGAGTTATGGATCACATAATTATAGTCACAAGAATATTTTCCTTGGTTGTGATCTTATGGTGATTCCACACAACAAAATCTGGACATGAAATCTGATGAGATGTTGTTTTAAAATATGATTTTCAAACCTGGAACTACAAATCTGACTTCACAACTGAATTATGCAAAAAGATAATGACTACCCTCAACCTGGCGATATCTTCTTGAATTTTTTCTAATTTTTCTCAAGAAAATCATCCTTAGTTCTCCACAAACTGTCTCAAGTAGAGAAAAACACTGTCGCAATAAATCAGGCGCGAACTCACTTTTCTTTATGTTGGCCACAATTTTTTTTTTCTATTTTTCATGTTTGTCAAAAATTCGATGAAAATGATAGCCGACATTTCGACGAGCCCCACGTTCGTCAAAATTTCAACGAATTTTTGGGATAAACTTTCAAAAATTGAAAATTACACATCAAATTTTACAAGCACCTGATGAACATCGAATTTTACATATTTCATCGGACAATTTTGTCATATTTTGCAGTCAAATGTATTAGTGTGAAGTTGAACAAGAAAACATTGCTCCCATTTGTGATATGCAAACATGTGGTTGGTATAGAAGGATAGTTGAATATCTGTAGACCATGAAATGCCCTGATGGCATGCCAAACAATGAGAGGAGAACTTTAAAATTATAGGCAATCAGATATGTTATCATTGACGGTGAACTCTGGTGGAGAAGCCCAGAAGGTGTGCTCCTCAGATGTGTAGATGGTGACCAAGTGAAAGATTTGTTAGTTGAAATGCACAAGGGTGTGTGTGGAGATCACTATATGGCTAAGACTACTACAAATAAGGTACTGAGAGCAGGTTTTTGGTGGCCCATAGTATTCAAAGATGCACATAGACTTGTGAAAAAGTGTGATGCTTGTCAATGGTTTACTAGAAAACTAAAGGTTTTACGTAACCTACCACTTAGGTCAGTTTCAGCACCAACCCCCTTCCAACAATGGGGAATTGATTTTATTGGAGAAATGGTGATGGAGTCTAGTGGAGGACATGCCTAGATTTTGGTTGCAACTGACTATTTCACAAAGTGGGTTGAAACTATTACCACCATGAAGGAAACTAGTAAAGTTGTCATTGACTTCTTGATGAGTAGCATTTTGAGTAGGTTTGGTGTTCCTGAGAGAATTGTCTCTGATAATGCTATGTGCTTTAGGTCTGAGGAATTTATGGATTTTTACAACTAGCATGGCATAAATGCATCTTAATCTTCCCCATACCATCCATAGGGGAATGGAAAAGATGATTCCAGTAATAAGAGCCTTATGAAGATCATTAAATGGATCCTTGAGAAAAATAAAAAAACCTGAGATTCAAAATTGCAATTGGCATTGTGGGTGGATAGAACCATAGTCAAGAAAGTTATTGGATAGTTTCCTTTTAACTTGGTATATGGGGTAGAAGCCAAAATACCACACAATAATTTGATGAAAATGTATAAATTTTTTCAAGAGTATGATACTGACATTTGTGATGAGATGCAGACTCGGATCGATGAGCTAACTGAGCTTGATGAGATGAGGAGAGAAGCTCACAAGAGAAACAAAAGTTGGCAGCTCCAGGTTAAATATTTGTATCACAAAAGGGATATTCCAAGGAAGTTTGAAGTAGGCAGTATGGTTTTGATGTGGAACATGAGATTGGAAGACAAAGGAAAGCATGGGGAGTTTTACCCCTTATGGATCAGGCCTTATTTGATTGCAGACACTCATGGGGAAGATTCCTACTTTCTACAATTACTAACAGGTGAATTTATTGAACTACCAGTACATGGACATTTCCTGAAACCCTATTTCTCCTGAAATAGGTTATATTTCCATGTACAGTGTATAGTCCTATAAATTTTGTACATAGGGTTTGGTGTGTTTACTTTTTGCCGCATCTACTTGCCTTGTCCAGGCGAGCTCCTTTTTTTTTTTAGTTCCTCTGTGTTTGGTCTGCTTCACCAAGAGATCTGTTTCTCACCATACCCACTAGGGGTATGCATCCCCGAGCATGAGACATTGATAGAGCCCCCAAAATTATTGATATTTTGAGGCCCTTTTGTGCTTGGTAGTAACATGTCACATGTTGCCCGCAGGTAGGGTTTAGGGTTTTACCTGGGTAACTTTACTCTTAATTGCTCCATGTATAATTATTGGCTATTTTAATTTTATGTCGACTTGTTTGGCCTGATTGTCAGTGATAAAAAATATATTTTGAGCCATCATTATGCATTCCTTACTGGCCCCTTTTCTTAGGTTATTCGGTCACTACCAGCTGAAAAGCATTTTAATTTTTCCAAAGTTGGGTTTTAATATTTTGCTCATAAGTGACTTAAGTCTAAGTCATCAATCTCCAAGGGTAAACTCTCGTTGGCCTAGTCAAGGCCCTATTCTATGACTAACTTCATTGTATGTGCAGATTTGATAGTTAACAGATCATGGAATTTAATCTAAGCCACTCCCCACTGGCTCACACATCCCAAGTAATGGCAGTTTAATTTCTGTGAGATCAACAAATGTTGACACATGTTTGATTGGGTATGTGGGCCCAACCATTATGTTCAATTCCAACACTTTAGGTTTTAAGATCGATGGTGATGGTTGAAAGACAAAAGATGATCACCACTGTTCCCTACCATCTTGAGGAGGTAAGATGTAGGCTCGTTAAAAGCAGTGAGGCCAGCGAGAAGCTGCCATGTATGCTCTATGGCTACTGGAAAGTGGAGCCCGAAAGTATGTGAAGGTCCAGTCAACATTTTTTTATTGGCCATTTGTCCAAGCTAGAACAACAATGTAAATTCAAATGTCATTGACTCAATTTGAGTCATTTGAGAAGTCCATCTCAACTGAAGATCGACGATGCACATTCAAAGCTATGAAGTACACCTGTTGCAATTATTTCACTTCGTGTGAGTGGGAAGTAATGGTAGAGGTGACCCGTAAACTTATTCAATTGCCCTCAAAATTTTTGTATGCGTTTAGTTCTTGCTAATTTGAGATTTGAAGACGTGTTTGGAGCGATACAAAGAATTCAAAGAATTGATTCACAGAGTCGATCCTGATTGGCATTAGGGTTTATTGTAATTGAAAGTTATAAGTACAACAAATGCAATTTTATGCTTTTCCTTTAGTTTTTTGAATTAGGGCTTGCTTTCAATTTTCTTTCAGACGAGTGTGTTTTATTGCTTTACTTTCATCACCTTGAATTAGGGTTAATTATGTCTTTAAAAAGGCCATAGCCATGTAAAATCATCTAGAATTAGCACTCATCATAAGTCATAAGTTTCAATTAGGAGGTTGGTAGTTAAAATTATCCCCGTTAGAACCCTAGTATACATAAAATGCATGGCTCCCAAGGTACAAATTGCCACCTCTTCAACCTAGCCCATAGCAGTCTCCCAGGATGTAATTAACCTATTTCCCTCTTCTACAAATAAGAAACTAGAAGGAAGGGTCTTATTCCATGGCCCTGTTGTGAGAGAGGGAGTGATGGAAAAACAGTGCTTCATAAAAGATGTCGAAGTGCCCTATACTAGATGGTAGCTTTTTTAGCATTGGTTCAGGAATAGGAACCTTGGATCTCCTCTCAATAATCCTTGTAGGTTAGATATGGGAAAGTTAATTTTCCCCAACGTTTATATGGATGTTTATCTTTTGAAGGATATCGCCTCAAGGTATAACCCAGTTTCTAGGGTGGTCAGGACATTTGATGGGGTAGATATGGTAAGGATAACCAAGAAGGATATTGAAGATAATTTTTGACTTGCATGAGAGGAGTTAGGATATGGTTCCCTTGAATATGGATGATATTAGAAGAGAACACAATAATACCAAGGTGTTCATCAGGAAAATGATGTTTCCCTTACATACTGCTATGACTGGTACTAGGAAACACAAGAGGTGGATCAAGATTAATGAGAAGGAGCTTGAACCTTTCCCAATGAGCTATTTTTCTAGTAAATTTTAGAAAGATTGTCTATTCCTTGTACAAGATCATCGGGTTTTCTCCACCCAACACATTGCAAAAATAATACAACTATTTGGCCACACATTTGCAACACCCAACCTATAGCATAGTCTATGATTATGGCACTTATTTGGTAGAGCATATTCACAAAGGTTTGATTGAGTTGAAGGAAGGAAAATAATGGGTAAATTTCTGGTGGTATTCACTATTAATACACATGTTCTTGTATAGAGGGCAAAAGGTTTTTGAAAAGGATATAACTTTGAGAAGGAAGGAGGAAGGTGTTGTTCTATCTATTCAGTGTTGGACCCGAATTCTAGACAAAGATGATAAAAAATAAAATTTTGTGATGTTTAAAAAAGATTTTGCATCAAGAATAGGGAGGTCCCTAATATATGAACCACCAATAATTCACAAAGAAACTCACGAGTTCTTGAAACCCATTGAGATGAGGCCAGATTTTAACTTGAGTCATAATTGGGGAGACTTGATTTTATATTCTGACAAGACAATTTTTTGAGTATATGTCAACGGTTTGGATCCATATGTCTTTCCTAGAGAGGTGCCTTTAAGGATAAGATTCCTTGAAATCATGAGGAAATTAGGAGCTACACAGATAGTGCATCTACCTAATTTAGCAAGGAAAGGGTCATTCTTTCCAGAGTGGACAACATTTGTTGATTATGTTCTAGTGAAAGGGGCATGGAAATAATTAGTACATCTACTAGCGCCTTATAAGTTTGAGACTATGTGCTCAAGGAATCACGATCCTGAGGGCTTTATTACCAAATTGAAAGCAGATAATAAATTAGGTGGTTTTATACATATCTTTGATTACCCTGAAGATGTCATCAGGAAAATTTTTAGCTTTCAAGAACAATATGAAAGGAAAGCTAAATATCTTACTTATACAAAGATGGTGGAAGAAAAATGGAAGAAGGATCCCCAATATGATCCTCTGCCAAACATACTCGATGAATTTGGAAAATTCATGCAGGTTATGGAAAATTTTGAAAATGTAGTTGGTATGTTGAGGAACAATGTGAAATCACAGACAAAGGAAAAATAAGAATGGTTGAAGAAGATACTGCAGTGACATTGGAAGAAAGGCCTACATACTAGCCACCCAAGCAATTGAGAATCTACTCTAGGAGAAAGAAAGAAGTGGATAAAGAACAAAGCCTGCCAATCCCTATCACTTATGAAGGGCCAAAGGTAGATTCTCTTGAGAGTGCACTACCATCACCTCCAAGATAGGTTCCTTTACTTGTAATTGATCTTGATTCACCCACTAAAAGTCATGTTCCTCCTGAGCAACCACCTCTAAAGAAGAAAAGAACTGAATCGTCTCCATTTGCATCCCCCCAACCTTCATCTCAAGGTCAAATTTTATCAATGGTTCCATATAGTTTGGGAAAAGGGTCACTTTCAGTAGAAGAATTGAGCAAATCATATCCTATCTTATCTGGTGAATCTATAAGGGATCAACTTCTTCTACAAGTTGAGACATATAAGAAGTTGCTAGAAAATACTCAAGATACAATGTATGAAAATATATCAAAGATTGTTCATACTATCTTGAAGCATCTGAATGAGAAGGTTTAGGCCAAACTGAATAGTGTGCATGACAATTATGCATTGATGATGGGAGCAATAGGGTTGTCCCAAAAAAAATAAGGAGTTGGCCATGTCAATCTTGAACAAGTGGATTCCAAGGGATAAGAGGTTAAAGTTAGTAGTAGTTGGAGCCGGCTAGCATGAGGATAAGTACCCTAATGTGCTTCCAACCTATACAATTTGTGTGTGAATTAAGTGAGCAAAAGTTTCAAGGATACATAGCCCCATTGGAGCAAAAGATAAGAGAATTAATAGCTCATCATGATCTAGCATATTTGTCACCATTGCCAAATATTTTGCTCACTAATTATGAATTGAAACCATTGCAAGTATGGAAAAGAGAGATGGATGAGGTTATTGAATCCTAGGTGAAAAAAAATTGTAAGGAATTTGATATTAATGTCTTTAATGACACTTTCGGAAAGTTGATGTTTATTATCAACTTTCTAGAGGATTTTGACAAGGAATCCAACTATGTAGTAACCAAGTATTCCCCTTACATGAAGACATTAGATAAAATCATCGATTTCAACTGACCATCTAATGAAGAGTATGAAGAATGGGGAAGGGTATTGGTTGTCAGATTTGGTTGGTAAAGATGGATGTGAAACATATAATTGGTCAAGTATTGTACAGGTCTGGCCTTAGAAGTTATAATGTACAAAATATATGTTTCATAGGAAAATATTAGTTGTTGATGATGTTGAATGCTTACTAAGATATTAATTCACTTTTGTTCTACATCATTTTGTCATCTTGCTCGATGAAGTGTATGTGCTATAATGAAGAAGATTATTCTTTTTGACATGTGCTTTTTAGAAGGAAAGGTTGCTCCTTACAATGAATGTAAATAATCTTTGTCTTATGTATATTCCCTCAATTTTGAAGAATGTAAATATAACTGAATTAGGGAATATGTCTTATAGTGGTCCAATTAGAATGTGACATGTGTACATCTGGCCTAAAGCTTTTTTTCTCCCTTATTCTATAAAAGGGAATTCAAGGCCATTTATGCGAGTCTTTGGTTGAATTCTGGAACTAAATTGTGAAAATTAAGAACACATAGTGAATATTTTTAGTCTTTGTCTAATGCTTTGAGTCTAGATAAAATTTTTTGTCAAATGTATGGTCCCTGAGCACATCTGAATGAAAATGGAGATTCTCCAAGTCTATAGTCTCTCCATTTTGGTTTTGTATTTGAATTATTAATGAAAGTTCTAATTAGAGATCATTTCATTAATTTTCATCATTTCATACTTTGATATATGTTTTGGTTTTAGCTCTGGTTCATAGAATTATTTAAAATTCTTGAATCAAATCATGAATTTATGTACAGGGTCATTGGATTCGATAAGTAGTCTTTAGAGTTTGGTTACAGATTTGTGAATTTTAAAGTAGTATCACTTAGATCATGGGTGTTCAAAACTAAATATACCTTATATTTCAATTTTCTTAGACTCCTAGCCCATAGATAATGGCACTAATCCTAACCCCTTTAACTCTTTCTCATGGTTCCAGTTACCCGACTTGAGAACAATCTTTTAAATAATCATAGATCTATCTTTAATTTGTTGTAATTTGTGTTGTTTTATATTCTCAGCTTAGGATGCATAATTCACTCAAGGAATTGCAAAATTCTTGAGTAATTTCATCTTATTAGTCATGGGTGAGAATATATCTGCTTAAATTTGCAATGTATATGTGAATTGTTTGAAAGAGTTGTATAATGTGCATTGTGGGACCACCCTCCCGAGTTTTGTAGAGCCTGAAGTGTAGGAGATAAAGCAATTGGTGCTATATCTCGTTCGTTGGCCACTTGTCTTGCAAGTATTCAAAATTTTAGTTTGGAAAACTCATAGGTAGTTGTTAAGACCTGATTGGTTCATTGAAAACAACCAATAGTATGCAAGGTTGGACAGGTATTTGATTCAACAAGGTTTCAACAAAGATATGGTAGATAGTAATATATATTTTAAGATTGAAAATGACAAAGTATTGATTGTAGTTGTGTATGTTGATTAAATTATCTTTGGAGGAAATGAAATTATGTGCAATATGTTTACGGAAGAGATGTAGAAAGAATTTGAAATGTTTATGTTTAGAGAGATGAATATCTTTTTTGGGCTATAGATTAATCAAATAGAGAAAGGAATTTTTATTTCATAGTCTAAGTATGTGAAAGAGATGTTGAAGAAGTTTGAGATGGATGGTTCCAAACTGGTAAGTAATCCTATGGTGACTAGTTGCAAATTGGGTAAAGATGATGATTCACCTAAGGCTGATCAGAGAAAGTATAGATCTATGATTGGTGGAATAATATATTTGACTACTATTAGACTAGATATTATGCATGTTGTTTGTCTTTTGGCTAGATTTCAAGAAGATCCTAAGGAAACACATGTTTCTACTATTAAAATAATTTCCAGGTATTTGAATGGCACTTTGAATTATGGGTTGTGGTATCCTAAAGATACTGACTTTACACTTAGTGCCTATACAGACACGGATTGGGTTGGATGTGTAGATGATAGAAATATTACAAGTGGTGGTGCATTCTTTATTCTATGTAGATTGGTGGCATGGTTGAGTAAAAAGAAAGATTCAATCTCCTTGTCCACTGTTGAAGCTAAGTATATTGTTGTTGCATCTTGTTGTACACAAGTTCTATGGATGAAACAAACATTGAAAGATATCATAGTAGCACATGATGATCCTATTTCCATTTTTTGTGATAATACAAGTGCAATTAAAATTTCAAAATATCCTGTGATGCACTCAAGGATGAAGCATATATCTTTCAATTATCACTTCTTAAGAGAGAAGGTCATGGATAATGAAGTAAAGATTGAGTATGTTTCAATGAAGGATCAGATTGCTAATATTTTCATGAAGGATCTTCCTAAAGATACTTTTGAGTATCTTCAAGATAATTTATGGGTCATTTCCCCTCCTTTCTTGAACTAGATGCATATGGAGATGCATCAATTTGGTGGATCTATGGATCTATCTTTCTTCTTGACTGATATTTTGGCGGCTACCTCTCAAGGGGAGCAGGTAGTGTCAGGTGTTGTCATTGTGAGTATTTTGTCTTTCATGCCAAAGGAGAAATCAATGTAAAATATCTTTGGTCTTTGTCATTGATGTCAAAGGTGGAGAGGAAGAATGTGAAAAAGGAAAGGAAGCACGTGAAGAAAAAGAGAAAGAATACAAGAGATTATCTACTAAGGGGGAGAAACAGAAAGAAAAATCTTAAGAAGTGTAATCATAGCTAGTATTGTGTCTTTGATGGTTTTTCACATCATGTGTTGCCATCAATGAAAAAGGGGGAGATTATTACAAGAATGGAAAGATTGAAGGTGTTGTCATTGATGTCAACTAATCAACTGGTTATCAACTAGTTGTTGTTGGTTGTATATGTCGAGGATATTGAGAAAATTGTAATGAAGATATGTTGCAAGTGTTCAGTGGTTGCTTCAAGTTTTTTTCTAGATTTTATCCTATGTTTGTGTGGTTCAGATATGTTTTTCATGGTTGTTAGAAGATGTTATGTCAGAATTTTTGGCTATTGATTCATTATACAGTGCAAGTTATGTTCACTAGTTTTGAATTGTGGTTTTCAATGTTTTTGGTTGAGGTTTGAGAGAAATTTTGTTGGTCTGAATTTCTCTTTGATGAAGTTTTATGACTTGTGGTTCTAGATTTGAGTTTCCTTTATTTTTTTGAAGATAATTTCAGCATTTAGAAGGTTCTTTCTTACTGGTTCTATGTGTTTTACACTGGTTTTCCTGACCTTGTGTTGAACACTAATTTTGAAGTTGATGAATTGTGTTGGATCTATTTGGGTCCCTATGAAGCATGTGTTTGGGTCACCCTCATTATAATTCCACCCTAGGATGTTTTGTTACTGACCTAACTTGAATTTGAATTTGGATAGCTGACTTTGGATATGTGTCAAAGTTGAAGATGGTATAAATACAAGATGAATTAGTGGTGAAAAATATACAAGAGAAAAGAAGAGAGATTAGTGAAAAGAAAAGACCAGATAGATGTGACATTGATGCTATGCAGTGAGTGTGTGTGATGCAAGTGTGGTAGATTAGTGTGAAGCCTAAATGTTGAGTTTTTGGATGCAATGAGCAGAAGGTGAACTCTATCATTCATGCATGTCTGCGAGTGATTGTGGTGGAATCCTTTATTGCATTGAGATTGTATTCTCTATATAACAAGTCTCTTTTGTCCTCTTTGTATCTCTGTGGTAGTGATTCCTTTGGGTTGATAGCCCTGTTGAACAGTGAATCCTTGTTTTGGAAGTGAGCCTTGTTTCTCAAACAGTGAACCTCTTGTAATTGGTTTTGATATTCTCTATAGTGTGAGTTAATCCTTACCGTGGTTTTTCCCTTATTGGTTTTTCCATGTAAATCTAGTGTTATTTTGTTCATGTGTTTGATTTAAGTTTCTGCATTGGCATTTGATGATTAATCATTTAAGCAGTGTTAAGAATTAGTTTTGGTGATTGAATTAAAATATTAAATCTATGAAAATTGATTCACCACCCCCTCTCAGTTGTCTTGTTCAACATCATATTCCTTCATACATTTCACCATCCACTTCATTCATGATATCCAATTCTCACATTGATCGTTTGTTGGCAGATACTTTTCATCATAAGGATTTCGAAGGAACTTTATCATGATGTGCACACATAGACAAGGTTAATTCTGGTATCCACAAGCTAGTAGATTAGATTCCTTCAAGGTTGCATTCAAGTGCTCATATCTTAGCAAAGAAATTTTTTCAAGAAGGATATCTTAGCAAAGAAAATTTTCAAAAAGGTCAAACATCAAAAATCCAAAAATAGTACCCTATTGAACTACAGGTCTTTGAGCTTGAATGTAGGCAAGGCCATCATTGATGTGCCCCCAAGACACCCTAGGTCAGTCCTTTAGGAGTCTATCATAATAAACTAACATTTCGTCAATTGTTCATCTTCATCTTCAATAAGTCAAGTTAGTTGAACTATAGGTCTTTGAGCTTGAACATAGGCAAGGTCATCATTGATGTTCCCTCGAGACACCCTAGGTCAGTCCTTTAGGAGTTTGTCATAATAAACTGGCATTTCATCAATTGTTCATCTTCATCTTCAATAATTCAATTCAGTCGAACTACATGGTCTTTGTGTGTTTAATGTAGGAAAGGATAATCTTTGATCAACCCCTGAGGCCCCTAGGATAGGTCTTTTAGGTTAGGTTCTTGGTCAAAATCTTAGAAAATCCCTAAACATTCAAAAATCAAAAACCCCTAAACATTTAAATATTAGAAAAACCAAAACACTAGAAAACATTCAAAATACCTAAACAACATCAAATATCTTAGAGAAAACCCTAAATATCCTCAAATAATCAAAAATCAAAAATAGTCACATAAACATTTGAAAAGACCAAAAATAGCCTGAAAAACATTTTCAAAATACCAAAAAAAATTTAAATATTCTAGAAAATCCAAAACCATCCATCCCATTTCGCTTTCACCTGTAATAAAACCTTCACCCATATTAAATCAATCATCGCCTTCAACCTTTGGAAAAACAAATTGAAAACAAGTATCGCAAGTCATGAAGTGAGAACCTAAGTGTCAAAATCTAAAGTCTAGATCATAGGTAAATGCATCAGTGGAGCTTGTATCAATGGCTTATCACACACCTCATCCTAATCAAGACATCTGATCAACATGTCCTAGGATGCATCCTTCCTACGATGGACATTAGTATTAGAAATCACCTTAGCTAGATTAAACTGGCAAGAGATATAGATAAAACTAATTGTTTATCTTTGATCTTTTCTTCTAATTTATCTTAATGACTCATTCTGAGGACCTCTTGATGATGTCTATCAAAATGATTTAGAGAGAAGGGAATGGGACATTCATCGTTATCTTTCATTTTTTGTGCTTGTGGGTATTCTTGTAAAATAATCTTGGTACATACTTGCTTAGTTGTGTGTAGTGTTGGCTCTTTTAAAATCCAACCAAATCTTCAAGGCAACCTATGGATTTTCCAATTCCAATAATAAACAACCTAAAAGGATTTGGCCAATGAATGAGAGAAAGCAATTTAGCTTTCCTCCTACACTTTGGGCTCTGTAAAACCCAGGAGGGTGATCCCACAATGTATTTATAACATTCCTTCACAAGATTTCCATATGCATTGCATATTAAGCAGATATATTCTCATCAGTGACTAAATAGATGAAATCCTTCAAGAAATAGGCATTTCCTTGAGAGAATTTAAACATGTACAGTCAAGAATATCAAATAGTACCAAACTTTAGCAAAGGTAGATCAATTGAACATATATTTATGAGATTTGTTCTAGAATTGAAATACTACAAGTGAGAAAAGTGTATGAACAGTCAATACTAGTGCCATATCCATGGGTTAGGAGTCTGAACATAATAAATTGAACTGCAAGGAAAATTTAATCCTGAACATTGATGAGAGGCTCAAAGATACTTTCATATAAGTCATTTTATGTTTAAAAGACTTGTTATTTTTGTTAATTAACATGATTGGTGGTAGACTATAGACTAATATATTTACTTACTTTGCTTTATGTTTGGCTAATTTGGTAGATATATTTGAGGTAATGCTTTATGTTAAATGTGTTGCTTTTGTGATGATATTGATGAGATAATTATGTAGTTTTAATCTTTTGCTGTCATAATTGGTATCCTTTTCTTAAGGGTTTTATTCAGGGTATTCAAAAGACTGATGATGAGTTAAACTCCCTATTTAATTAAATGAAGACAATCACGCCATTGATCGTCCCAGCTAGATGATGAATCACTCAAGTCCAAATCAGCTTCTTTTTAGTCAGTTTAGGAACTCCTAGTCCCAACACTGATCTGGCATATTTCTCTATGTCTATTCTCAGTCCTATTTTAGTTCTACTTTAGTTTTATTTAAATCTTTAGTTTAAATACCTTGAATCTTGGTTGTTAATGCCATGTTGTAAATTCAATAAGGATATAGTTATAAATATCCATGTTTCAAATTTAGAAAGAAGTTGGATAATTTTCAGCTAGAAATCTTGTAATGGTTACAATCCTCTATTCTGTGTCTCGATTTGATCAATTTGAATGAAGATAAGAAGTTAACTCAAATTATTGTGTTAAGAGATCTTACCAAAGGAAGAGTAGGACCTGCTCAACCAAACGAATTGATCTTGTGTGGAATTTTTCTAAGTTTATGTTATTTATGTTCATTAATATTAAATCTGGAAGTGTTAGATGTTAAATCTGAAATGTTAAGTTTGAATGGATCATTTTCAACAATTGTGTTAAAACGCTTTTAATTTTAGTTTATCATGGCTAGAATAGCTTGTTAAATTCATTGAAATGTTTATTAAGTTCATTATATTTAGATGTTGTTCATAGGAATTAATTTTGGTAATTATCTGTTAAGTTTAAATTGAAGCAATGATGGGAACTTATGGAAAAACGAAATTGAAGTTTGTTGGAAATCTGTTCATAGAAATTAGTATCCATGTTTTCTAGATTAATCATTATTTCCTTGCAATTTTTTTTTGTTCTTTAAAATAGCATTTATTTTCCAAAAAATCTTAAGATAGATTTCTTTCAAAGTAAATTAGAATTAAATTTGGATTTTGAATTCTAGATTAAGAATTAAGATAAATGTTAGTATTTTCCATGAATCGGTCTCAATTAAGTCAAATGAAGTTAGAAATAAGTCGACAAAACTTTAAATTAGGAAATAAGATAGAATTAATCCTTAGGAATTAGTCACTAAAGTTCAGCTCCTGAGAGCTCCTAAAAGCTCTTGAAGGAGCCAAATCGACACCTAAAGTCATTGTTTACAGTGCAAACCCCCCCCCCAAAAGTTTGTGACAAACTTCCTTATCACATATAGCTCTAAGACACACCCAGTTCGATAATTAATTGACTAAATGATGCAAGTTGTGACATCAACGACCTTTCCCATCATTTTTGGTGTCATTGCCGAGGATAGGTGTCATTAGGGAAGGGGGAAAATTAGTTTGACATCCTTTTAAATTTAGATGTTCCTCAAGAAAGATTTGTCTCTCAAAACCCCCCCAAAATACCAACTCTAAAGAAAAACCCCCTATCTATTACAAAATATCCTTAGTTGGAAGACCATCACTCCAAATCCTAACAAAGGATATTTCTTTAAGGAAAGAATTGATGGATTATTGCTTGCAAGAGGTGCAGAATACAATTAAGAGATCTTATCTTCATTACAAAATCTTGCAAGGAAGAGACTTATTTGGAGACCTTCAAAATCCAAGAATGACTTCCCAATTAGATTTTTGAAGTCAAAGGAGGGCTGCCCAATCAAATATTTGAAGAACAAGGAGTTGTTTCCAGTCATGCATGTAGTAGATCAGAAGGAAGGATTGCAAGATCTCTCCAATCAGCCCATGTATTTGCTATAATTAGAAATCATGAAGGTTTCCACTAAAAAGGAAGGTGAAGCATTGAGATTCAAATTTTTTGTCTTCTTCTTTTCATTCTCTTCTCTTAGAAAATTCAATGCATGGAAACATACTTTGAGAAAGGGAAGATATTTTTCAAAACCAATTAATGGTTATGTGTAACCTCTCTAAATCATTAAGTAGAGTAGGTTAGGGTAGATTTTATTTTTTTAAATAAGTGCTTTTCACATGCTATTTCCTCTTCTCTTAGGCTGTAAGCATGTAATTTTCTATGCAAGTTGCTGCTCTAAGAACTTGTAGCAGATATTTTGGCATTATGGATGACTGGTTAGTGCAACAAAAACAATGATGAAGCAATCTAAGTTGGTATTCAATGTAAGATCACGTTACAAATCTCAAAAGTTGAAGAAATTCTTTGCATGCAACATGGAGAAAGTGAACTACAACTCATGCATGATGGTTGCATGGAAATCTAAGATAAAATCATGTATTTTCTTTATTATTTTACTCTTATTCAACTTAAAGTTCTTTCATTTTACTCAATACACTCAAAAACAAAAAAAAGAAGAAGAAAAAAAACATCTAAAAGCAGTTTTAAGGTTTAAGGAGCAATTTGAACCTATCTAGAGCTATTTTGGAACTGTTCGGGAGCTGTCAGGAGCTTTAAGGAACTATTCAAGAGTTGTCAAGAGCTATCCAAAGCCACTACTAAAAAAATGAATTTATTGAATTTAGAGGCTCATTATCAGTTACAGAGGGACCTACAACATTTTAGGTGTGGGGGAAATGATGAGACCATAAATTATCTCATATTTTATCAAAGAAAATCATCTATTTCTTCCTAATGCATTAGTGTTAAAATGGATTTGAGTAATGATTCAAAGTTCTTTAGCTTGTTTAAAGTAGAATATAAAGTAAATATTTGATTTATTTTTAGTAATTAAATGTGATCCAAATTTCCTCTAATATGTCTCCATGAAGTGTTTAAAATGATATAATGCAAATAAATAAGTTATTAAATAACTCATGGTAAGATGAAGCTACAAACACTTGCAACTAAGAGCTCCAGATATCAACTCTAGACAAGGATTTGATGACATTATTGGAAGATAAAGAAGACTCCAGACTTCTAGCACATTCCAATATTATTGCAAAATTAATGAGCATCAATCACTCCTAAATTGGTGGATAAGCATGTAGTTCATGATAGCTCATGAAGATCTCTTCTGCCACATTATCTTTCAATTACTCAACTTATCAAAGCAATTAAGTGTCATTAATGATAGTAGGATGTTCTTCAAGATAATCAGCAAAGATTTGGGCAAGCAAAAAGGAGAAAAATTCCTTCATTCACGTGGAGAACTAAAGGTTCCCTAAAAATCAGGCGCCCAAAAATTGTGAAAAATGCAGTCTCAGTAAAACAACAATATCTCTCTCATTTCTCAAAAAAATTCAAAAATTTAAAATGATCAGGAAAGTAGATTTGAAGGGCTAAACACCATTTTGAGAATTTGGTGTGATTTGTAATAGGGAAGGAGTAGTATGTGTCAGAAAATAACTGAGACAAAAGTGGTGTGATGAAGGACAACTTCAATTTTCTTAAAGTTTTGTAAACGACCCCTCAAAAATAGGATCTTGGATCCACATTATTAGTGGATTGGTTGGATAGATATAGAATATGAATTCTATAAATACAATGTAATAATTTGATCAAAGAGAGGGGATTAGAAAGGCTTGTTTCAGCCCGAGGAAATAAGATAGATCTAGTTTCATTTTCTAGCAATGTAATTCTTGATTTCTAGATTAAATTTGAATCCAAGAAAGATTTTCATTTCTAGAAATTGTGAAGTAGTTTAGTCTTTTCAATTCATGCAAGTGTTCCTTATATTAGTTCCCTTTCATGCAAATAGGATTTATTTCTGCAAGTAGAATAGACTGTCAAGCAAGTTTTATACTTTCTCTCTTGTAGACAGCCATGGACACTGCCTTGGATTGATAAATTAAATGATGAGGATTACAATGACCCCATAAAAAATCTGTAATCTTTGAAATCTCCTTACAATTTACACATTAACACCCAAAATCCTGTGACCACTTACCAAATCCACATGACACAAGCATGAAGCTATGACTTAATCAAAGCATTTAACTCATCCATTAGATCAGAGCAAAAATTAAATCATATATCAAAGTGGAAGAAAAATGATAATTAATGAATAGATCCTTGATCCAAATCCATTAACAACTCATGAAAAATATCAAAATGGAGAGACAATAGGCTTGAGAGATTAGCATTTTTGTTTAGGTATGTTCAGAAACCACATAATTGACCAAATTCACATCTACTCAAAACTCTAATATATGGACTGTATATGCATTCTTTGTGTTCTTGATTAGCACAATTTTGATCTAGACTTCAACAAAACACCCTTGCACAATAACCTTGAATTCCCCTTTATATCATCAAAGGAGCAAACAAGCTTCAGGCTATTATCTAATTACATTTCATTTGGCATTCATTTCAAAACAATTTTGCCACTAAATTGTTCTACCTTTTTTCCTAGGAAAACAAAACACCATCTGTAAATATTAGTTACCTTGCAGTGTGAAAATAGCTCCTCCTGTGAAAAATTCATTATTCCCTTATTTTCCTATGCACATTTGGCAAAATAAAATATTCCTTCAATAGTGAATATTTCATTCACTTACAAGGCGAAATAAAAATATTGCCCGTGCCATTTAAAATCTTGCATTTTATAGGGCAAGCAAAAAGATTTTGCTATGAATTTCCCTTACTCTTTCCACTTTTCCTTTGCATTAAAAATCTTCAATGATGTCTTTTAATCTTTGCACTCATATTTAAAAATCAATGAAAACATTGACTTACTAATTGGGCATTAAAATTATTCTCCAGGGTTTTCACTTTTGTATTTTGTTTAAAATACTTTGTCCGTGAATCTTTCTTTACCATTTATAATTTTTCCCACACCTTTTATTTTGCATTTTATACCATAAAATATGAGAACCCCAAATCGGACCATGAGGAAATATTTGAAACTTTTACCTCTAATGTTTTATCTTTGAAATTATATCAGGCCCACTAAATTCACCCCATGCACCTTTATTGATTTTATTTAGCAAAGGTCTTCATTCAAAATTTCACCGGGCAACCAATTTAATTGACTTTAAGTCAAGCCAGTTAGGAATATTTTGGGCCCACCAAAACTTCTTTACTCCAACCCATCGTCCATCACACGAGCCCTAGCTACATTGTATCAGGTTCTCCTTTAGCAAGCATGATAGAGGCTTCATCAATGGATTGGTCCCATTTAGCTGGCATGAAGGTCACTCCATGGCCGTTCATTTCTGAACCGTTTTCAACAGGTCTGCTTTCTACATACCTAGAGCTTTCTATCACCAAGGACATCATTCATGATATTTATCCATAGTTCAGGAACCTTAGTGTGGTGATTGTCCTACCAACAACATTTAACATTTTGTGTCCTTTATGCATGCACTCCACCATGTAGTTTCCAAGTCTTCAGAATACATTGCCTCTATGTTCAATCCATGTCCTACCAACAACATTTAACATTATGTGTCCTCTATGCATTCACTCCACTATACAGTTTCCAAGTCTTCAGAATACGTTACCTCTACGTTCAATCCATGTCAAGCCATATAAAGTGTTTGACAATTTTTATCCATATCTGAAATGCACCCCAAATCTTCTCAAGAAAATACCACCATGTTTTTAGGAAACCCTACAATATTTGTCCAATAAGAAATATGCTTCTCCCAATGGTGTTCAAGTTGTGAAGAATTTCCTCTTTAAACTATCAAAACACCTTCCTTTGGTGTGGTGGTTGTTTGTTGCACCACACTTCCACTGAGATGTTTCTTGCCACAACAACTTGCATCGATATGACATTTCAAGTGCAATATTAAATGGATGCTTTCAACCATCGCTGGTACGATGGCACCATGACTTGTCATGGTTGAACCCTAAATTCTTGGTAGTGGCACCAAAACAAGATCCATGTGGCAAGCACACTGGTTTTCATTCCTTTTTTGCATTCAAGCTATGTACAAGCCTATCAATTTCTATTTTGGATCCCTCCTTCATAGTTGGCATATACTCGTGCCCCATGTGTAGCCAAAGATGTTTCCATGTTTTAATTCATTCTCTGCTTCAAAGAAACTTCATGGTGCCTGCATGTCTAAAAAATTCCCATCAACTCCATGCTTAGACTAATCTCATTTTGAGGTTTGAGAGGAAACCACAAGATATAGATATATTTTCGTGTACGGAGATATTCCTTTCCAATATTACGTAGTTGTTCAGACAATCTAGCCAGATTAAATAGTGTTGTGACTTTTATCCCAAAATGCCTTTCTGCAAAAGACCATAAGATCTTAACAAATTTATCAAACTTTCCTTTCTTAAAAATCCAATAATCAACACTTTGTAGGTGGTGAATTCAACGAGAATGCTCGATTTGGACACATGGTCAAAGAGTCTCCATTTCCCTTTTCATATCGCACAAAATTATACTCCTTTTTACTCTACTCAGTAGCCACATTTAGGACTTCTAGCTTTAAAACCCCTCTCTTCAATGCATGATACTACTAGTTTAATTTTGTTTATATGTCACCACATTATCAAGAAGCGTGAACAAGGATTAATTTGATAAAAAAAATTCCTTTTCAGCATTAAGTGGCTGCTCAAACTATTTAGAAAAATTGAATATTGTTGTGACTATATCCCACAGTAACTTAAGTGAAACAACATCCTCCAAGATTTCTTACGGCAATTATTTTGTTGCAGAATGCTCATCCTCTGCAATATTCTATTACAAAATAGATCCTCTTTGCTTGCCATTACCTCTTGAAACTTGAAAAATGCACCTTTGCTCTTCAAGATGCTCCATGCAACCTAGTGTATCTGCCAATCCATTTTCATTACAATCAATATTTGTCCTCCATTGTATCAACATCTGAAACTTGTCCATTCACAACTAAGTAATGACCTTGGTTTTTCTTTTTCACCAATGCTTTCATGATCAAAAGGAAACATTTCAACCTCATACTTGTGCAAAGCATGTCGGGTCCCCACGTGGGCCTGGATAAAAAAAAATCATTTTCAAACAAATTTTATGCTCAATTGACTTGAAACAACTTTTGAATGCACTTGAGGTGAAAAGATAAACCGGTTTATCACAAAAAATTATTTTCTAGCATATTTGAACAGTGAGCAAAACTGGCCAAGTGGGCTCTGGAATCGCCCTAGAAAATCAATCAAATGTTTTCTTGGAGCTATGAAAATTCATAGAAATTTAGAAATTTGACCTAAGAATGGAGTGCAAAAGACGATTCGGAAAAAAAAGTCATGAGGTGAAAGTTATTCAATTGCAAAGTTTCTCAGTCGAACTTTTCTGCAACTATGCTTGTTCAAAACTAGTTAAAACTTAGAAAGTTACCACTTTGAAAAAATACCAAATTAAATCCTGAGGGGCTACCACTGGAAACATAAGTTCATTTACGTATATTGAGCACATGTGCAAGAGGGATTGCATTCAATCATCAATCTTCACGAGATATTAGGGTTCAAAGTTGACCACTTTGAAACATTTTCAAAAATGCAGATGTAAAACTGAACAAACTGCATTTGCTTTTGATCTCGAAAAAATACCAAATCAGATCCTGGGGCTCTGAAATCGGATCAAAAAGTACATTAATGTAGGGAGAATGGAGAGAAACAATCCATTTGTCATGAAAATCATCTAGTTGCAAAATATAAGTTCGAACGGGAGACCACTTTGCAGAACTGAGAATTCACAAACAACAAAAAAGTGTCAAAACCCTCCAGCTTCACTTTTCAAAACCCTGTCAAAACTTATCATGGGAAGCTGAAAATTGACATGCACACTCACATATGTCACATGAGTGTTTCCACAAATTGGTTTGGCTTGAAAATAAATAGGCTCCAAATTATGACCTTCCAAAGTAGGTCACATGGGCAGATTTTTTTAGGTGCACTATTGAGTGTGCATAGGGAAAATTTTCAATATGGGCATTTCAAATTTGCAAAATTTGAAGGTGTCACCATGTAGGAAATTTGTTTGGAGTACATTGTTGACTATTTCTTGTGCTTTGGTCTGATATATTTTAAGCTTCTAAATTACATTCCAACAAGGTTTTTGTATGTCAAGGTGTAAACAAGAACTTTCCTATGGCTAATCCCACAAAGCTGGTTTACAATTTTTGGGAGATTCTGATTTTTTCTGAAATCACATATTTTTAGAAAATATAATTATTAAAGCCTTTAAAAGTTTCATTTAAAGCATTCCAATTGAAGAGGGTTTGATCAAACTACCTTAGATCAAACCCCCTTGGATAGAACCCCACTAGTTTTAAACTATACCTATAATGGAGTCTCCTTTACACCTATCAAAATGTTGATAAAAAAAAAAATTTTGATTTAACTTTTGGGGGATCAAATGAATTCATTTAAAATTTATTTTTTGTATGTAGTCCTTATTATAAGCTTCCCAAAAAGTATAATTTTAAATAAATTAAATTTATTATTATATTTATTTTTATTTCTTGTGAATGTAGGTTTTTCACCAAAAATCAAACTCTTTGTTCTGCACATGTGGAAAAATAGTAGATTGTCAAAAAAAAAATTGAAAAATATGAGTGCACCAAATATTGAAGTCCTTGATCCAACAAAAAAAAATTGAATTTTGATACATACAAAAAAAGTTGTGTTATACGGTCGCGCTATGTCTGAATTGTAATTAGTTTGACTTTGAAACTTGATTAAAGAAAAAATATTCAATTAAAACATATCTAACCAAGTGGAAGCACTAGATATCAGAGTTACAAATCTAAATTCAAAAAAAATAGAATTATATCCTTCATGGAAAAAATTTATACGTTATACGGTGAGCGTCACTTTTTAAAAATGTTGTTTTTTGAAGAAAAATAGTTTTTGAGGGATATGGAAAAAGAAGTGCAATCTAATTCCAAAAATATTGAAAAAAATATATTTAGAATCTATAGACAAAATTTCATGAAACTCTAGTTTGCATCATCTTCAAATTCCTCACAGTTTAGCCGCTATAGGTGCTCAAAAGTGAAGATTTAGTTAAAAAAAAGTATTTCAATGTCCAGTTTGGCCAAAAATTGTAAACCACTATTGTGGGATCACCCCTATCTATTTGTAGAGTCAAATTCCATTACACTAGATACAATTTCATCCTAGTTATCAATACCTTGATGCATCGTCTCTATTTTTTATATCAAAATAAGGAATGATGAAAAATCTCAATCCCAAGATATGAGAAAATCATCATCATGCATCATGCATCACCATCTCTAATAAAGTCTCGGTGGATCATGGAATTGTTATATTTTATCATCGAAATCAATGGTCAAATCATTCATCTTATTTCTTCTATCTTCTCTCTGCACTAGCCTGGTATCATTACAATCATCAAAAACATCATCAAATGCATCCATCCTGCATCCACAAATCATCAGCATGCATACATATCATTATCATAGCATAAACATACATCACACTATCATGATAATATGTATTATCCATATATCCATATACATACATCATCATCTCATTAAAATGCATAAAAAACTACACAAAAAGAAATGTATCCATATCATTTGCATAAGCATAATATCTACATATATCCATCCCAGAACATGTCATGAAAAAATATTGAAGAAGAAGTGCATCCATCCATTATATCACATATCTTATATATCATCACATATCGCATAAACATGAATAAAAGGAAACACATCCATTCATTACATTACTTCCATACATGATCATAATATATAAACATGTCACATCACATCATATCAAAATGTATCCATACATTCATAAAGCATGAAATAAAATAACACATCATGAATCCATATCATATTGTATATATATCAAAAAATGACTCTCATGGTACAATATATGAATCAATATATGTATATCTATCAAAAGTATAATATCCATGAGGCTATCAAAATTGATCCCATGAATGTATATCTGTATAAATAATTGGGCGAGTAATAAAAAAAGTGTCTATACACTAGCTAGTCCTAATAGTTGCTCAGCTCCCTAGCCTGTCTATCTAATGGTTGATCCTTAGCCCAGGGATGTGCTCCACTCCTCTATAAAAAATTGGGCTTCCTCATCACCTAAGGGACATCCTGATGATAATGCATATGATAATATGTAGCCTCGGTCATTGCCTCTCTATATAGTCAAGCAGAAACTGTCTATCCCTGTGATGCAACTATCATAGCCTCTAACTATTGTCACTGCCTGACCTCCTGTGCCAACTACATATCTAAGGTTTGTCTGATCTAACGCTTCTAATCCCTCTCTATTGTGAGTGCTAGTACCTATTGTCGAGCCTGATCTCACTCAGCTATAACCACCTACAACTACTACTACACTGTTGTATCTAAACATCATGTGGATCCGGCCCCAATGGTGGTTGCTGCTATATTGGTGGCTGCTGAGGTGGTTGTTGATGCAATGGTGGTGCACCTAGGACCTATCCATCCTAATGTTGTCCATCTTGGCCATCCAATCCTCTACCAAAACCATCTATACCTCTACCCCATCCTCTACCCTATCCATCCTCTGGTTGGCCTCAACCTCTGTCCACTCCCCTCCCTCTTGGCTTCCCTCGTGGAGGTATACTTGCTAGATCTATCAGTCTAGGAGGGGGTACAAACCATGCATCATATGTAGGAATCATCTATGCATCTGTCGATCCCTGATCATAGGCCCATGGCCCCACAACCAAATTTTTGAAGCCCTCAACAACCTCAGGGGTTGGAATAGTATGCCCCCAAGTCACCTCTTGTGTTGATCTAGAAAAAATGGTTGTATATGCATCGTCGGGCCTGTCCTTCCTCTCGCCAATTTGACTAGAAACTCTATCGGGCAGGTACCTCTCTATCATAGTGTTCTCTTGACCCTCATATATTGGGTTAGTCGAGTAAAGAATAATTGATATATATCATCATACCATGTTGGTATCTAAAGCCATGACTTCCATTTGAACACTGTCATCTCATCAATCACTCTTCGCTAGTACAGGGTATCAAGGTGCCCTATGTGCTAAAGAGTGATGGCACTTTTGTAGCTCTAGATGATCAGATCATCTGGCTCCACATCTGCCATGTGGACAATCGGTCGAAGCACGAAAATATGCTCCCATGCTCATATGTGTAGAAGGGTGATCACAGTATACAAATTCATGCATATCATGGTAAAGGGAGGCCAGCATCACTGGTCCCCATGCAGACTAAGTCCTCTAAAAAAGAATCTTATGCCATGCTAGCCCCTATCTAGGACTGAATCCCCTGCTCCACCAATCTGGAGCAACCAACCTTGTAATCACTATCACAATGATCAATCTAAAGGTCAACACTCAACCTCTATACATCTCAAGGTCAATTGGGAGCTGACCAGGACAATGGACTCCTGGTCAAGAACCTCGTGACAGGCATCATATCTTGCATTAGTTTTGTAAATCATGTACTCACCATGTATCAAAAATTGCAAAATTCGTCATACATCCTCTAATGTCAATGTCGCCTTGTTGGTAGGCAATTGGAATGACAAGGTCTTGCTATTCCATTGCTCGCATAACACTGTTATAATCGCCAAATGGGTCTACACGACAGACATGTAGACGATGTACCACAAACCAATCTCTCCCAGGTGCTCTTGTCAAAGCTTAGAAAAATCATCAAGTCTGGACAACATAGTCAGCCAGTGCTCGTGGGACATCAAAAACTGGATAACCTCCTGCACCCTCGAAGTGCATGACGTCAAATTCACAAAAAATGGCTAAAGTTTAAAGTTTTTATCCCCAAATGACAAAAACATTTCTATTTACAAAAGCATCGCTATAGTTCAAATTCCAAACAATGACGCTACATACATTTAAATTGTAAATCGTGAACTATGTCGCTCATCACATTTGCATTGCCATTTGAAAATTGGAAAACCTAAATCTAAATTCCAAATTGGGCATGTGTGTCACTATTTACACCCGCACTGTGATTTGAAATATGGAAACCCTAATTTCAAATCATGAAATGTGTTGCTCATCATAGTAGCATTGCTAAAACTTAAAATAGCATTATCGATTCTCAAAATAGCATCACTATATAGCGACGCCACCCAAACCCAAATTTTAAATTGTAATAAATGCATTCAAAAATCAAAATGTAAGTCAATTTTCAAATCACATATCGGTGGTCCTACGCCTGGAGGCCTTTGGTACTCTTGAACCCTGTCAGAAATGTGTCATGGGAGCACTCATTGCACCATTTTGTTAGTAGGTCAGAGCTCAAAATGTGAGAATTCTCTAAGGTGTGAATGCACAAATGAATTGAAAGTGACCCTCTATCACCTATTTATGCCTACAAATTAGGGTTTTTTGCCCTAATTTAACCATGAAGCTAGGGTTTTTCACCATTTTCACCAATCTTGCCAAACTGGGGCTTATTTTGCATCATTTTTTTGCATTTTTGGCATGTTTTTTGCATCCTGAAGCCTTTTTGGACCCTTGGGGCAGCATTTAACCTTTGTCGAGAAATCAACCCAAAATTCAGAATTTTTTCCTGATTTCTCGAGGGGTTAGGGAACCAACTTATTCCTTCTACTAGGGCAATAGTGGGGCATCTAAAAATTAGCAAAAAATTATTTTTGATCTGAGCAACAATTTTTAATCTGAAAAGCGTCAATCTTTGAACCAATGTAACAACTGCCTTGCTTCAAAGAGGGGGAAAATGTAGACACTTAAAAATGTCTTGAATGATATCATACACTTGAATCAGGTATATTAACACTGCTTCATCCTCAAACCCATCATCTTTTCGCTTAATTGATTAAATTAGCCTAGCTATTTAATTTATTCTCATTTGCATCTATTAACTTAAATAATTTAATCAAGTTAATTCACCCCCTTTCATACTAACATTTCATCCTATTAAATTAAATAAATCAAATTATTTAATTTAATCTTTAAAGTCCTTTTATGTAATTAAATAAGCTTGAGTTATTTAATTAAATATCATTCCACTTTCCCCCTTTTTTATTAAATCACTTTATTTAATGAATATCATGAAATTCCCCTAATTGCATAAATTAAACCTTTTTTTAATTATCAATTAGTAATAAATCTAATCCCCCCACTTGCAAGGGAATATTCCAAGGAAATATTCCTCCTTTTCCCTTTCCTCCAAAAGAGAATATTCCCCTTTTTGCACATTAAAACTTTGTTTTAATTTGCTAAATATCTATTCCCCCACCCATGAGAATATTCCAAAGAATATTCTCTCTCCTCACTCATTTGAAGAAAAGGAATATTCTCCTTTGTAACAAACTTACAAAACCTCATGTGCAAGTTAACTTACAATACTTCTTGTGCAAGTTAAGAGTGTGTTTTTTTGAAAGAATGAGAACCCTTGATTCTTTCCTTGATTCATGTGCTCATTGATTCTCATTTGTTGATGAGAATCCATGATCCATGTTTCATCTTTCCTTCATCTTTGACCATTGATTAGATTTTTCAATCTCAACCCTTCATTTCCCATTTTCTTTCCTATAAATAGGTCACTATTTGGAGACAAATGGATCCATCTTTTTCAGAGAAAACTCATGTTTTTGAAATCACTCACACTCACACTCATATTTAGCACTTTTTTAGTATCATTTTAGTTTAATTACTTGCATTAATTATCTTAGCTTCCATTTTAACATAGATTCATTCATGTAGCTTATTTGGTAATTACGGTTTCATTATTTTTATCTTAAAATCTATTTGGATTAGCTTTACACTCACACATATTGATCATCTTAACATAAATCATGATTAAATAGCTTGCATTATGTTAGTTTAGCAATTAAATCATGTTTCATCACATTTCATAATTGTTTCATCAGTTTTCTTCAATAAAAATGATTGAAACAAGTTCATTATCCAAGGGATTGGGAATGTTCACCGTTCCACATCAACGCGACACCACTCCCCTAATAGGATAAGTTTCAATGGATTAGAATAGGTGTTTTAGAAGCTTTCATGATTTCATGTGTTAAGTTTGAATGGATTCATAGTTTAGTGTTTATTTGAATGATCTCTATTGGATTAATGTTTAGTGGCATGAATATGCTTCGTATCTTCATGGATCGAGTGTAGTCAGCCCATACTAATTTGTTGGTCAAAATTCCAAAATTTATTTTTTGTCACCAAAAGAAAAACATAAAAAAAAACTTATAAACCCTTTTTTCTTTTCTACCTTTCTGTATCTGCAACCTTTTTGTTGTTTGTTCCCTAAATTCCAAGCCAATTTAAATCCAATTCAAGTTGAAGTAGAGGAGGAAGAGACATATCAGTTAAATTTACAATGGAAGAAGTGCATGCAAGAATAGCAGACATAAAGGGTTGGTGGGTTGTTGAATTTGAAGTATGAGCTGGAATTTCCAGAGTTTGAGCATAGCAGAGTAAGGATATCTCATCATGGGTGGTTATATTTTCAGAAGGGAACCATCTACACATGAGTAGGTATTGGAGGATATATTATTCTTTCCCATTTTCATAGGAGTAGGATGGTTAGACTAATTTTTGAAGTTAACAAAATATAATGAAGACATGACAAGGTAGTTTGTAGCAACACTGCAATGTGGTGAAGCCACTATTAGAGGATTGAGGGTGGATGCTTCAAAGGATAAAATTTTAGAGGTATCTATTATACCAATAAATGAAGCTAAATTCCCTTTCAAAGAAAATACAATAGCTTCTAGGGATGAATTTAGGGAGCCTAGAAAAAATCTTGACTCATCATCACATATCACCAAGAGATTATCACTTCCATGGGTATGGGCTTCTTGTGCTTCTTACATTATTAAATATATCACTTGTGATGGTAGAAAATACCTTAAATATATACTATACATTTTAATATTTTGAGTCACCTCCATCACAACAGACTAGTTAATGTACCTAATTTCCTCTATAGATTGTTAAAGAGAATGGGTTCTAAGTATGAAAGGAAAATAAATGGTTCAACTCTATCACATTGCTATTTGGTTACCCTATTAGTGAAGAGAAGCCTTAGTGTTCAGTACCCACACATGTCCTGAGAAATATTTTTTATTTGTGAAATTAATAATATTCTTGAGGAACTAGAAATCCTAGAAAACCTAGTCACTTACTACATCTTTAAGGGAAATGCCCCCTTGTTCAATTTGTTGCTTCACCTACCCACAACAGGGGGAACTAGAGGAGAAAAGTGTGCAAAGATCACATGCAACTTTTGATCAACCTGTAGTAAAAGAGGTACATGAAACCTTAGCTTCTTCTAAAGCACCAAAAACCATAAAGAAGAGAGGTGGTTCTTTTTCTGAGTCTCCAAAGGTGCAAAAAAAGAATCCCACCCAACCAAGGCATTCGCATCGCCTGAAAAGGAAAGGTGCCATGAGGGGTAGTGTTAAGAAACCAAAAGAATAAGAAGATATTGTGATTGTAGGAACTGACTCATAACTAAAGTACAATGTATTTGAAAAATTTGCATGTTCCCACAAAAAGGAAATGGTACATATCAACCAACTCTGACTCAAATGCAGAGAACATTTTTGTTGCAAACAAAACTAGGAAAAGAACCCCAATTAGCCCTAATAGTGAGGGTTATGAGTACATAGGGGGTGGTGATGAATAATTTTTGAAAGATAAGGATTTATTTTTAGGGGAAAGAAATATTAGAAAGGAATTACAAGAAGCACTAGAGAGGATCAAACAATTAGAAGAACTAGTAAAAACCTATAAACAAAGGGATAATGATGTTGATACTAATCAAGTTATTTTTGTGAATGAAGTTTTTATTGTCTTTATTCCAGTGCATGTACTCAGAAAAGCAGATTGGAAGAGGTAGCTATTTCCATTTGACAGGCCCAAGTACCTAAGCAAGAGAATGGGCAGCCCAAAGTTGAAGATGAAGTAGAGTGTTGATCCATGTTTTTAGTACCTAGTCCATTGGAAGGGTACACCAAATGAAGGAAGCATTTGGAAACCAGAGAAGGATGTGTTCAAACATGTCATGTTACAATTCCTCACTCAAGGGGACTTGAGTTTTATTTTCATGGGGAGTTTGGTGTAGGAGCACCATGTTGCATTCAAGCCTCAATGAGGCCAAATTGTAAATAAGTGGTTAAGGAGTGCTTAGGGGTCATTTAATAAGGTCTTTCAAGACAATTACAATGTGTTTAAGTCATTTTTGATGGATGTTTAGATAGGTTGTGTGGTCATTGTATCCAATTTGCAAAAATATTAAAAATGTTGTTAAATGAGGTCCACAATAGGTTTTAGGTTTTTTTTCATTAGAATAAGGCCTTGGTATTCCATTTTATCATGTAATTAGTCAATTTATAGGTCTAGAGGCATTGTGGGGTTCAAAAAAGTGCAAAAAGCAAAATCTTGTAAATTTTTTGTCAAGGTAAAGAGCAAAATTGAAAAATGACAAGTCAGGAAGTTAAAAGGTAGTTTGAGTCAATTGTAGTCATTTGATATGGAAAGGAAAACCTTTAAATTGGTAGAGAACCTCATTAAAGAGGTTGGAGGTTTGTACACAATGAAGATCAATAAGAATAACCCCTATTTTGCATATGAAATTATGTATTTTACTGGTAAATTTGTGTTGTAGAGCATTGTACAAACTTGTACAGTCATGTTTTTGAGGGCTAGTCACTGGAATCAGTAAAGCTATGAGTCTACTAATTTTTTCTTTTTTTTTTCATTCAATTCCATGCATTTTTGAGAAATTTATTGCTTGTTTTCTAAAAATGATCTAAAAACCTTGTTTAGGGTAAACAATGTTAAATAAAACGATGTTTCTCTTATTTTAACCGATGGAAAAGGATTAAAAAACTTGTGAAATGGTTCACCATTATGTACTTTTATATGTTCTAAGGTTGTAGGTTGTGAAGATCAAGTTTTTTATTGATTTTGTGATACCCTAGGACTGAGAATTGTGTAAAAATATGGGAAGTGACAATGTTAAATGAAGTTTTAGTGTTTTGTTGTTACAATGGACATTTAAATTGGGAAATTTTGTTTGAGAAAGGTTGTGAAATGTATTTTGGAGGTCTTGCTAGATAGAATTTGGTGAAACCTTAAGCGCTTGAGTTTTTTTTGTTCACTGCCTTGTTCAGGAAGAGTTATGACAGTAAATTTTTTGAGTCACTAATGGAGGTGTAAATTAGGAGTTGTTGAAATGACATGAAATATGCATAGGATATTTTTCATCTAGTATGTGAAGGTACATGTGAACATGTTAGAATATTTGGAAAGTGGTTGATGTTGGACTCAAGCAGCACTGAGAGGGAGTGTGAATTAGTGTTGTGCAATTTTTAGCTTTATTAAACTGATCTCTCTAGTGTATATAACATTCAATCAAAAGAAAGATGCATGAACATATAACAATAATCCACGACACCATAACACAAGGATTTTTACATGGAAACCCGGTTAAGGGAAAAACCATGGTGGAGGTCAATCCACAATTTGAGTACTCAAAATATAAGTGTTTTACAAAATGGGAATGCACTTACATTTAGGCACATTGCCTAGAGCTCACTGCTCAAAATCAGGAAGGATCACTTCCTTACAAAAGATTGGATTACAAAAAAAGTTTGAACTGAGAAAATAGCATCTATAAATGCCTGATTATAGTTCTAGTTAGGCTCATAGATTAGATTTTGGACCTTTTGTATGATTCCACACTTCGCTCTACTCTTCCTTAATTTTCTTCACAAAATCCTCTTATGCACAAATGAAAATTGCTTAAATGCTCTTCTAATATTTGTAATACACACCCACACATATTGAATACCACACATACATATCAAAATGAATTAATTGATCTCATATATATATCTTCTACCAAGAATTCAATCGTTATATGTCAGCTTCAATAAAATAGAAAATATCTTCCAACTGTCAGCTCAAATCATGAATAACATTTAATGTGCAACCACCAAAGTTGGCCATAGCATAGTTAGGACCCAAAAAAAATCTCCAACAAAAAAATACTTCACACAATTCTTCTTTAGACATCCGCAACACCCAACATTCACTTAGTCGGCCTTCATACCTTGATGAACAGAAAATCGAACGACTGGATCCCCTAACTCGTACACCACTTGATGAGATAGCAAAAAACTTGAGAATAAAAAATTTCATATATCCAATGATCTTCCCTAATATCCACAACCAAAAATATTGAACTGATAATGCAAATCTCTTGACAGATTCAACTTCAGCCGAATACCCTGTTCTTCACTCCATCTTTCGGTATAATCAGATATTGCAATGCAGATTGGATCAATGACAACACTAGAAGCCATATGCCAAAAATCTCCCCCTTTGGAATTGATGGAAAAACTTAGTGAAAAATGAATAAGTGTCAGAACCTTGAAAACTTCAAAATACCATAGCTGACAAAACTCAACAAAACTCAGCAAAACTCCCCCTAAGTTTGATAAGGCATTTTTCACTGCTCTCTACCCCCCTTTGACATCAATGACAAAAAGATAATAAAATATTTTATTTCTCCCCCTATGAAGTGAAACCAAAAACTTATGCAAAAACTGAAGGAATACAACTCTATTTGAAGATTATTTTGTACTTTTCCTTCATCTCCGGAAGAAAATTCTTCAATGCTTCCACTACAATCCCGATGATTATGATCATGCTATTTTTTTCAGATGTTCGATTGATAATCTTAATGAGGAATTCTAGAAAGGTGAAGGCATTGTCCAATACTTCTCCCTTCCTCAATAACTCAATCAATTGTTCCAGCCTGCATTCAGTCATGTCCTTCACTTTCCAAAAGGTGTCAACAATCATGTTCCTAGTGTTCTGAACATTTGTATGCTCTGCTTGCAATTCCTAAATCCTTTTCCTGATTGCACCATCTTGATCCTAAGACATGTTAAAAAAATTTCCAATATTGTTCAGCTTTGTTTCAATTTGTTCCAGCTTCTTTTTGTACTTTTTGATTGCATAAGGCCATACAAGACAATAGTTATAAATGTTGTTTGTTGTGCTTATGCATTGCCTTAGTTCATTCATGTTCCTTTTTAGCTTAGTAAGTGATAATCTATACTATTTCTTCAAGTGTAGGATCACCTCGTCTTCCTCCTTGTTCTGATACTCAGAGTCCATTGTTTCTTTGATGCATTCAATCAACTCTTCTGGAAACTTATTCTACAACCTCTCCAAATTGATATGATTGTGCACAAGATGAGCACTTAGTACACTTAAGATCATGTCCTACTCATATGAAGCTCTGATAGACCACATGTTTGCAATTTTCTGCATTCCATCTTCCTCATGAATAAGTTGCAATAGCTCTTCCTTGGTTAGATCACCTTCTTCTTCACTTCCTTTTGTCTTTTCCTTTTCTCGTTTTGGTTCAGCTATTTCCAATTCTTTTTCAAGGGTTTCCTCTGATTCCTTATTAGATTCCTCATCTAGTATGTCCACAATCACTTTTTCTTTCCCTTTCCCTTCAACTCTTAGAGTCTTGCATGTTGGTGGAGTACTGATATCAATTTATTTTTCTCTTCTCTTCTTTCTCTCCATCTCACTGGAGGAGGAACCAACTTCAATTCCTCTTATCGAAATGGGAATACCAGTTGGCCCAAACTTCCTTAGAAAACCCTTAAAATTTCATATACTTGATCACAATTTTCCAAATTATTAGAGTATATGTGAATCTTCTTGCAAACTAGTTCACTCTCTTCCCATATTACATTGTTATTTAGGGGTAAGCAATTCAGAAAATAAATCACAAGGCATATAACCAAAGTACCAAACTTGAAAAGGTAATTTGTCTCCTTTTTCAATTGCACGTTCTCCATCAATTGATCTTTAATTAATCTGTAAAGATCAAAATCTTGATCTTCCATTATCATCTTGTGTGAAATTTAAACAACACCTACCGAACTTGCACCTTCTCTATTTTTGAAAAAGATTTTGTAGGATATTCCATGCACAATGTACCTTGTCACTGAATCTTTAATTGTGGATATTGTCAATGCCCTTTGATCTCCAGTTACTCCAGTTAGGGTTTTGACTTCTTTATTTCGGATTGATTTCTTCCTCGGCACATCCCCAACTTTGCATAACCCAGTTACAGTTGCAATCACTTCTTTCGAGATATGGTAGGGTTTATCCAGAGTCAGAATATCATCATTCAATCTATCTAGAATAAACTCAATGACTTATGTGTTTCCAAAATAGAGGAATTCAATCCAAATATCCAAGCTTTTGTGCTTTGCTTCATTCAACCATTTCAATTCATCATGCGATAGCATGTTTCTTTTAGCTCTAATCTTCTCACTACTATATTCATCTAGTTTTACTATTCCTTTGATTTGTTCCATTTTCCCTTCCGTGCACATGTCTTGAAAATAAGTTCTTCAACCTCACACTAAATTAAAATTTCTCAAGACTACCAAAATACCTGATGGATTAGGGTTTTGTTGTTGAATTCTCTTTACATTTTTGAAATTTTGGTGCAAAGTGATCTCCTACTTTTTCTTCAAGACAAAGTGGAAAATGAGGGTTTTAAGTTTATTTTTATATTTCACACACCTGAATTTTATTGTAATAAATGTTTTTTCCCTAACTTACTAGATACCCTATTTTCTCAAACATCAAACAGAAACTTTTGCAGACCTTCAACTCAGCATAATATCCTTTCTGACTATTCCAACAACATCTGTAGATTATCAGTGCAACCATTGCACTCCTCCATATCCTGGTGTCAATTACCGACAAGGGGTTTGAAAGATTTTCTTGATAGCTCCCTCTAGGCCAAAGGCCCAAAACTAATTCCAAGAGGAATAACCAGAAGCAGGTTCTGGTGCTGGCTCATTTCCTGTAATAGAGGAACTCTTCTTCACCCATGTATTCTTCATCTGATCTCTTATTTCACCCACAGTAACTTTTCCTTTTCCTTTATCATATTTTTTCATATTTCTACCTTTGTATACTAGACCTCTTCTATCCATATTCTTGTTTCTACAGAATCTTGCACTATGACCGTATTTGTTGCAATTAAAACACACAAAATTTCCTTGTCCAAACCAGTCACTCCATTGATTTCTTCTTGATCTACACTAGTTAGAAATGTACCCAAATCTTCCATGGGTATAACATCTAACACTCCTATTGACAAAGTTTTTTGACACATTTCCACATTCAATTGACTTGTGACAAAACTTATTGCAATTGAAACACTAACTGAAAAATGATGAATCACTTAATTTCATTTTTCTTCTACATTGAGTAGCCATATGACCAAATTTATTGCAAGAAAAATAGTATCCATTAAACTTTTGAGCATTAGGTTGTCTTACTGTATGCCTTTTTGCTTTGTTCATCAGATTTCCTTACTTATAATTCCTTTGTCCAAATCTGGAACTCTCTCCTTTTTCATAACCAAGACCCCACTTATCATTTGCATTATTCTACCCTTGAGTTAGCTCATCAAGCTTAACTAAGCTAATTTTGAACTTCTCCTTGTATTCATTTGCAGTAGTGAGTTCATCCTTGAGAATAACAAATTTTTTTTCAAGCTCTTCTTCATTGTTTCTAGATTGTTGCAGTTCAATCTCTAACTAAATGAATTCTCCATTAATTCTACTACATTCATCAGATATCTCTTTTAGGGATTGGACAATATTTTCCTCATTCTTCTTTATTTCTTCAATCTCCTTAGTCATCTTCATCGCCAAATATTTCATCTCATGCTTTAGGGTAGCATTGTCTCTAGCAAGCTTTTCACATTCTTCAATTATTTCCTTCAAGGTTTGATTCAAGTGAACATCATCCATGCTTTTTCTCTCTTTCTGCTTAATTTGATTACAAAGATCCTTTCTCTTTTCCCTAGACTTAATAATCTGATCCTTCAACTTTTGAATGAATTTCTCAACATCCTTAAGATTTTCTCTCAATTCCTGGACTTCTACTTTTGACTGATCAAGGTCATCAAATGCCACCAAAAGTTGTTTTTGAAGACTACCAGAGTCCATTACATTCGAAGATCTACCTCAAGTTGTTAAACTTCTTCTGAGGAACTTAGCTTTAATACCAATTATTGGACTCAAGCAACACTGAGAGGGGGGTGAATCAATGTTGTGCAATTTTTAACTTTATTAAATTGATCTATCAAGTGTATATAGCATCTAATCAAAAGAAGATGCATCAACATATAACAATAATCCACAACACCATAACACAAGGATTTTTTACGTGGAAACCCGGTTAAGGAAAAATAAGGGAAAACCCACGATGGAGGTCAATCCATAATTTGAGTACTCAATATATAAGTGTTTTACAAAATGGGAATGCACTTACATTTAGGCACATTGCTCAAAATCAGGAAGGCTCACTTCCTTACAAAAGATTTGGATTACAACAAAAGGTTTAATTGAGAAAATAACATCTATAAATTCCTGATTATAGTTATGGTTAGGCTCATAGATTAGATTCTAGACCTCCTATCTGATTCTGCACTTCGCTCTACTCTGCCTTAATTCGCTTCACAAAATCATCTTCTACACAAATGAATATCACTTAACTACTCTTCTGATATTCACAATACACACCCACACATATCGAATACCACACATACATATCAAATGAATTAACTGATCTCCTATATATAGCTGCTACCAAGAACACAGTCACTATATGTCCACTTCAATAGAATAGAAAATATCTTCCAACTATCAGCTCAAATTATGAATAACATTTAATGTGCATCCACCAAAGTTAGCCATGTAGAAGTTGTCAGATCCAACTTCAAAGCCCAAGAACACCTGCATGCAAGAGATACCTGTCACAGGAAAGAGAATGGAGAAAAAAGCAAGAGAGGGTTTTGAAACTCTGAAATATGAAAAATGTATTAATCAGAGAGTAAGATAAAATACAATGATCAATCCTCATAAAAGGAGATTGTGCAACCATAAAGAAACCCTAATAGGTAGACATTTAATAATTAATATAATTATTAAATGTCACAATATGCATCTAAAGTGAAATCTTAAGAGTAGAATAAAGGTGACTTAATTAATATAATTAAGTGAAAACCTTTACTCTAACAGGCCATAGCATAGTTAGGACCCAAAACAAAATCTCCAACACAAAAATACTTCAAACAATTCCGCTTTAGACATCCACAACACCCAACATTCACTTAGTCGGCCTTCATACCTTGATGAATATAAAATTGAATGACTGGATCCCCTCGTACACCACTTGATGCAACAACACAAAACTCGAGAATAACACATTTCATATATCCAATGACCTTCCCTAAGATCCACAACCAAAAATGTTGAACTGATAATGTAAATCTCTTGACATATTCAACTTTAGCCAGATACCCTATTCTTCACTCTGTCTTTTGGTATAGTCAGATACTACAGTGCGGACCATATCAATGACTTCAGTTGCCATCAATGACAACACTAGAAGCCATATGCCAATAGTTGAGGGGTTGTATTTCATTGTTTCACTAAACCCTTATGGAAGTTGGCATAAACCTATGTTTGAAGTTTTTTCACATGAATGGTTGGTATTCCTGATGTGGTTTGTTGATTTTGACATTTTTTCATCTACTGAGTGTGCTTGAATGGAGTTTGAGGGTTTGAGTGAAGGATATCTTGGAGTTTCTTTGTTATTGAAGCCTAATTAGGCCTAGTTGTTGTAGGACAGTTTATTTTAAAGGATGTTGTTACAAAACATCCCTATTTGAGAATTAAAATTGTTTAAATGACAGAATGAAAGGTATTTTGATTTTGAAAGGTGCACCAAAGGACATGAAGAGCGTTGGGTTGTTGGTTCCTCATGTTGGTTGTTGTCAAAGAATGCTCCAAAAGTGTCAATGAAATTGGATTTTGAGACCACTACTTTGAGTTATTTGTGGAATTGAGAAGTTTATGTCTTTGAACCCCTTAGCACTACATCAGTAGGAAAATTATGAATTTGAGAATGATATTTATTGCTAGAATCATCCATCATTTTACTAGTTTTTCCAAGAAAGATGGGATAGTTTAAACCCTGAGTTGTAGAGAAAAGAGCTCCACTCTATTTATAATTTGATGGCCATGCTTGAGAGAACATGCAAGTACATGGATATTTCTAAAGAAAAAGGACTTGAATGGGTACCACTCACCTTCCAGCCGCCAATAGTTATCTACCTAGTACCACATTGGACAAGGGAGAAGAATGAGGAATGTGAGAAAGCTGAGGTTATCAGAGTGACCAAACTTGCATGCCATAGAGGATTTTATTTTAAAAAAATTAAAGGACTGAATGTTATCATAGACCTCACAGAAATCACTTTGCACTACAACCTCCAACCCTAGTTGATTTTTTTGAGGAAAAGCAAATGGAAAGTGTTGTCAATCAGGATTGCACCCTTAGCCAAGATAAACTTAACTATCCTATTGAAACATGGAAACACTCTCAGATTGTGGGTGATCTATGGTGAGAGTGAATCTCTAGAGTGGGTTGGTTCCCCTAGAAAACCACCTAATCTAAAAGAATTTCTACAGAAAGGGTTAGGAGGAAAACTTGAAAAAGAAATCTTAAATTCTAAGGATGATTCACCGGAATTTTTAACTTGACTTTGATGATTCTACTCACAAACAACCTCTCAAAACTTCAAATCTCACAATCTCACCTAAAACATACAACCCAAAAGTATTTTGTATGAAGGTTCACAAAATTGAACACAAAATACAACCCGAATCATATGAAACTCTTGCACACAAGTTTACAATAACAAGACATAAAAAGGATTGAGTATTTTGAATCACAATGAACATAAAATTATTACTGCAAATATGAGAAGAGAAATGAGAAGGAAAACTCTATTGTTTATTAAAAATGGAGTATCAAGATCAAAATCTGAGTACAAAAGTGTTTACAAAACTCTTTGAAATGAGCAAGAGAGGAAGAAACAATATTCTATACTCCCACTAAGAAAAAACTAAGTTTTCTCTCCAACGTATAACTCACAAATGTCTCCCATAGTAAGAATATAAAAATTTGACTGAACTGCACTTCAAAATAGCAACCTCAAAGCCATTTTCAAGATCCAAAGAAAAGCCTCAAAAATGGTGCCCAAACTGCCTCCAAACTGAATGAGAAAGATGGAAGCTTTCTATGTCCAATAGGTCGATCCAAAAGACTCACAAAATCAAGCTCAAACTGACTAAAAACTAAAATAGAAGGTCTAGTTTGACTAGTTTTTTCCCATTTTCACCCAAGTGAACTCAAAATCAGAAAGGAAAGTTTCAAACAACACTAACCACATTTTAAAATAACAAACATTAATAAAATTTATAGGAATATTCCCTTAATGATGTTTTACATCATTTGTAGTTTTACAATAGAAAGATTTGAAAAAACTTGAGTCTTGACTCCACCTTATTTTACTTTATCCTCTGATTTTTTGAAACAATGCAAGGCAATGATGATTTTGATAATTTGCAAAAAAATCAATGTAGTAAGGCTCACACATTTCTATCATAAGAACTTGAATTTTCTAAAAAATACCTAGGCATAAGACTTATGATTTTTCATCACAAGGATATTAGCGAAGGCATTTGATTTTGTAAATCAATGTGATAAAATACTTAAGCTCAAATTAGGGAAATCATGAAACCCTAAAACAAAACTTGACCTCCTCAACTTTTGGCCTCATTTCACATTTGGGTCTTTTGGGGAAATTTTTCTCTACTGGGTGTCATCAAACTTGGGGTTTGGGAGGCTCGAACATACCCCATTTCACTGTTTCTAGGCGATTCTATGGAGAAATCTTGAAGGAGAATGCAAGGTAATTCATTTTTTGTTACAAAACTGATCTTTGACCTCCATTTTGAGTGTATTTTGTCCTTCTTGGCTGCACCCATGAACATGCTTCTAATGTATTTTTATTTTGTTTTCTTCTATCAACACTTCCCTTCATTTTGAGGCCACCATTATTGATTTTCTGAAGCTCATTTCCATGGGCATTACAATGTGTTTTCCTCTAGAAGATGACTGAGGTGAGTTTTCCTATCTTTTGAACTTTTCATTTTCCTTCATTCTTACCAATAAGATGCTTGGTTTGAGCAAGATAATGAAAGTATATAATGGCTCATTTTTTTCATGTTGGGTCTTATTATTTCTTTGATATGTAAAGCCTCCTGGTGCCTCCATATTCACGACTTAACTTTGTATTTTGTGACTCTCAACTTTTAGAAAATTGGGTTTAAAACCCTTGGTGACTTTAGTCTTTCTCATAAGCAAACATAAACCCTTGGGATTTGGCTTCCTTATTTTATGGGTATCTCCATTTTTTCTGTATGAAATCTCTCCATACAAACCCTCATGCGTTTGGTCATTTCTGAAACAAACCAAAGAAAGAGAAACCTTTCAGGCTACAGGCTTCATTTATCCACTAGATGAAACTTTGCTTGATCTGGGTATTTCCATTAGCTCCTACAAAACACATACTTTCTCTACATATATTCCTTGTTTCGGCCACAAAACTAAACACAAACCCCTTTATTCTTTGCAAGGTTTTTTGGTACTAAACACAAAATTAGGTTATGTTCATCTTCATTATGTGATAAAAGAAGCTATGTTGTTTTTTCTAAAGGAAACAAAAGAAATCTCTTTCTATAAGAAGCCCGCAGCCTCACCATAAATCCACATACCCAATCTATGATGCTTAGTTTATTCCTTTCAAGAAGTTCATTCTTGTTTTTGAAAATGAGACAAAATGGTTTATTTTTCTGAAAAAATGGAAGGCATATAATTTTACCTCCATTATGGGTTTGAGTTTTGGAACCCCATCTTGAAAGCATTGTACATTCTAGGTGCTCTTTCATTTCTTCCAAGCACTATGTAATTGCATTTTGACATATCACTCTAAATGCACATCACTGATTTTTATGAAACATTGTCACTATAATACTTGTTGATTGCTATATAATAGTACAACAAAGCACCTGTTGCTATGACCTTGATTTATCTTGTCCTTACTTTTAATGTTCTCTTAATGGCTATCTCTATTGAAATGTCCTACTTAGGCACCACACACATTGTCCTTATGAACTTGCATCTTGCGATAAAGCATATCGCTCATGTAAACTTGCATATTGGAATTGTCAACGTTGTTGTCCTAGTGGTTGCCCCATTATACTATTTCATTGAACTGTTTATGAACATTCATTTACTTTTTAGAAACATTGTCACTATGCTTTGTGTTTTCCACCTATGACAACAACAAGGATCTCACTATGCTCAAGGGATTTGCTTAAGACTTCTCTAAACCTTCAACTATATTTGCACTTACCTTTGCAAAGATACCCTTGCTACTTCTCAAGTGACTTTATTACTTTGCAATAGTGATAATGTTGTTCTATATGCCAAAAATCATTGCTTCCTTCAAACTTTGAGAAAACATGAGTGTTTTCCTACTAGTGGTGATAGCCTGGATGATTTTTTTTATGGCCATGCATATGATGGTTGTTTCATATTGGCACTCTGTGACAATGCACCCATTGCTTTCCCATCATTATGGTTGTGTAATGAATGCTTTAATGCACTTGTTGATGATGAGTCCTCCATGATGGCATTGGATGTTATAAGCAACATGATTAGCAACACTTTCTTTGTTGTTTCCCCATTATGAACACTTCAAATAGCATAATTAGCATCAATAAAACATTATATGGCAGCAATATGCATCAAATCTTGATAGCAACATAAATCTTCCAATATGAAAATGATGCATTCCATTCTATTATGTACTTAGTTTAGGCATTCAAATGGGCTTATTGTTCATTCGTCATTTTCAATTCATTGCACGTTCAAAGTTTATTTTCATGAATGATCAATGTATTGAAGCTCTTGCAGTTACTTTATGATTTAATCCTTCAGTTGAGATGTTTCTTTTGAGCTTTTTGAATATGATTTTCTATTTCAAACCCCTCTTGAGAATTAAGGGGCAGCATGCTAGGCTCAACCCTTGTGGGAGCCCATTTTTACACCATATGCTATTATGACTTTAGAAATGGATCGACAACATGATTTCTCCTATACCTGCATAGTGAACAAACATGTTAGATAAAAAACAATGAAGCTTAATGCTCCAATGATATTTTATTTTTCAGGCTCTCTTCCATATAGATGTTTGTTGATCTAATGAATCATAGGCAATGTACTATATTTTTGTTGAGATAGCACATAGGAAGACTCATATCTGGAGCTCTAACATTTTTTTCTCATCATGATGCAGGTTTGCTAAAGATTGGGAGCAAGGAGGAGCAACTACAATGAAGACAAACACCAAACAAAAACATGCAATGATGGATATGTCTCCTCTTATTTGCTTCATTTCTTTTATCTATCTTCAGATGCATAGTACATTCCCTGTATTTTTTTTATTTTGCTATTCCATGGCTTGTGTGGGTCACTTAATCTCTCTTTTCTTTCCAATGAATATAAAAAACAACATTTTTTGCAATCTTGTACAATTCTGTACATATCACTTTTTCCAAATGTATGCAACATTGTGAAATGAGAAAATCATTACAGAATTGAATGAAATCAATATTCTTATATCTCATATAGTCTCTTTTATATTGTAAAGCACTGAATGGAAAATTGTACGCTTTCTTTTGTTATAACACATTGCACAACAAAAATGAACTCTTTCTTTTAAACTTCAATATATGTAATGGTTAAGCAAGGCAGAAATAAGTTGAAATATTTTCACCTTGAAATGAACATAAGTTGCTTCAGCTTTTCCAATTTGAGTTGTAGGTGAAAAATTGGCAACATTTTTGGCAATTTCTATTGAATGCGCTCTTGCTAAGCATAAAGACTAGTTTCCTTAAACAATTCATTGGTGCGGAGTCAAATTTGGCCCTCTCAAATTCAGAAAACAATCGAAACTCAACTGCAAACTACTCCACATGGTAGTAGAAAACCAAACAAATCCAAACTGAAAGCAAACTAAAAAGCCCTAGTGGCTAGAAAACGTGTGCATCAACACTTAGGGAAATAAAATAACTAAAATAAATATGCTTTAAGCACTTATTAGTAGCCAAAACTAACTCTACCTACACTAATTGGGGAAAAAGTTGACTAAACAAATCCATTAATTGGTTCAAAAAAGTAACTGCCCCTCCTTTGCAATCTGCAATATTCAATGAATTTGTGAGCTAACCAAAATATGTGGAGAAAAATTAGATATCTAGAAAACTGTTGCAACACCTTTCCAAGATGGAAAAAGCAATCACTTACCCACCTATCTTGATTTGTGAACTAGTGGTGATGAAGTGGAAAAGTGAACTGATTGTGCTCAAAATGATACCTCCCTTAATGCTTGAGATCAGCATTGTCACGAGGCTTCTCCTTCTCATTGGCTTCCACCCAAGCCAAATGCCTAATAGGACACCCTCTTGACAACTTTGGGCTAGAGAGAAAACAATTCCAACAGTTAGAAATAACAGAATCATCCTCACCTCGCATGATAGCTTGCCATGTCAATTCCTCCTCCATGGTCAATGGACCATCCTCTTCAATTAGAGTAGCCAACAACTCATCGAAGCTATCAACTCTTGGAAGGATTTTAGAAACAACTGGTTTCATCTCAAAATCCCCATCATTACTCAAGGGGGTATGCTCCAAATCATGCTCTTCTTCTTCAATGAAGGAAGGCAAGTGCTCAGACAATGAAATAGTATCCTCTATCAAACTTTCAATTGATATTTCAGCTTCAAGCCCCTCTATGTAATAGAAAGGAAACTCCTCCAACCAGTCAAGATCATTCATTTCATATTTACAAGAAGTTTTTTTTTACCCCCATCCAAACCACTTTCCTCATCTTGCTCCAAAATTGATTTCTCTAGTTTGGTGGTACAAGAGGGTCTCAAAATGTCTATTTCTTCATCCCGCTGACTAGGCTGCCCCAAAACTAGTGGCTCACTTGGGAGTACAACCACCTCCACCTATTACTTTTGTTACTCCAGACAATCCCCTTCCAAAGATGTTGGCATAACATCTAAACGTGAGTAGAAAAGCTCAATTTTAGCATGAAACAACTCCTCAAGATCTAAATCAATCAACTCAGGGTTTGTTGTCACATATTTATGTTGCAAATATGAGCTAGTTTGGTGGTGTTGTCATCGATGTTGTCATTGATGTCAACATAGTTTTGTATGTTGCAGATTGTACATGTATAATTGAGATGCTTCTGAGATGTTGTGAGTACATGGAGTTATCTTTATGATGTTGTAATTATGTAGTATTGGTGAGTTTCCAAGTTCTTTTGAGAAAATTAAATAAAGAAGAGAAGTCAATGTTCAAAACGTGCTCTAGTATGTGCTCCGCATTTCTACTATGTTGATCCTATGCTTGTGTGGATGTGAAGATTAGTTAATGGTAATCTCATGGTGACATATGTTGAGTTTCAGCTTTTGGTGAGATGGTACATGGAAGTTGAGTTCATCGGTATATGAACTATCTAGCAAGTATTGATTTTATGTGGACTGGGAGAAATGTTTCTGCTCTACAGTCCTCTGGTGTTTTGTTTCAGATTGTGCGGATCAAGGATATATCATGTGAAGGTCTTTCCTATGCTTTGGCGAAGAGGTTTGGAGCTTGGTAATCAGGAAGTCATGTTTCAGTATTACTATATGAGTTTGCACAACCCAGATTGTCTAGTGAAATGAATTTAGTGATTGAAGTCTATTGTTATTGCTATGGATATATCTGGGAGGTTCTGAGATATTGTCTTGTGCTTAATGAAGTGTTTTGTGGTGTCTGCATGTCATCTTCTTTGTGGGAAGTGTGTGCATCAATGTTTATCTGTGTTTTCATTAGGTTTGGCCGACCTAGTGTTTACACTTCATTCGAAGAATAAAACTCAATTAAGGAAGCATGTAGTTAGTTCAAGAAAATAATTTTATTGGTCCACTCTTATCCCTTTCCATCATAGGAATTTTGAGTTTCTGACCTAATTTGAATTTATGAAACGTTGTTTTGTGGCCGACCTTGGTAAATGTTTCTAAGGTTGAGGATGGTATAAAAGCAAGTCAAATTGTGAAGAGTTGTATGAAAGTGTAATGCAAAGTGATGAAAGTAAGCCACAAATCATAAGAGCATAAGTGTAAGTGTGTGTGTGTGTGTGTGTGTTGTGTTGAAGACAATGAGACGGGTTTCTGTAATCCTGTGAATATGCTTTAATTGCAGTGGTGGATCTTTTATTCTCTTTTGTATCTATAGGCAGTGAGCCTCCCTATTGGAAAGTGAGTCATTTGTAGGAAGTAAGCCTTTGTACTTGGACAATGAGTCCTTTCTATAGGCAGTGAACCTTTGTACTTGGATAGTGAGTCCTCTTTTGGATAGTGAGCCTTTTTATAATATTTATATTGAGTTAACCCTCACCATGGTTTTTCCCTTATTGGGTTTTCCACGTAAAAATATAGTATTCATTGTGTTGATTTGCTTTCTTTTATTTATGTTTCATGCTCATATTTAATAACAGAATAGTGTGGTTGAAGATTTGATAAGTGATAAAGTTTTAAGTTTAAATTTGTGTGAGAATTGATTCACCCCCCCTCTTAGTTGTCCTACGCCTGTTTAACAATTTATTCTTGGATCAACACCTTATCTAAATGGTCTTCATCACTGTGGTTTTCAGCACTTAGCATAGACATACCATCTTCACTTTCATACTCAAAGTTAGGAAGCTCATCAAATAGATTAACTAGAGAGTGAGGTTCAACACCAATTACTTGCACATTATCTAAGTTTGTAACAGAGACCTTAAGATCATTCCAAAGAAAAATATCTTCACAATTCTTTTGGTTTTTTTATGAAAGGGTAATGTCCTTTACCTCATGACAGCTTTCACTAAGCCTATTGGGCTCCAAAATAGGTTCATCTTTATTCCCTTCCTCTTGACCCAAGGTTTTATTATCATATTGACAATCTTCACTCAACAACTCACCACAATGTTTGACATCTTCCTGCTCTTCATCCTCCTCATCACTGCACCAATTAGATACCTCAAAATAGTTATCAATATCCTACTACACTAGTTGATCCCTTGAGACAAATACTGAAACATTTTCATCCTCTTCAATAAAACCAGGAAACTCATTACTAAAAACAAACAAAGATTCCTCTGGAGCAATAGCCTCTTGTTGTATAATTAAATGTGATAGATCTTCCTTTCTAATCTTCTCCCTGAGGAGTGCAACATCCTGATCAAAGGGTTCCTCATTAGATTCATCAAGTGGGGAAACTTGGGGAGCTTCTTGGGTTTCTTGCAAGGAAGAATATTGCTTAAGGGGATATTATGTTACTATCCTAGGCTAAAACTAATTGTTTTCCCCAATCTATGAAGGATGAAGGCTTTAGAAACTTGGTATCTCAAGATTAAGAGGGTGGTTTGGGGAGTTAAAGACCTTATCCTACCTAAAGCTTGGAATCTCAATTTTAGGAATACTAAGAGGCTTATTTTTTCTAAAGCTTGGAAATTGATACTTATGAACCTCCTCTTGAGTAGGCTGATATAGAACTATAGGGGCTGCTTGAACTTTGTGCCTTTATGCCTCCAACTCTTTCCTATAGAGATAGGCCTGATAAGCCATCTCTTCTTGTTGTTTATTGTACTTTTTCTACTTCTTGATCTCTTCTACTTGCTTCATGAAGTCATGCATGAAATCAAACAACATACCCTTTATGTTTGCAATCTCTTTTTGTTGCATGTCGTACTGCTAATCTATCTAATATCTTTGGTTGTCTATTTCATGCATCTTCCTTTCATAGTTCAGTCTTATATCTCTGAAGCTCAAGTCTTCAATATTTTGGGGCTGATTATGAGCATATGAAGGCTGAGATGAATATTGGGTAGGGTTGGGTAAGTGATAATTATATTGTGCATGTCAGTTTCTTTGCAAATCAAAAGAATTGGGGGTAATACCAGCATAATGATTGGCTTGATAAGATTGAAAAAAGGGTATATGAGTAGGATTTTTATGATATGATGGATGGTATGACATATTGTCATGAAGCATTGACATGTTCATTCATTGAAAAGTTGGAATATGGAGCGAATAGATGATTTTGTAACATACCAACACTTAGATCTATATTCAAAATCAAAGAATGGAATTGCTAGGTATACTTAAAACCTCTAAAGGCTCGAAACACTATTTTGTATACTAGAACAACAACTTTGAAATTGAAAAACTTCTCCGAAAAACAAGTTTCAAAGTCCCAACGGGCATGCCAAAAATTGTTGTCAATCAAGTTTGCACCCTTAGCCAAGATAAACTTAACTATCCTATTGAAACATGGAAACACTCTCATATTTTGGGTGATCTATGGTGAGAGTGAATCTCCAAAGTGGGTTGGTTCACCTACCAAACCACCTAATCTAAAATAATTTCTGAGGAAAGGTGGTGTAGGGGCACCAAGGACATTCTATGCAAATAAGGTCTTAGGTTGAGTTTTTAGGGGGTTAGAGTATTTTTTTCATTAAATAAGGTCCATGTAGACCACTTCAAAGGTTTAAATCTTATTGAGGGGTCATTGAGTCCATATGTTCATATTTTGCAATTTTGTAAAAAAGTTGTCATATGTAAAGTTGCAAAAGTGTAAAAAGACAAGATATGGAATGCCAACGGTCATTTGAGGTAGTTCAATCAGTAAGTTTTTAGAGATAACAAGTTTAAATATGTGAGAAAACTCATTGCAATGCTCTCTTGAATATTTTGAAGGAGAAATCAATTCAAACATCTCTATTTTACTATTAATTTTTGTGTATTTTCATTGTTTCAGCCTATGTACAACCCATACAGTCAAATATTGATACACATTTATGTATAATACATTGGAGGATTTAAGTAGCTTTAATTAGGTTCTAATTTGAAGAAGTTTCATCAATATGAAAGCATTTTTGAGGCAATATTATGAAGGCAAGTTTTTTATACCCTGTTTAAGGGTTTGAGTGTGTAAAATGACATTTTAAGCCATTCCACCCACTATTTTTTTTTGTAACTTAGTGGAATGGATCACTAGGGAATGATTTAGCATTGTGCATGGTCTATTGGAGTAAGGAGGATGATTGAAGGAATTTTGAGTTGTCCTGAATGTATTTGTGTAAATTTTGCTTGAAAAATGGGGGTTTTGAACTAGGGTTTGGTGAAATAGTGATGAAAGAGGCTGGAGAATGAACCTTTAAGCATGTGAAGACACAATTAAGGGTTTTTGAAGTGGTGGTAAGGTAAGATAAGGTCTAGTATATAGTTTTTCAATAAAACCCCATGTAAATTTCCAAAAATGAGGGTTTCTTGATTAGGTGTCTTGGGAAGCATGTCTCTAGAAATAAGTTGTGAAATTGGTGGTTTTGTTGACTGGTTAATGCTACCCCATTGATTTTTGGGCTTGAGGAAGAGTTTACAATAGGGTCCTTTTGAAAAAGTGACCTAATTTTGGGTTGAAGACAGCGTAGGTGCCTTGTTTGGATCAAGTTGTTCCAAAGTAACCCAATGGAGTTTTGTGGTATGTTGTGAGGAGGTTAAAAGGGTGTCTAAAAAGACAATTTTTTTGTGGGTTTGAGTTTATGATTGTAACACAAGTTGAGGAAAATAGGTGTACAAACCTACAAAGAAAAGGTGTGTGTTTGCATGAACAATAACCCTTGTTAGGGTTTTGGAGACTTAATACCTGTTGAATTCAGTTGGATTTGAGTTGAATAGTTTGAAGACCTCCTTGTTTGATATCAATTGGTATCAGAGCCTAGGGATTAGATCTCTAGAGAGTTGGAAGTTGCAGATTGAAGAAAGGGTAAGTGGAAGGTGAAAAGACAAAACTAACAAGATGCCTCCTAAAGGGAAAAATATGGCCAAGGAGATGAGTGATTTGAAGGATAAGTATGTTAGGGAGATCAGATAATTGAAGGAAAGACTTGAAACTTTGGAAACACGCAAGAGAAGAGATGAGATTGAGAGTGATTATGATGAGGAAGAGGAAGAGGAAGAAGAATTTGAAGATGTAGATGAAGAACTAGATCTTGAAGACTAAAGAATGGAAAAGTATTTAAAGGCACTTAAGAGTGACAAGCACAAGGTAAAGATTGATGTTCCAAAGTTTGGTGGGAACCTGAATGAGGAAGAATTACTAGATTGGATTGCATCTTTGGATAACTACTTCAAGAGTGAAGATGTTCCTAAAGAACAGAGAGTCAAAATTGCAAAGAAAAAACTGAAAGGTCATGCACTTTTGTGGTGGGAATGTGAGTAGTCCAAGAGAAGAAAGAGAAGGAAATCCAAGATTGTTTCTTGGGACAAGATGGTAGCCAAGATGAAAGGTAAATTTCTCCCTTATGATTATGCTATTTAGATGTTTAGAAAGCTTCAAAGTTTAAGGCAAAAAGAAATGGATGTGAAAACATACACTGAAGAATTCTATAAGTTAAGTATGAGATCTAACCATAATGAGAACGAGGAATTAAAGATTGCTAGGTACTTGGGTGGTTTGAGATTGAATATTTAGGATGAACTAGCTTTGACAAATACAAGGAGTGTTGATGAATGTTATCAGATAGCTCTAAAGGAAGAAGAAAAAGTGAAAAAAAGATAAGAAAATATAGTTAGAGGAAGAGGCGGCACTTCAAGAGGCAGAGGTGCATATTCTTCTTCAAGACAAACAGGTGAGAGCCAAGAAGAGACACATAAAAGAGAGGAACAAACTACAGATTTTAGAGGTGGCTTTAGAGGCAGATTTGGTGGTGGAAGAAGTTCAAGTGCATTTGCAAGTAGATGTTATAATTGCAATGAGTTTGGTCATCCATCCTACAAGTGCCCTAAAAATTTTGGTACTACATCAAGTGGAGGTGAAAGGAGAGCTCAAATAGCGTAAGAGGATGAATTTGAGTGTTCAAATTCTTCAAGTCATGTTGTTGTTCTAGAAGTTGTGGAAAGTTTGATGGTGAGAAGAACCTTACCTTAGACATCCAAGGAAAAGGATATGACTCAAAGAAGGAGCTTTTTCAAGACCACATGCAAATGTAGAGGTAAAGTATGTAGGGTTTTCATAGATTCAGGTTCAACTAATAATATGGTGTCTAAAGAGATGGTAGAAAAACTAAAACTAGATAGAGTTCCTCATGAAACACCATATAGGGCATCTTGGTTGAATGATAATCAGTCACTTTTGGTAAATGAGCAAGAATATGTTGAGTTTCAAATTGGTGGGTATAGAGATAAGGTGCTTTGTGACATTTTACCCGTGGATTGTTGCAATCTACTTCTTGGAAGGCCATGGCAATTTGATAGGTGTGCATTATATGATGGAAGGGAGAATACCTATACTATTGACAAGGATGGAGATTCTTTCATATTAAGACCATTGCAAGAGAGTGAAGAAGCAAAGGAAAAGGTGGCTAAGATCATCATGTTTGACAAGAAAGAGCCTATAAGGTTTAAGGAAGAGAGAAATAAGATGTGTGCAGCCATTGCAAAGGTTGCAGATGATAGGACAGTGAATTTGGAAGGTGGTACAGTGATAGAAAGAAGGATAAGAATTGATAAATTGTTGACCAAGACTAAGATAGAGAAGAAAAAGGGTGAACCATTTGTGAGGAAGTAGAATGAGTTAGAAAAATAAGGTGACATTGTAATAGGGACAATAATATGTCCATTGAGAAAAAAGAAGTCAGTAGGCAGTCATATGTTGTCAAAATAGAGACTTGTAAATCTATGGATACAATGGCATTTGGGATAGAGAGTCTATAGTTAAAGATGAAGGAAATAGGTGAAATGCATAAGGGTGTTTGGCATGGGTATGTGACTAAGATTGAGCATGCAACAGATGCAAGAAAGAAGACATCATCTCATGTTAGTGTAATTAATATTTAATTACACTTGCATAACTCTACTTAGGTAATATTTTAATTCCTAGGTTAATTATTCTCATCCTTATCTTGTTGAGCTATCTTTTTGCTCAAGATAAGATTAGGGTTATGCATACTTTGCTTTTATAAAGCAAATCATCTCATGTAATTATGAATTCCTAAATAATATTATTTTGCACATCTTTTTGCAAAGCTCTTGCTTTTTCTGTTTTTCTCTTTTGTGGAAGGTTATTTTCTGGTTTGCATTTCTGATCTTGGTTTCTAACATGGTATCAGAGCCTTTATTTGCAACCCCTTCTCACATTTTTTGAGAAAATCATTGCAGAGTTCATTTGGGATTCCTCGAGGGTATCATGCCTTGAGTTCATCTATGTAGCATCTTGGATCAGATCGGGCTTCACCATTGGATTCAGAGGGCTGGAAAAAGTCAGGATCGGCTTTTGTTTTGCAAATTTTGGCCATCGTTTGCGAGATCTATGAGGGTTTCAAGTTGGGAGATTTTTTGCAAGCTCTAGAGGTAGCCAATTTTTTGGAGCGGTTTGGGTACAAGCGGAGGTCACCATCGCGTTCGCAGCAGCCAAAAACCCTAAGAATGCCTTTCATTTCGTCGATTTTGGTGAAAGTTGATTCTAAGGAAAAAAAAAATTGCTAGGGAGGCCATACGGCCTCACCAGCATGCACTTCAAGGCACATTTTTCAAAAAAAAATAAAATGAAAAACACGCTTTATTTCTTGCGCATGTAATAGAAAAATCATCAGCCATTGAGCGGCCACCGCTTAGCCGCCAAGCGGCCACCACAGTGCCACCCTGCAGAAACCTCTGTCGGTCTACCACCAGGCCTCCAGCCCATGTAGGCCCCTTTGTAGCTCAGCCTCGGTCATATGTTGGACCGGGGGCCCTCCGCCCAACCCCCACGAGCTCCACTTGCACTACCGCTAGTCCTATGGGGGACCGGGCACTATGCGCCCAACCCCTAGCCAGCCTCCTAACACTCTGTCGATCCTATGGAGGACTAGGGGCTCTGCCCGAGCCCCCAGACTACCAGCCCCTGGTCGCACACAAGACTAGGGGCCGAATTTTTTTTTAGCCCCTAGAGGCCCTATAGGACTTATTGGGCCTTCTGGAGCACTTTTCACTAAATCGGGTGTATTTTTTGCATACGATGTTCGTTTTTCACAAACGGGATACCATTGGAAAGATGATTCTAATGCCAATCCAATGCTGTAGGTTATTTTACTAGATTTGGCTCCAGATTTATTTTTCAGGGCTTTGAACTCAGATGAAGTTTTTTTTGCTTCGGAGGGCATATCTTTTGACTCGGTGATCCTTTTTTCGTCATTCTTGTGGCATTGGAAAGATGGTTTAGTCCTCTACACATATCTGAGGTTTTTTTTTTTTTATGCATGTTTGAACTCTCTCCTTTTACAATCGTTGGGTTATTGTAATAAATGAACTGAGATAAAGTTCCATCAGGGGGTTTCTTGCATAATAATCTGATTAGAGTGTGCATGCACTTTGATCTCCATCTTCATCTTGTTTTGATGGAAACTCGCATGGGTTATCTATTTTCTTAGTTTCTTTTGGCCACAGTTTTTTTCTTAGCTTGACACATATCAAATTCACATCGGTTCACACTTTAGATTGGGAGTTTATGGTTATTGATCCGCATTGGTTCAGATCCTTCTCAGTTTGAGGGCCATGTTTTTATGGTTAATGTTCTAGAGTCTTTATGGTACTTTTTCCTATGGAAGAGTTTTACTCCCAGTTTGGCATCGACATCGAGATACATGGTTTCCATATTCTGTCACCATTTCATCTATTGTTGCTTCACATATTCCAGGGTTGTTCCAGTTTGTGATTTTTCCAGTGTTCTGTGGAATCAAGTTTGCTATCACATTATTATGATTCCACCTGAGTCCTTCAGTGACTCTCATTTGGTTTCTTGTAGACAGAAGTATCTTTCCTTGCTTGTCGTATTGCGGTTCCAGTGTTACTCCACAGTGTTCTTCCAGTGCTTCTTTGTAGCAGTCATCTCATTGTAGGGGGGTTTTGTCCCACTGGGTTTTCCTTCTCTACCTCATCATTGCATGTGTACATGGGTACCTGATCAGGCCTTGTTGCTAGGACCCATTCATGTTTTCTTGCATTCATTTTAGTTTTAGGTGCATGCTTTTTTATTCTCCCTAAGTTGCACTTATGGGGGGGTGTTAGTGTAATTATTATTTAATTACACTTGCATAACTTTACTTAGGTAATATTTCAATTCCTAGGTTAATTATTCTCATCATTATCTTGTTGAGCTATCTTGTTGCTCAAGATAAAATTAGGGTTATGCATACTTTTCTTTTATAAAGCAAATCATCTCATGTAATTATGAATTCCTGAATAATATTATTTTGCACATCTTTTTGCAAAGCTCTTGCTTTTTTTGTTTTTCTCTTCTGTGGAAGGTTATTTTCTGGTTTGCATTTTAGATCTTGGTTTCTAACATTTGGCATGGGTATGTGACTAATATTGAGCATGCAACAAAGGAAAGAAAGAAGGCATCATATAGTATGGATGGCACAGGTAAGTTGGCAGATTTGACAACATTTCCAAGTGGAAGGACAGTTGGGCAATCACCATTCAATAGAAGACAACAAAATCAAGAAAGGAATCAGTACAGGGGCAGAGATAATGCAATTTTGTAGTTTTTCACTCATGGAAAAGAGTCACTAGATGAAGAATGTTGGAGAGCACTCAAGGAGCAGAGATAGCATGGTTAAGTGTGTTTCTAAGGGACTGGGAAAAGTTTCAAGGTTGGGTGTATAGTGCAGGGGCACTAAGGACATTCTATGTAAATAAGGTCTTAGGTTGAGTTTTTAGGGGGTTAGAGTCTTTTTTTCATTAAATAAGGTCCATGTAGACCATTTCAAAGGTTTAAATCTTCTTGAGGGGTCATTGAGTCTATATTGTCATATTTTACAATTTTGTAAAAAATTTGTCATATGTAAAGTTGCAAAAGTGTAAAAAGGAAAGATATGGAATGCCAACGGTCATTTGAGGTAGTTAATTCAGTTAGTATTTAGAGGGAACAAGTTTAAATATGTGAGAAAACTTTTTGTAATTCTCTCTTGAATATTTTGAAGGAGAAATCAATTCAAACATCTCTACTTTACTGTTAATTTATGTGTATTTTCACTATTTCAGCCTATGTATGGCCCGTACAATCAAATCTTGATAGAAATTTGTACAGAATCCATTGTAGGATTGAAGTAGCTTTAATTAGGTTCTAATTTGAAGAAGCTTAATCAATATTAAAGCATTTTTGAGGCAATATTATGAAGGCGAGTTTGTATACCCTGTTTAAGGGTTTGAGTGTGTAAAATGACATTTTAAGCCATTCCACCCACTGTTTTCTTCTGTAACTTACTGGAATGGCTCAATAGGGAATGATTTAGGGGTGTGAATGGTATATTTGAGTATGGAGGATGATTGAATGAATTTTGGGTTGTTGTCTTGAATGTATTTGTGTAAATTTTGCTTGAAAATGGAGGTTTTGAAATAGGGTTTGGTGAAATAGTGATGATAGAGGCTAGATAATTAAATTTTAAGCATGTGAAGACACAAGTAAGTGTGTTTGAAGTTGTGGTAAGGTAAGGTAATGTATGGTAAATAGTTTTTCAATAAAACCCCATGTAAATTTCCAAAAATGAGGGTTTCTTGATTAGGTGTCTTGGGAAGCATGTCTCTGGAAATAAGTTGTGAAATTGGTGGTTTTGTTGACTGGTTAATGTTTCCCCATTGAGTTTTGGGATTGAGGAATATTTTACAATAGGGTCCCTTTGAAAAAGTGACCTAATTTGGGGTTTAGGACAACATAAGTGCCTTGTTCTAATGAAGTTGTTCCAAAGTAACCCAATGGAGTTTTGTGGTATGTTGTGAAGAAGCTAAAAGGGTGTCTAAAAGGCCAATTTTTTTGTGGGTTTGAGTTTAGGATTGTAAGAAAAGTTGAGGAAAATAGGTCTATAGACACATAAAGAAAAGGTGTGTGTTTTCATGAAGAATAACCCTTGTTAGGGTTTTGGAAAATTAATACATGTTGAATTCAGTTGGTTTTGAGTTGAATAGTTTGAATACCTCCCTATTTGACATCAAAAGGGTTAAGAGGAAAACTTGAAAATGAAATCCTAAAGCCTATGGATGATTCACCAAATTTTTTAACTTGACTTTGATGATTCTACTCAAAAACAACCTCTCAAAAATTTAACTCTCACAATCTCACCTAAAACATGAAACCCAATAGTAATTTATATGAAGTTTCACAAAACTGAACACAAAATACAACTTGAATCATATGACACTCTTGCACAAAATTTTACAATAAAAAGACATAAAAAGGGTTTAGTATTTTGAATCACAATGAACATCAAATTATTACTACAAATATGAGACAAGCAATAATAAGGAAAGCTCTACTATTCATTAAAATTGAAGGACTATCAAGATCAAAATCTGAGTACAAAAGTGTTTACAAAACTCTTTGAAATGAGCAAGAGAGGAAGAAACAATATTCAGAACTCCCACTAAGAAAAAACTAAGTTTCCTCTCCAACTTCTAACTCCAAAATGTCTCCCATAGTGAGAATAGAAAAATCTGATTGAACTACACCTCAAAATAGCAACCTCAAATCCATTTTCGAGCTCCAAAGAAAAGCCTCAAAATCAATGCCCAAACATCCTCCAAACTGAATGAGAAAGATGGAAACTTTCTATCTCCAATAGGTTAATCCAAAAGACTCACAAAATCAGGCTCAAACTGACTAAAAACTAAAATAGAAGGTCTAGTTTGACTGGTTTTTTCCCAATTTTTCCCAAGTGAACTCAAAATTAGAAAGGAAAGTTTCAAACAACACTAACTACATTTTAAAATAACAAACATTAATAAAATTTATAGGAACATTTCCTTAATGATGTTTTACACCATTTGCATTTTTACAATATATGGATTCAAAAAGACTTGCGTCTTGACTCCACCTTATTTTACTTTATCCTCTATTTTTTTGCAACAATGCAAGGCAATGATGATTTTGATAATTTGCAAAAAAAATCAATGTAGTAAGGCTCACACATTTCTATCATAAGCACTTGGATTTTCTAAAAAAGACGTAGGCATAAGACTTATGATTTTTCATCACAAGGTTATTAGCGAAGGCATTTGATTTTATAAATCAATGTGATAAAATACTTAAGTTCGAATTAGGGAAATCATGAAACCCTAAAACAAAACTCAACCTCCTCAACTTTCAACCTCATTTCACATTTGGGTCTTTTGGGGAAATTTTTTCCTACTAGGGATCGTCAAACTTGGGGTTTGGGAGGCTTGAACATACCCCATTTCACTATTTCTGAGAGATTCTATGGAGAAATCTTGAAGGTGAATGCAAGGTAAGTCTTTTTTGTTACAAAACTAATCAACAACCTCCATTTTGAGTGTATTTTGTCCTTGGCCATGGCCATGAATATGCTTCTAATGTATTTTTATTTTGTTTTCTTCTGTCAACATTTCCCTTCATTTTGAGGCCGCCATTATTGATTTTTTGAAGCTTGTTTCCATGGGCATTACAATGTGTTTTCCTACAGAATATGACTAAGGTAAGTTTTCCTATCTTTCGGACTTTGCATTTTCATTCATTCTTACCAATAAGATGCTTGGTTTGAGCAAGACAATGAAAGTATATGATGGCTTATTTTCTCCATGGTGGGTCTTAATATTTCTTTGATATGTGAAGCCTCCTGGTGCCTCCATGGTCATGGATTAACTTTGTATTATGTTACTCTTAGCTTTTATAAAATTAGGTTTGAAACCCTTGGTGACTTTAGTCTTTTTCAAAAGAAAACATAAACCCTTGGGTTCTAGCTTCCTTATTTTATGGGTATCTCCATTTTTTCTATATGAAATCTCTCCACACAAACCCTCAAGGGTTTGGTCATTTGTGAAACAAAACAAAGAAAGAGAAATCTTTTAGGCCACAAGCTTAATTTATCCACTAGATGAAACTTTGCTTGATCTAGGTATTTCCATTATCTCCTGCAAAACACATATTTTCTCTGCATATACTCCTTGTTTCGGCCACAAAACTTAACATGAACCCCTTTATTCTTTGCAAGGTTTTTTGGTACTAAACACAAAACTGGGTTCCATTCATCTTCATTATTTGATAAAAGAAGCTATGTTATTTATTTTTCCGAAGGAAACAAAGAAATATCTTCTGTATAGAAGGTTTTGGCCTCACCATAAATCCACATACCCAATCTATGATGCTTAGTTTATTCCTTTCAAGAAGTACATTCTTGCTTTTTAAAATGAGACAAAATGGTTTATTTTCCTTAAAAAATGAAATGCATATGATTTTACCTCCATTCTGGGTTTGAGTTTTGGAACCCCATCTTGAAAGCATCGTACATTCTGGGTGCTCTTTCATTTCTTCCAAGCAATGTGTAATTGCATTTTGACATATCACTTTGAATGCACATCACTGATTTTTATGAAACATTATCACTATAATACTTGTTGCTTGCTATATAACAATACAACATAGCACATGTTGCTATGACCTTGATTTATCTTGTCCTTACTTTTCATTTTCTCTTAATGGCTATCCTAATGAAATATCCTTCTTAGGCACCACACACATTGTCCTTGTGAACTTGCATCTTGCAATAAAGCATATAGCTCATGTAAACTTGCATCTTGGAATTGTCACTGTTGTTGTCCTAATGGTTGCCCCATTATGTTGTTTCATTGAACTGATTATGAACATTCATTTACTTTTAGAAACATTGTCACTATGCTTTGTGTTTTTTTCCTATGACAACAACAAGGCTCTATGTATTCTCAAGGGATTTGCTTAAGACTTCTCTAAACCTTCCACTATATTTGCACTTACCTTTGCAGAGATAACCTTGCTGCTTCTCTAGCGACTTTATTACTTTGCAATAGTGATAATGTTGTTCTATATGCCAAAAATCATTGCTTCCCTCAAACTTTGAGAAAAAATATGGTTGTTTTCCTACTATTGGTGATAGCTTGGATGATCTTTTTGTATTTTCACTTACCTTTGTAGAGATACCCTTGCTACTTATCTAGTGATTTATTACTTTGCAATAGTGATAATGTTGTTCTATATGCCAAAAATAATTTCTTCCTTCAAACTTTGAGAAAACATATGATTGTTGTCCTACTATTGGTAATAGCCTGGATGAGTTTTTTGATGACCATGCATATGATGGTTGTTTCACATTAGCACTCTGTGACAATGCATCTGTTGCTACCCCATCATTATGGTTGTGTAATGAATGCTTTAATGCACCTATTGATGATGATTCCTCCATGATGGCATTGGATGTTATGAGCAACATGATCAACAACACTTTCTTTGTTGTTTCCCCATTTTGAACACTTCAAACAGTACAATTAGCATCAATAAAACATTATATGGCAGAAATATGCATCAAATCTTGATAGCAACAGAAATATTTCAATATGAAAATGACGCATTACATTTTTTTTTGTACTTAAATTAAGCATTCAAATGGGCTTATTGTTCATTTGTGATTTTCAATTCATTGTACATTCAGAGTTGATTGTCATGAATGATCAATGTATTTAAGCTCTTGCATTTACTTTATGATTTACTCCTTCAGTTAAGATGTTTCTTTTGAGCATTGTGAACATGATTTTCTATTTCAACCCCCTCTTGAGAATTAAGGGGCAGCATGCTAGGCTCAACCCTTGTGGGATCCCTTTTTGCACCATATGCTATTATGTCTTTAGAAATGGATCAGCAACATGATTTCTCCTATACCAACACAATGAACAAACATGTTAGATAAAAAATAGTGAAGCTCAATGCTCCAATGATATTTTATTTTTTAGACTCTCTTCCATACAGATGTTTGTTGATCTAATGCATCATAGGAAATGTACTATATTTACGTTGATAGAGCACATAGGAAGACTCATATCTGGAGCTCTAACAACTTTTCTCATCATGATGTAGGTTTACTCAAGATTGGGAGCAAGGAGGAGCAACTACAATGAAGACCAACACCAAACACAAATAGGAAATGACAGATATGTCTCCTCTTACTTGCTTCATTTATTTTATCTATCTTCAGATGCATAGTACATTCCCTATGTTGTGTCGATTTAGCTATTCCCATGGCTTGTGTGGGTCACTTAATCTCTCTTTTCTTTCCAATGAATATAAAAAACAACATTTTTTGCAATCTTGTACAATTCTATACATATCACTTTTGCCAAATGTATGCAACATTGTGAAATGAGAAAATCATTACAGAATTGAATGAAAGCAATATTCTTATATCTCATATAATCTCTTTTATGTTGTAAAGCACTCAATGGAAAACCGTATGCTTTCTTTTGTTATAACACATTGCACAACAAAAATGAACTCTTTCTTTTAAACTTCAATATATGTGATGGTTAAGCAAAGCATAAATAAGTTAAAAACATTTCACCTTAAATGAACATAACTTGTTTTAGCTTTTCCAATTTGAGTTGTAGGTGAAAAATTGACAGCAAGTAATTGGGGGGAAATAACAAGTCTAGTTATTAGTTAGTGTATAAGCGTAAAATTGCACCCCTCACAATTTAACATACATTCCTGCATCCGCTTTAGTGTTCACTCCATTAGCATCTTGAGTAGGCTCATTTTAGCCTTTGCACTAGCCTTTTCCCTCTCAAGATGCTCCAACACCCCTTTTCAACAGCTACCCTTCGTGCATCAGCTTTACCTTGAATTATGTGCTTTCCCATTTGTGTCATTTTGTAGCGTAACATGTCTGGACACTAGCATGTTGCACGAACATCTACGCATCGTGCTAGCATCTTATGACGTTTCAATGCTAAGACAACCATTTTCAAGCATGTTTTCCACTTTTCAGTTAAGTTTTCCAATGGAAATGGCTCAAGATTCTCTGTAACCGCCTGGGAAGCTTCTTCTCCCTCTTTAAAAGTCCTCTTTTCACTTCGTTTGGGGACTTCTTCCACTTCTAGTTTCTATCTAGCCTTTTACACTTTAGCTTTTGCTTGCATAGCTTCATAATAGCTTGTTGTGGCAGCTTCAAGCTCTCTCGAGCTTTCATTACAACACTCTTTGTAGCTTTATTTCCCTTGCCTTATGCTTGTGATCATCTTGGGATTCCATATCCCCTACTATTTGCACATTTACTTGGTGATACGGGTTTTCCTCCTCGAGCAGGGTTTGCTTTTATCACCTCTTTTGTGATACAGGTTCTCCTCCTCGAGCGAGGTTTTCTTTTATCACACACTTATTTGGTGGTGCGGGTTCTACTCCTGAGTGGGTTTTGCTTTCACCACATGCTTTGTTCATTTATCTCTTTCTCTCTATCTTCTTGGTTGTCCGTGAAGGTGGGAACACCAAAACGGGGGTTTGACTGAGGCAAACCCCTATACAGCCCCAACATTCTCTCCAGATATCATGCTTGTAAGTTTTGAATAAATTCATTTGGTGTAGGCTTTATCACTCATGTGGTTCTAAGTATTTATTTCCCTTCTTCTCCTCATCTCTAACATTTCTATTACACTTTATTTCAGTTCTATTGCATTCTACTATTTCATCACATTCTATAAACTCTTAGCAATTCAATAGCTAGTAGTCATTTAGGAATTTTCTGAGACATTCTTGTTCTCTGGTCCATACGAGACGCCAATACGCCTCTAAGATGCCAGCGCGTCACGCTTTCGTCAGCATCCTACGCTAACGTCCTTCGATCAAGAGCTTGTTAGTCTATTCAGAGAATCTTTGTGACCTGCTCTTTCTTGTTCTAAAACTCTCGCCATTGTCCCTTGAGGTAGATTAGGGTAGTTTGCCCCATGAGGCTCTTTGAATGAAGAGAAATCATGAGTAGTGAATCCCCCTATTCTAAATTTTGGTGAACCTGATGTGAAGAACAATGTTCTTTGAAAAAGTAGGAATCTATTTACCCCTACTTGGTGGGGTCATAACTTTTGACTCAGTGCTCGTAGTTCAGAACCTTTTGTACCATTGGAAAGGTCTTCTAGAGAACTAGTTCAATCCCTAAAATACTAGTGCCTTTGGCAATCAAATTTTAGGGACTAACGCAAGTTCCAACCTCAAATTCTACTCTGAAGACCTCTGAAAACGCAAATTACTAGAACATAAAAAATATCAAAAAAATTGCAATGTATTTAATATCTTCTTTTATTAGTTCAGTTTCTACTTTTGTTCAAAATATTAATGATATTCCATTTCATGCATGTGATGATGACTTGGATTTTCCCATGTCACTTGGTATCTTTGATCCTTCTCACGAAAGTCCTCTTACTTCAGAGGATATTTTGTTGCAAGAAGATGAAATCATTGATACCTTTCTTAATGTTACTCTACCTTCTCTTCATTATAATGCACTCTCTTCTAGAGATGATGTATTTGTGAATGATGAATCTACCCTTCATTCCAATGCACTCTCTTCTAGACACATTCCATTTGTGAATGATGAGTCCTATCTTTTTTCCAATGCACTCTCTTCTAGAGACATTGCATGTGTAAATGATGAACCTCCTTCCACATCTGATTATCCCTGGATCAATGTTGAGAATGTTTCTTCAAATAATTATTCCACATTTGATCCTATTTGGATTGATGTTGAGAATATGTATTCAAATAATTGTTCTACTAGCTATGTTGATTATGTAAATGCAATCTATGTCTCTACTACCTCTCAAAGGCCTAAGAGACCAGTCATTTACGTGACTCCAGCTAGTCCTTCTAAAAGAATTTGTTCTATTGATGGTGTTCCATTTGATGGTAGTTCTCTTGATCTTTCTAAGGCTCTCTCTTATAGAGAAGTATCCCATACTTATGAGAATAGAAACAATAAACAACCAAGAATTCTTCAAGCACCTAAACCTACAACTAAAGCACCTAGTGATTACGATCTTGTCGAGCAATTCCAAGTTACTCTAGATAAGATCTCATTGTGGGACTTGCTTCAATCTGCTCTGGTTTACCAAGGTATGCTTTAGGTAGCCTTGCAAAAGATCCTCTTGCCTTCTACTAGGCTAACGGATGCTAATTCATTGATGGCATATATTCATGCGGATTCGTTGAATATCACATTCTATCCACAAGAGCTCCGGCCTCCAGAATCACAGAAGCAAGCAAGCCCTTTAATGATTATAGTCAATATTAATAAAATTGGCATTAGATGTACTCTCATTGATGTTGGTGTATACACCTAAAAATGGTCACATCACATTGTCTGGTAATTAATTAAATATTTTAATATTTAATTAAATCTTCGAATTCCATCTATGTATAAATAAATTTAAATAATTTATTTATATTATTCATTATTTCATTTCGATTAAATAAATAAGTTTATTTAATCATCTTTTCGTATTCATTTATTAATTAATTAAATAAACATTATGATTTATTTATATTAATTATCATATAATCTTAGTTTGAATATTTTATTCAAATAAAGATTAAAATATTATTCTTTTCTTCTTAATATTATTTATAATTAAATATTTCAAATAATATTTAATTAATTCCTCTAAATTCGATTCTAATATCCATTCATAATTAAATATTTCAAAATATTTAATTAATTCTTAAGTCATTTCAAAATCTTCAAAAATCTATTTATTCCAAAATATTTCTTCTAATTATTTCATATTTTTCTAAAAGTCATATCATAATTAAATATCTCAAAATATTTAATTAAAATCTTCCATAGTTTTTAAAATCAAAATGCATTAAATAAAATTAAATAAATTTACTTATTTATTTAATTTGGGGATTATCTTCAACTCCCGGGAAGCAAACGGTCAAAACAGAAAATTTAATTTTCTCTGTTTCTGTGCAGGCTTGTTCCCGTGGGTTGAAGACAGGAATCCATCCTTCTCTCCAACCTCTCAACCTCTTCCATCTTCTTCTCAACCTCTCCATCTCTCACCTTTCAATTCTACCAGACAATCTCACAGCCGTAGATTCTTGCCAGCCGGGATTTTGCCTGCAAAAATCTATAAATATGACTGCCGGGAGCTCCAAATCATATAGAAGTTTTAAGCAAGTAAATTATAGGAAAATTTCATAGCATTCATAGAATCATAGCATAATATAGCATAGAATCATAGCAATAGCAGTATAGAATCATGACATATTTTCAATCCATAGCATCTTCCGTTTACAGCCCCTGTGCATAATTCACAGCCCCTATCTATATCCGTTAGCAATTTCATTCCACCAGCATATAGAATAGAGATTTTCATTTGCATACTCATTCTACAGTAGCCATTTGGAGAAGCTGAGCTTACGCAATCTAAGAGCCACAAGCTTCAAACAAATCTCTGGAGATAGAGAAAGACAGAACGTTTCTGAAGAAGTTTTATTTCATATTCAAGTTTTTATTTCAATTTCTTTAGTTTAAAGTTCTGTTAATTATGTTTGTGTTTTCAATTAGATTACAAATTAAAAATTACACATTTTTGGTGCATTTGAAGACTTTTGCAGCGCTCTTAATCTGTATTGCAGCACCCTTAATCTGTATTGCAGCGCCCTTAATCTGTATTACAGCGCCCTTAATCTGTATTGCAGCGCCCTTAATCTGTATTGCAGCGCCCTTAATCTGTATTGTAGTGCCCTTAATCTGTATTGCAGCGCCTATAATGTCTGTTGTAGCGCAACTTTTAAAAGGCAGAATATTGTAATCTGTAAGTTTAAAACAGTCTAACTGACTCCGACGCGACCGCGGACAGTTAGTAATTTTTAAAGGATAAAACGAACCAATCCTAGGGTAGACACTTAATTTCAAATGAAGCAATCCTAGGATAGACACGTAAAGGTAAAATGAAGCAATCCTAGGGTAGGCATTTCATACTTTATTTTTGGGCTTAAAAAAAAGAATTTTCTATTTTATGTGAAGCAACATCTTCACTTAGTTTAGAAAATTTTCATTCGGTGCTTAAAATACATTAGAGTTTGCTTTGTTTTCGGTGATAGGCCTATGCTCTCCCCTTAACTGGGTGATCAAAATTCCAAACTCACCTATTTCCTTTTATGCAATTTCCTGTTTTATTAACTCCTTTTAGAAGGCCTGCCGTAGTGGGAAAAAGTACTCACCCTACGGGAACGACCTAAGTGGGAACAACTAAAGCCAAGTTTTCCAACCCACTATAATCAAATGCGGATGGTTGATGAAAATCCCATTCGACGGTAGTGTGCATTGATAACCATCCCCAAAGCCTTTTTTCTAAAGGTAGGGAGGTCTCTTGAGGGAGTCTATCATTTGCCGCACCGAACGGAAACCCTTACTACGAACCTAGTGTAGTATCTTACCGAGTCAGTTTCTGAACATCATTTTAATCACAGTGCAGGGGAGGGAAGAATCTACCCCCAAGATACTCACCATATAACTACCAAGGATTGTTTGCTCAGGGGATCTGGTATCCACTTCCGTCACTCTGAGTACGCACCTGGAAAAGGCAAAAAAACGGGCGCCCTTTCGAGGGTGACATGGCTGTGTGAGTCGACGCAGTTCTAAGATGTGGGTTGTTGATTGATATGATGACCTACTTGAGAACTAAGAGTGAGTCTGTATGAAGTGACTATCATGTGTAAAACCCGTTAAAACACTTTTTGAACAACATTTTGATTATACACTTGATGTTTAGCATAGGACTTAAGATAACCATTTTACAACTTTGTTTGATGTGTTTTCAATACATTAATTCAGATAAGATCATCCAAAACACTCATTATCACATTGATTAATCTCATGTTACGAGATTGGAAATCCACAAAGTTTGAAAAGAAATCCGTTTTCAAAAGGATTAAGAAGCCAAAGAAACCCCTCAACCACAAGAAACTATTGAAGAAGCAACGATTCTTGTATCAAAGTCGAAAAGTTTTACTCAAATATAGAACCTTTCTTCATAGGTATCATGATTGTGTTAGAGGTTTTTCAGATGATTATACTATAGAGCCCTTGTATTCACAAGCTTACTTTCAAAGAAGAGCCCTTTCTCAAAGGCATAACCATAGTCAACGTATTCATTTCAGTTATATTCCTCAACCCGCAATCGAATATTCTACTCGTCCAAATCAAATTTTGCAATAGAGAACTTAGAATACATTAGGCATCCATTTCAAAATCCATCCTTTTACAAAGCCATGATCAAAATTTCATAAAGTGCAAAATCATCCTTTTCTTGATCTTTTGCTTACATTCCCGCTAAACAGGATTTTCATCCTTTCACTTAGGGAACAACACAAGCTACAAGATTAGAAATTTTGTGTAAGTCATAGAATCTTCATTCTATCCTGACTTTCATATATATCACATAAATTGCACTATTTCACTCTTTTGATCAAAAGTAAGTAGAATTTGGAGCAAAATCTATGCCTGTCTTCACGAGATCTCAAAAACAAATGGAAAAAGACGAGGGAGAAACCACTACCAGTAAAATGGGTGATCGTAATGAAAAAGAAGAGGAAACGTTTAACCTTGATGAGTTAATAGAAGAAAAGCTTCAAGAAGCAGAACAAGATCCCCAATTCCATACTCTTATGGAAAGAATTTTAGAACGTAACAAAGAAAAATATTTTCTTTCATTAGCTAATCAAGGAGCTAAGTTGCCTCACACTTTTGACATAGAAGGGATTAAACAAAATCCTGAAACTCCTCCTAATGACTTTAGTGCTCTTAACCAACAGATAAAAGAATTACAAGGGAAAATAAGGGAAATGCAAGGAGGTACAACAAAGAAATATGTTTTGGAAGACATATCTCCTTATCCATTTGATAAGAGTCTTCAAATGATCCCATTTCCAAAACATTGTGAAATTCCTAAGTATGATAGGTATAATGGAAAAACTGATCCCATTGACCATGTTAGGGATTTCCAAAACATGAGTCTTGAATTCGCCTATGACGATACTTACTTGATGCGATTATTTCCACGAAGTCTAGGTGTACAATCCATGGAGTGGCTTTCAAAAATCACTCCACCTATCAAAACTTTTGAGGAGTTGATAAATCAGTTTATATCACAATACTCCTACAACATTCAACACCAGATAACAATGCTTGATCTTTGTAAAGTGAAACAAAAAGTAGGAGAACCCTTTACTACATTTTTACAAAGGTGGAGAAGGTTATTTGCATGATATTCTTATCCTATACCTAAAAAAGAAAAGATGGATATCTTTATTAATAGCCTTGATCCAGAAT
>VDFB02000002.1:185564007-185595632 GCA_007258455.2 Sequoia sempervirens
CTATGCCCTATAGACTGCCTACTTACTATAGGGGACTCATTGTTTCATGGTATTGTAGATCTTAAGATCCTTCAACCTTATTGACACTACTTCATAGTCCACAAGGTATTATTCACTATTCTCCCATCTTTGATGAGTCTCAAAACACAGCTCAAACATGCAATCCACTACCTCCATTATACATTAATGGCTAAGAAGAAACATTGAACCTATAATTACCACTGTTACTTCATTTGGACGGTCATTCCCTGATTGCATTTTCCTTTTCTAACACTACCAAAAGCATTTGAAAAACCCTTAAGGTTAGCAAAGGGGTAAGGAAACTCATTGTTAAAATATCCACTTTACTATGCAAGGTTTGAATTTTATTATCTTGTCACTGCTCAGCCTCTTTTTGACTGTCACATCTCAAGTGACTATCATTCTTCTTACCGAAGATTGCATTTACAAATGCCACTAAGCTACATAGTGTGCTTGTTATTGGCTACAATCTTTAGATTGCAAGATTTTGTTATTAGCTACAATGTCTCAATCTTTCTAGAATTGCAACCTCACTAATCCGCTAGAGTTGTTGTTTATGTTTCTACGGAGGCCTAGGGTTTGTACCCTAATCATGCTCTTACCAATGCTTCTATTGGTATTAAAAAACAACCTTAAATCTTGGGTCAGAAAATTAGTTGTCTTGACAAAGTTGTGGTATAATCTTGGATTGTATCCTAGAGTGTGTGGGAAGATTGTGTTTGATCATTAAGGTATGTAAACCTGATCAGGGAAATGTATCCTATATGGCATGGGTCTCGCTTTAATACTTTCCATAATGGTTATAAGCAAATCACATTATTATAGTTTGCGGTAACCCAAGATTTCATTCAAGTATGTAACAAACTTGGTTTTTAGCTTAAGCTATACACTTTTAAGTAACATTCATAAGGTTTAGAAAATCTTGATCACTATTTAGAATAGCCCATTAAACATGTGTTGTACTTGAATGCACTACAAAATTGATATAACACAACCACTTTGCATATCAACCAGAGTTATAGGCTCTTTATTGCAGCAAGAGGTAATCGCTCTTGGATCATGCTATAATTACATCGTAACCCGTTAAACTTGACACAACCTAAATGCACCCAATGATGATTGACACCTACATTATTCAACCTAAATTAACTACATTATATGAGTGTCTCCATTTCTATCACAACATAGCCACATTAAACTTGGGTCACACATGAATGCATCCTGTATTTGTTATAGCACAACTGTGCCACATGACCAATAGAGTTATGGATCACATAATTACAGTCACATGAATCTATTCCTTGGTTGTGACCTTATGGTGATTCCACACAACAAAATCTGGACATGAAATATTCAAAACCCTAAATCTCTAAAAATGAAATCTGATGAGATGTTGCTTTAAAATATGATTTTCAAACTTGGAACTACAAATCTGACTTCACAACTGAATTCTACAAAAAGACAATGACTACCCTCAACCTGGCAATATCTTCTTGAATTTTTTCTAATTTTTCCTAAGAAAATCATCTTTAATTCTCCACAAACTGTCTCAAGTAGAGCAAAACACCGTCGCAATAAATCAACGAACTCACTCTTCTTTATGTTAGCCACAATTTGATTTCTTTCTTATTTTTCATGTTTGCCAAAATTTTGACGAAACCCAGGTTCATTGAAATTTCGACGAACGTTAGGGATAAACTTTTAAAAAATTTAAAATTACACATCAAATTGTACAAGCACCCGACGATACATCAAATTATACATATTTCGTCAGATATTTTCGTCGGATTTTGCAGTCAAATGAGTTAGTGAAATCTTATATTTTTTAGTCATGTGGAATATGCACATGTACCAAAGGAGAAGTGAACAAGTTGGAGAACAAGGCTTTGAAATTTATCTGCATTGGATATAGTTATGGAATGGAAGGATACAAGCTTTCAAATCCTATTGCACAAAAAGGTAATACATAGTAGAAGTGTTATTTTTTAGAGAAACCAAGCCTTCTTTTGTTACATTGCAACCAAAACAAAGTAAATAGGAAGATGTGGTTCAATTTCCTTCTACCCCTAAGAAAGCTGAATCAAGGCCCATGAATAGACAAGAAGTTGAGGAGAGACCATCTAGCTTTGAATCTTTAGAAGAGGATGAAGAACCTCCAACTCAACTTGTTTGTAGGTCTACAAGGCATAGAAAACCACCTGAAAGGTATTCACCTAATGATTGGAGATGTATTTTAGCTTTGAATACTAATATTGATGAACCTAGATCAATAGAAGAGGCATTAGGTATGAATGTCGTAGAATCTTGGAAGATTGCTATGGATGAAGAAATGGTAGGTTTGAAAAAGAATGATACATGGGATGTTTTACCATTTCTTGAAGGAAGAAAACATGTTGGTTGTAAATAGGTGTTCAAGAAAAATATTTGTTCATATGGAGGTATTGAGAAGTATAAAGAAAGGTTGGTTGCAAAAGGTTACTCTCAATTTGAGGGTGTTGATTATGGTGATATATTTTCTCTTGTTACAAAAATTACATCCATTAAATTTTTGCTTTCTATTGTTGCTGCTTATGATTTAGAGGTTGATCAAATGGATGTGAAAATTTCTTTCCTTCATGATGACTTGGAGGAGGATATTTATATGACACAACCAGAGAACTACATGGTGAAAGGTAAAAGTAAATTGGTTTACAAATTGATGAAGTCTCTTATGGCCTAAAATAGAGTCCTAGGATGTGGTACCAAAAATTTGATACATATGTGTTGATTTTGGGATTTGAGCATTCTAAATCAAATCGCTGTGTTTATTATAAAATTGATGGTGATCATTTCCTGTTTATTGCATTATATGCTGATGATGTTTTATTTATTGGTAAAGTGAAAGGTATGATTTCAAAATTGAAATATCAACTTGCTGCTAAATTTGAAATGCAAGAACTTGATGACAGTAGACACATTCTTAGGATGGAAATTAAAAGAGATAGAGTGAACAAAAATCTATGGCTTGGCCAAAGTAAATATGTCATTTCAATTTTACAGAGGTTTGATATGCATGATTGTAGACCATTGTGTGCTCATGTTTCGGTTGGAACAAAGCTATCTATTTTAGATTGTCCAACATCCCCATCAGAGATGGAAGACATGAGTAGAGTGCCTTACTAGAGTGTAGCTTAAAGTTTAATGTATGCTATGGTTTGTACTAGACTAGGAATTTCCCAAGCAATGGGAGTTCTTTCCAAATATATGTCTAATCCTAGTAGAGTTCATTGGGATGCAATTAAAAGAATCTTAAGAAATGTGTGTGGTACCTTAGATTATTCCTTATGTTATCATAGTAATATTACTAAAGATGAGATTTCCTTTGATATTCATCGTTATGTGGATTCAAACTAGGTAGGTTATGTTGATAGAAGATGATCCACCAATGCTTATGTGTTTACTTTATTTGGTGGTGCAATCAATTGGATAAGTAAGAGATTGGTTGTGGTTGCTTTGTCCACTACTGAAGAAAATTATATGGAAACTACTCATGCTTTTAAAGAATCCATTTTCCTTAAGAGATTGTGTTCAAATATTAAATAAAAAAAGGTGCAGTGATAATTTATTGTGATAAACAAAGTGCAATATGTCTAACCAAGAACCCGATATTTCATGCTAGAACTAAGCACATTGATGCACAATATGATTTTGTTAAAGATATGGTTAAAGATGGAAGGGTGAAGTTGGTTAAGGTACAGGGTTTGATGAATGTTTTTGGTTCACAAAATTTTTTAGATGGTGTTCAGAGTCTATGGGCCTTTTGGCCCCTAGAAATTAGGAGATAATATTATACTCCATCTCGTTGCTCTTGCAAGTTGTTCAAAAAGTGGGAGATTCGTTGGGAAAATATGTCTCAACCTTACAAATAAATAAATTACTATTGATACATTAGCTTAGGGATATAGGGGGTACTCCCTACTAGATTCTAGGGGGATCATCCCCCCAACAGGGGATCCAGGGACCATGCGCCCCACTGAGGGTTCCTAGGCAATGCCCCTGAAAGCCACATTTTATGTATATTTTATTATTGTAAATTTGGACCACTCATCATTAGGTATTATATTTGATGGTTGATATTTTTTTGGCTTGAATTTCCCTAGAAGGAAACCCTATTTTATGAGGGAATTGTATGATGATTGTGTATTATAATGTATTTTGAGAGTCTGAAAGCAGTTGTGTTGCCTCTAGACCTTTGGTTGGTGACACTCCAATGAGAATCTTGCTTTGCAAGTATATTGTAATCATTGTGATTTTTGAATAATATATTGGGTGACTTTTGTAGTGTGGGGTTTTTCTCTCGAAAGGGTTTTCCCACTTAAATCATTGTGTTGTGGTATGCATGATATTTATGTTTATTTCTTTGTAAGTTTTTGTAACTATTGAATATCTGTAAAAGTTTTGCATTATCCTCCTCTCAATATTAGTGTAGGAAGTTGTTTCACTATCTTAGCTTCCTTAAACTAGTGGTGGTTAAAAAGGTATTGAGATCTCTTCCTAAAGCTTATAATCCTAAAGTATCTTCTATTGAGGAAGCTAGAGATTTAGATACTTTTTCAATGGATCTATTATATGGTGCTCTCACTACCTATGAAATGAGAGAGCTTGACAAAGAAGCTCCAAAGAAGGAAGCATCTTTTAAATCCAGTAAGAAGTGTTGAATGCACAAGATAACTAATAGGGGGGTGAATCAATTGCTCCTTAAAACATCAAAACCTCATTAACATTCAGATCCACATGAACTTAATAGCCTTTAATTTGTTAGAATGATTTAGCATGAAAGAAAATAACAAAAATTGAAACACATCAACACCATACACAATAGAACACTAGATTTATTTGGAAAACCCAAGAAGGGAAAAACCAAAACAAGGATTAGCTCACAATATAAAGTAATTGTTGTAGAGTCCCTACTAATGTCTAGTAAACTTGGTGAAAATCACAAAATTCAGAGGGGAAACCTAGCTAAACAGTCCACTTAAACCTTTGGAAAGACCATTGAATTATCGACCAAGGCTAATAAGCTTGTGATGGTATTGGAACTGTATGTGTTTTCAAAGATTCGAGACTACCTAAATCATCCTAGCATAGGTACTACACTTGCTAAGAAATCATAAAAAATGCATAACAATAAAAGAAGTAATGTTGATGCTATTGCTACAGATTCCTACAGTATAAGACTGTGACTAATTTACTGTCAAGGAATGAATGTAGGAATTTAACCAAAACTATTAACTAAACCTATACTCCAGAGTACAACAAGCTTAAGAAAACTAAGGAATAAATATAAAACAAGAACTATTCATAAATCAATTTATAACTATAACACAAATAATCCAATTAACACAGCATGCATTTATGAAATAACTACTATAATAGAAGTAATTATACATAAAATGAAGTGAGGGATAGTTACCTTGAGCGGCCCTTTCTCAAGTGATTGTCTCCACTGATCTAACCCAAATCTAGCTTCTTAGATTAACACAATCACAATAACTTAAAAAGATTCATTGTATAACTTCAGTATTTCACATAAGATTTTGTTGGAATATCTTATTCATGAAATCATGATTGAGCAATAAACATTGTATGTGTAAGAACAACTAACTGAGAATATCTGATAGCTATATCTACTATTGAACAATTAACTAACTCCTTATGCAAAAGCCACCGAGCCATAAATATAGGAATGAGGGAGTTTATTAAAACAAGGAATCTAAACTAAAATCATAAATAACCACTCCCTATATATTAGAGTGTGATAAATACTAAGCACTCTAAATTATAACTTGAAAAGGAAGAGTAGTCCAAATAAAACTATGACTCTGCTGTAACAAGAACTGGAACATGGGCTGTTTAAATCAGTCATGTTAGAATCCTAACTATAACAAGTTTCTTCTCCTTCAACATATTTATTGAATGTCATAATGATGCACAATCATCTTCAATAAGGGCCTACATATTGTAATTGTTGCGCTCAACTTATTCTAGAACCTCCCCTTTAATTGTGGGTTGTAGCTCTCAATTATTGTTGGCTACAATCTACCTCCTCTAGCTCCTTGGATGTAAAGAGTTAGTTCATAAAGAATATACACAATACTAACAACCAAAGCTACGCATAGATATCCATTAAAATTTATACATATTCACACATTAATTATGCAATAACCATCACATCATAACCATATTTCCATATACTTTAAATCAAGTCCAGGTTTGCATAATGAGCATAAAAGATAGTATAGTGCAGATGTATAAGATAAGTGTCTAAGAATGTCTATGAAATTTCATATAAACATTAGAAAACTAACTATAGAAGAGGGAGATTCACTACTCATGAGTTCTCTTTGTTCAAAGAGCCTCATGGAGTGAACTGCCCTAATCTACCTCAAGGGACAATGGTGAGAGTTTCAGAACCAGAAAGAGAAAGTCACAAAGATTCTTTGGATAGACTAACAAGCTCCCAGCCAAAGGATGTCAATGCAAGATGCAGACAACAATGTAGTGCACTTGAGTCTCATACAGACTAGAGAACGAGAATGTCTCAAAAAATTCCTAAATGACTGCTAGCTATCGGATTGCTAGGAGTTTACAGAATGTGATGAAACAATAGAATGCAATAGAATTGAAATAAAGTGTAATAGAAATGTTAGAGATGAGGAGAAGAAAGGAAAGAAATACTTACAAGCACACGAGTGATGAAGCCTCCACCAAACGAATGTCTTCAAAACTTGCAAGCATGATATCTGGAGAGAATGTTGGGGCTGTATATTGGTTTGCCTTAGTCAAACCCCCATTTTGGTGTTCCCACCTCCACAGACAACCAAGAAGATAGAGAGAAAGAGAGAAATGAACAAAGCGTGTGGTGAAAGAAAAACCTACTCAGGAGTAGAACCTTCACCACCAAATAAGTGTGTGATAAAAGCAGACCCCGCTCGAGGAGGAGAACTCGTATCACAAAAGAGGTGATAAAAGCAAACCCTACTCAAGGAGGAGAACCCGTATCACCAAGTAAATGTGCAAATAGTAGGGGATATGGAATCCCAAGATTCTCACAAGCATAAAGTAAGGGAAATAAAGCTATAAAGAGTGTTGTAATGGAAGCTTGAGAGAGCTTGAAGCTGCTACAACAAGCTATTATGAAGCTATGCAAGAAAAAGCTAAAGTGTAAAAGGATAGATAGAAACTAGAAGTGGAAGAAGTCCCCAAATGAAGTGAAAAGAGGACTTTTAAAGAGGGAGAAGAAGCTTCCCGTGTGGTTACAGAGAATCCCAAGCCATTTCCACCGACAAACTTAGTGGACAAGTGGAAAAAATGCTTGAAAACGGTCGTTTGAGCATTGACACGTCGCAGGACGCTAGCGCGGCATGCAAATGTCTGCGCAACGTGCTAGTGTCTAGACACATTATGCTACAAAATGACACGAATGAGAAAGCACACAATTCAAGGTAAAGTTGATGCATGAAGGGTAGCTATTGAAAAGGGGTGTTGGAGCATCTTGAGAGGGAAAAGGATAGTACAAGGGCTAAAATGAGCCTACTCAAGATGCTAATGGAGTGAACACTAAATTAGACGCAGGAATGTATGTGAAATTATGAGGGGTGAAATTTTACGCTTATACATTTTTCCCCCACTTTAGCGGGCATATGAATTTACAATAATATGCACGCTAAAGGAAATATACTAAACATAAATAATATCATATGCCAAAAAGGATACTGTAGAGGAAGCAGATAACTCTTTGAACCACATAAGCATGCCCCCAAGCTGAAGACCTACAAAAAAAATGCATTAGAGAAGAAAAGCCTGCACCAAAAAATAATGTTAGAACACAAAAAGCTAAAGAATTCCAGTCAGCAAAGTAAAGAGAGCTTGGTGTAGAATGTTGTCTCAATACTATGCGTCATCCTCAAATAGAATAATTCTAAAATGAAGAGAAGAAGGGTATATACATAGGATGAAGAAGATGTAGATCTTCAATCTGGTATATACAAGTTAAGAGATAAAAAATGAAATGAATGCAAGAGTGATAAAAGCAATCCCCGCTCGAGGAGGAAAACCCATATCACAGAGTAAAAGTGACAAAAGCAATCCCTGCTCAAGGAGGAAAACCCGTATCACAAAGTATAGGTGATAAAAGCAATCCTCGCTCAAGGAGGAAAACCCGTATCACCAAAGTATAGGTGATAAAAGCAATCCCTGCTCAAGGAGGAAAACCCATATCGCCAAAGTATAGGTGATAAAAGCAGTCCCTGCTCAAGGAGGAAAACCCGTATCACCAAAGTATAGGTGATAAAAGCAATCCCTGCTCAAGGAGGAAAAACCGTATCACCAAAGTATAGGTGATAAAAGAAATCCTTGCTCAAGGAGGAAACTTGTATCACCAAAGTATAGGTGATAAAAGCAATCCTCGCTCAAGGAGGAAAACCTGTATCACCAAAGTATAGGTGATAAAAGCAATCCCCACTCAAGGAGGAAAACCTGTATCACCAAATGTAAAGAAATTTTATAGGTTCTCGGTCCTATAGATCAAGTAAGTAGATAGTCATGCAGACCATCATCAAGTTGGAAGGCTTTCAAAGGGGTCCCTCAGGAACCCTTCAAAAGAAGAGGGGTCCACTCAAGGGATGCACTGTTTGAGAAGCGAGGTCTAGTCAGGTTGCCCCCAAGCTAGAAACAAAGATATGAAATAGGTCTAGTTAGGCTACCCCCAAGCTAGACACAAATAATTCATTTGAAGGAGAAGCTTTCAAAGGGGGTTCCCTCATGAACCCTTCAAAAGAGAAAGAGGGGACCAGTCAAGGGATGCTTCATTTGAAACACATAGCGAAGAGAGGGGTCTTTAAGAAGGACACACATCTCTGAAATGAGTTATCACTACCCCCAACATATAGGGGAGGAGAACCATGCAAACATACTTAGAACATATAGGTGTTGGAGTTAAAATGACACTGAGAGGGGGGGGTGAATCAATGTCTTAACAGATTTGACCAATTTTCAAAAATTCATAAACATAGCTTAGATTTGATCTCAATATTACTCTGATTAATGCATTCATGAGTTGAATGTAATAATTCATAAACATAATTGAGAAAAGTAATAATCCCAACAGTGAACTAAAACAACACCAACACTGTAAAACAATGAGCACAAAGAAGAACAAAGAGACACAAGATTTTGCCGAGTGGAAAACCCTCCTGGGGTAGAAAAACCACTCCTAAACTACCTTACTGGCTTAATCTTCAAAAACCACTATTAACAATGCCTTATATGCTAATTTTTGAGCACCAACTCAAGGAGCACCAACCCCTCATTTTGAAACACCAATTTCAAGGAGCACCAACCCCTCATTTAGAGATATCTATCTCAAGGAGCACCAACCCCTCAAATTATATTTATGAACAATAATAATATCAGAGGATCTCTCTGTTTTCTATTAAGCACATGTTTCTCTATTTTCTCGTCTACAGAATACCTTAAAGATTCAATAATTGAATCCCTAAAATACTATATAGAGAAGAAATTTACAATATCTCTACATCTTGTTATTCAGATTTTATTGCAAAGTTTATCCATACATTTTCATATAGCCAAGGAATGATAATCTCAGAATTACAACAACCGAACAAAAAACATAGTTTTCTGCTTCTATTTATACATCTTTTAGATTTAAATGCCAGAAAAGTAACTGTCTTCAGAAGTAACGGCTGAGCAACAAACCTGAGAATATATAGACTGAAGTTAACAAAGTTGTTTATAATAGAAATCTTCATCTTGTACCTAGCAAGATTATTAGTCGAGGTGAAATTGATTTTCCAGTACAAGAGCCATTTCACCTAGCTAAGAGCCGACCTCAACAAATCTGAAATGTATGTGATCATTTCACTGCTTAAAAAGCACAACTTCCCACCACAGACAAATATGTAACTCCCATGGCTCCATCAACCACTGTTGAGCTTTCAGCCAAAAATGCACCAAATAAAGCTTCCATATACCACTGATAAAGCCATTACAGCCAGCAACAACAGAAACTAAAACTCTCATGATGGCGGCTAGGCTAGGGTTCCATACCCAACCAAAAAGAATAATCATGAAATTTTTCCCTAAACTCTCATTTCTGTCGATGTAACGTTATGCTGAAGGCAACTTTATCGTCGTCAGACATCCCTATGTTTGTCACTGAGACAATTCATAATCGGGGAGACCTTATATAGAATACCTTTTGTTTTACCGAAAGCCCACTTGAAACACATTAGTTGCCATGACACATGGTTTTTCTTGCCGATGAGTCCATTCGCCCTATATATGTCACTGTAACTTCAAACTATTGGGGAGACATCTTGTAGATTGTTTTATGTCATACCGAAACACCTCAAATTCACACCTGTTCGCCAAGACGACATAATCTCTCACCAAAAGCCACTCATTAGACTTCGTCGGCAAAATATGACGGGCTCACTATGACAATACTCCGATGCTACAAAAGTCTTGGAAAAATAACCCTTTGAATAAAGTCAGTGAGACACCATGGAATCGCTAAGGCCTCCCTTCGAATATCACAAAAACTTACCGATATGCAATTTTCAACGGCGGTCGGTGTGACATACCAATTTCGCTGTGACCACATACCGACGGTGTAACACTTTCCAAAAGCTGCCTGAATGAAAAAAATCCAATCGACATGACATCAGAAATGTCTTGCCAATAGGCAACACATAAATTTCAAAATGGATCGGGGAGACCCTTCCATTCTCACGCCGATATTTGTAAGCCCGAATGAGAAACAACCAATACCTTTAGACAAATGAGATGTCAGAACCAAGGTAACTGTAATGCCATAAAAAATGTGAGTTCAAAGAACGTAATCAAATGGCTTGTAATCATGTAAAATACACCTGTGGTATGCACAAAGAACCATCCTGAGACTGATCATCAAAGAGAACTAATTGAAAGAGATTTTGTCATCAAGGACAAACCATAAGATCACAACTGAGAACCAACAAACTCCCCCTTTGTCCTTGATGGAAAAACACAAATGACTCTCCCCCTTTTTGCCTCAATGACAAAGGATAGAGGAGAAAGAAAATGTGCATTGCCATAAACACAACTGAGAATCCAACCAAAATATCATGAGAAACAGCTGCAAAAAGAGTAACACTGCAGCAACCAAAATTGTAGGAGAGTTGTAAGAGAATCAAAACATATAACATGCTCCCCCTAAGCTGAAGCTTGGTGAATTAGAGAAGTAACGATTGAGAGATAACTCCCAATTGAAGTCTTAGCCTTTCAAATAGCTCTTTTGCTAAGGGCTTAGTAAAAATATCAGCTACCTGATCTTGTGATCCAACAAAATGTAAACATACCTCATTAGCCAATACCTTTTCTCGCAGAAAATGAAACTTGATAGCAATATGTTTAGTTCGAGAGTGCATAACAGGATTTTTGGAGATATTTATTGCACTTGTGTTATCACAGAGAATTGAAACAGGTTTAGGAACTTCAATACCCATATCAGATAGAGTTTGAATCATCCAAAGAACTTGAGTGCAACATGAAGTGGCAGCAATGTATTCTGCTTCAGCAGTAGAAAGAGAAACAAATACTTGTTTCTTGCTGTGCCATGCCACTAAATGATCACCAAGAAAGAATGCAGCACCACTGGTGCTTTTCCTATCATCCAAACAACTAGCCCAGTCAGCATTACTATAAGCAATCAAAGAGAAATCATTGCTTCTAGGATACCAAAGACCATAATCAAGAGTTCCCTGAATATATTTAAAAATCCTTTTAACAGCAGTGACATGGGATTCTTTAGGTGATGCCTGAAACCGTGCAATAGTGAAAACTGCCTGCATGATGTCAGGTCGAGAAGCAGTTAAATATAATAGACTGCCAATCATTGATCTATATTCAGTTTGATTTATATCAGGAGAATCATCAACCTTAGTTCTGTATATCCATTTGCCTCCAATGACATTCTTGTCATCTAGTCTTGGGACTAACTCCCAAGTCTGATTTTTCTCAATCTGATCAATTTCTTCTTGCATAGAATTAATCCAACATGAATCTATGAGAGCTTCATTAAAAATTTTAGGCTCAAACTGAGTAACTAAACAAAAAGAAATTTGTGCCTTTTCATCAGATTCTACCGCCTTTCTTCTAGTTTGAACTCCTACATTTTTATCCCCAATAATCTGATCTTTGGGGTGATATTTAGCTAGAGATTTTGATGCAACCTTTTCAGGACTTGCTGTTTCATTTTTAGGGCTTGCTGAATCAGTATTAGGCTTTGCTATTTCAGCTCCTTCTGAAATTATTTCTAGTTCAAGTTCTTCCTCATTATCCTGCAAAGATTCAACATACAAATGTGGTCTTTCATCAAATTTTACATTAACAACTTCAACAATTTTATTAAGCCTTTTGTTAAGGCATTTATAAGTTTTGCTGTGAGTTGAGTATCCCGAAAAGATACCCTCATCACTCTTTGATTGAAATCTCCCAAGATTATCATCATCTTTCTTGATAAAACACTTACTTCCAAAAATTTTAAAGTGTTTGACAGAAGCAGTTTTTCCATACCAAATTTCATAGGGAGTGTGTTTAGATTTCACCCTAAGCTGCACTCTATTCAAAATGTATACAACTGTATGAAAAACTTCTTTCCAATACATATCAAACAACTTAGCTTCATCTAGCATGGTTCTAGCCATTTCTTTTACAGTTCTATTCTTACGTTCAACTACCCCATTTTGTTGAGGTGTTTTTATTGCAGCATACTATCTTTTAATGCCGTGTTGTTCACAGTAATCAATAAACTCTTGAGAAATGAACTCACCTCCTTTGTCAGATCACAGACATTTAAGTTTTAAATCAGATTCCTTCTCAACCAATTTACGAAATATTTTAAACCTTTCAAATGCTTCTGATTTGTGCTTAAGAAATGTGACCCAAACCATTCTAATATAATCATCCACAAACAACATAAAGTACTTTTCACCATTAATAGACCTTGTTCTGGTTGGTCCACATAAATCAGTATGCACAAGCTGTAAAGGTTTTGAAGAGGAATGTTCTTTTGTCTTGAAGCTGATTTTAGTTTGTTTACCACTCAAACATTCTTTGCACACAGAGTTTTCTGGCTTGCTAAGAACTGGTAGACCTCTAACATTCTGATTTTTACTGATTCTAACCAGATTTTCAAAGTTTATGTGTCCTAATATTTTATGCCATAACCAATTCTCTTCAATTTGGCCCATTAGACACATACCTTGATTATTATCATTGCTTGATGTGTCGAGAAGATTGTACACATTTCCTTTTGTCGTCCTTCCAGCTGCAATAGCCTTTCCTAGCTTGTTCTTAATCTCACATCCCTGCGAAGTGAAAAAAATATGATAACCACTATCACAGATTTGACTAACACTTAGAAGATTGTGCTTGAGACCTTCCACATAGTACACATTATAGATAGGAGTGTCTTCATTCAGAAGAAGTGAACCTCTACCTTTAATTTGAATACTAGAGTTATCACCAAGCTTAACATATCCACCTACATAATCTTCAAGATTTATAAACTTATCCTTGTCACCAGTCATATGGTTAGAACATCCACTGTCTAGGACCCATAAGTCCTTTTTCTTGGAATGAAAAGTAGTTTGAACCAACATAGTTTGCTCAATGTTATTAACAGTCTTAGATTTCCAAACCTTTTTAATTTTCTGTTGTTTCAATTGCAGATCAGTTCTGCACTGTTTGATAGAATGTCCCAAAGCATTGCATTTAAAACATTGATCTGTCTAACAAAGCCATAGTGTTGCCTAAGACCAAACCTGGGTATTCTAGGATTTATAAGCCTACAAGTGCTTACCTTGTGGCTGAATTTGTTGCAGAAAAAACAATAACCATAGAAGAAAGGATTGACTCTGTATGAAGATCTATTACCTCTTAAAGACTGAACATGATCCTTACCAAATTCTGAGTGATTTGAACCTGAACCTTTGACTTCAGAAGAGGGGTTTTGTTTTGCATGGTCAATTAAGCATTCACCCTTTTCAAAACCAACACCAGTTTTATCTTTGTACATCTTCTGCTTGTTGAGCATCTCATTCAGTTTTAGAGTGCTTTCATATTTTTCAATTTCCTTCCTAAGATAGACTTCTTCTTGTTCCAATTTTTGAATTTCTTGATCTTTGCAGCTTACAGTCTCTCGAAGACAGTCTTCAACTCTTTTAGCTTCTTCAAGCTGAGTTTTCAGAGAGACCATTTCTTGATTTGGTTTATGTTCTTGAGCAAGAACTTGTTTTTTGAGTTTTCTGACCTCTTGTAAAGCACATTTAAGCTCACTTTCAAGATCTACTTCACCTTCTTCAATGTCAATGGTGTTTGAATCATTTTGCTGAGTAATTTCAGCCATGAACAAGGTTTCATCTTCTTCACCTAATGAATCTTCATACTCAATATCAGATTCATCCTTACTAAATAGACTTTTCTTCTTTTTGAAATAGAAGTTTCGTTTAGGTTTGAAGGCCTTCTTCTTAGGTTTTATTTCAGTTGTCTCATTGTCATAGATTTGATCATCATAGGGACACTTTGCAGAAAAGTGACCAATTTTTCCATAGTTAAAACATTTAAAAGGAAGTTTTCCCTTATATTTTCCTGATCCCTTTTTAAGTCTTCTAGCAAAATAGGATTCTTTAGAATCAGACAACTCTGATTCACTGACTTCGACTTTTTCTTTCTTTTCAGTGTTAAAGGCTGTTTCTTTTCCTGTTGAGTTGTTTTTGCTAGTTCTCATTTCATAGGCAGAAAGTATTCCTTGCAGGCTGTCTAAGGTAAGCTTATTAAAGTGTTTCTTTTCTTCTAGGGCTGAAACCTTAGATTCAAATTTGGATGGTAAGGTTCTAACAACCTTTGTGACCACATCAAATTCATTAACCTCTTAACCTAGACCTTTCATTGCATTGACAACTTCATCAACTCTTAGGAAATATTCACCCACTTTTTCATCATCCTTCATTTTCAACTCCTCAAACTGATGTTTGAGTGTAATGATTTTTGACAGTTTGATTTTCTCATTCCCTTGATATATAGTTTCAAATTTTTCCCAGATATCATGAGCAGATTTGTAATGCATGACTTTAATGAACACATCTTTAGTTAACCCACACAAGATGGCATGCTTAGCTCTAGCATTTGTTTCATACCTCTTTTTTTCAGCAGGATCGATGGGAATAGAGGTTGGTACATTGTAAGCATTTATAGCAATGCTCCAAACATCAACATCAAAAGAAATAAGAAAAGATTCCATTCTGATTTTCCAGAACACATAATCTATTCCATCAAATAACGGAGCTCTGGTTACAGAGGCACCTTCTTGAGAATGTGCCATTAAAAACAAACTCCAAGACCAAGATCAATCCAAGGTGATTAAAACCTATTAGAGGACCCTACGCTCTGATACCAATTGTTGGAGTTAAAATGACACTGAGAGGGGGGGGTGAATCAGTGTCTTAATAGATTTGAACAATTTTCAAAAATTCATAAACATAGGTCAGATTTGATCTCAATATTACTCTGATTAATGCATTCATGAGTTGAATGTAATCATTCATAAACAGAATTGAGAAAAGTAATAATCCCAACAGTGAACTGAAACAACACCAACACTGTAAAACAGTGAGCACACAAAAGAACAAAGAGACACAAGATTTTTCCAAGTGGAAAACCCTCCTGCGGTAGAAAAACCACTCCTAAACTGCCTTACTGGCTTAATCTTCAAAAACCACTGTTAACAATGCCCTATAGGCTAATTTCTGAGCACCAACTCAAGGAGCACCAACCCCTTATTTTGAAACACCAATTTCAAGGAGCACCAACCCCTCATTTAGAGATATCTATCTCAAGGAGCACCAACCCCTCAAATTATATTTATGAACAATAATAATATCAGAGGATCTCTCTGTTTTCTGTTAAGCACATGTTTCTCTATTTTCTCGTCTACAGAATACCTTAAAGATTCAATAATTGAATCCCTAAAATACTATTTAGAGAAGAAATTTACAATATCTCTGTATCTTGTTATTCAGATTTTATTGTAGAGTTTATCCATACATTTTCATATAGCCAAGGAATGATAATCTCAGAATTACAACAACCGAACAGAAAACATAGTTTTCTGCTTCTATTTATACATCTTTTAGATTTAAATGCCAGAAAAGTAACTATCTTCAGAAGTAACGGCTGAACAACCAACCTAAGAATATATAGACTGAAGTTAACAAAGCTGTTTATAATAGAAATCTTCATCTTGTACCTAGCAAGATTATTAGTCGAGGTGAAATTGATTTCCCAATGCAAGAGCCGTTTCACCTAGCTAAGAGCTGACCTCAACAAATCTGAAACGTATGTGATCAATTCACTGCTTAAAAAGTACAACTGCCCACCATAGACAAATATGCAACTCCCATGGCTCCATCAACCACTGTTGAGCTTTTAGCCAGAAATGCACGAAATAAAGCTTCCATATACCACTGATAAAGCCATTACAACCAACAACAACATAAACTAAAACTCTCATGATGGCGGCCAGGCTAGGGTTCCATACCCAGCCAAAAAGAATAATCACGAAATTTTTCCCTAAACTCTCATTTCTGTTGATGTAACGTTATGCCGAAGGAAAATTTATCACCGTTAGACATCCCTATGTTTGTCGCTAAGACAATTCATAATCGGTGAGACCTTATATAGAATACCTTTTGTTTTACAGAAAGTCCACTTGAAACACATTAGTTTCCGTGACACATGGTTTTTCTTGCCGATGAGTCCATTCGCCCTATATATGTCACTGTAACTTCAAATATTGGGTAGACATCTTGTAGATTGTTTTATGTCATACCAAAACACCCTGAATTCACACCTGTTCGCCAAGACGACATAAATCTCTCGCCGAAAGCCACTCATTCGAATTTGTCAGCAAAATATGATGGGCTCGCTATGACAGTACTCCGATGCTACAAAAGTCTCGGCGAAATAACCCTTTGCATAAAGTCGGTGAGACACCATGGAATCACTAAGACCTCCCTTCGAATATCACAAACACATACCGATATGCAATTTTTCAATGGCGGTCGGTGTGACATACCAATTTCGCTGTGACCACATATCGATGGTGTAACACTTGCCGAAAGCTGCCTTAATGAAAAAAATCCAATCGACATGACATCAAAAATGTCTTGCCGATAGGCAACACAGACATTTCAAAATGGATCAGGGAGACCCTGCCATTCTCATGCCGATATGTGTAAGCTTGAATGAGAAACAACCAATACCTTTAGACAAATGAGATGTTAGAACCAAGGTAACTATAATGCTATAAAAAATGTGAGTTCAAAGAACGTAATCAAATGGCTTGTAATCATGTGAAATACACCTATGGTATGCACAAAGAACCATCCTGAGACTAATCATCAAAGATAACTAACTGAAAGAGATTTTGTCATCAAGGACAAACCATAAGATCACAACTGAGAACCAACAATAGGATAGAGGTAAACCTCAATATCACTTGTTGTGCAAAGAAGAGGTAGGTGCATCAATCAAATGGGAGTTTGATGGCACCTGAATTATGAAGTTGTATTTTATCCTTCAAGGCTTTTCATTCACCAATGGAATGGCCAAGCACTTGATGGTATGCACAGAAAGAATGTTTTCCTTCATCATGTTTATGAATTTTATTACATGTAGGAGAAGGAAGAGTGATTAAGCGGGCTTTTAGAAGTCGCAAAAAAATACACTCTTGCTTAGATAAAGGATGAGGAGCAGGAATCAACCCTTTCTCTTGTGAAGAAAGGTTTGACTTCTCACAAGAAGAAGAAGGCATGAAGATAGAAGACAATGGAAGAAGAATCTTTTCAATAGGATGAGGTTGAGAAGAATTCATGCCACTCAACCATGGCTTATGTTTAGATCGTTATTTCGAGCAACGAAGTCCCAAATTATGCTTACAGGGTTTAAATTCTATAGGGACTTGAATACCTTGCTCATTACGCCCACAACCTTTACGCTCATAGCAATATTTAGAAACAAGATTAAAGCTAGGGCCATAAAGTGTTTGTAAATCTTGGAAAGAAGGAGGATCCTTATAAAGAGAATTGTCCCAACAATGGGGATCACACTCCTTTATGGGATCACTATCATCCTCTTTAATAGGATTGTCAAAACTATCCTCCTTAGTAGAAGTGTAATCATCTTCCTCAAAAGGAGGATCAACACTAAGAAAATTACACTTCATGCTCACACCATCCCGCGATACAAAAGAACAATTGTCTCTGATAGCGGGTGTGGATGATGTTATCGAAAGGTCTAAGTGGATCGGGTCGACTTTATATTCTTGAATGAAGGAATCTGTAAAGTCTAAAGAACCCCAATCATCACCAAGACATGCATTCCTTTCAGAAGAGGTAGAAGGAGCACACTCAAGACTACTTGCTTCAGGAGGATCTTCTTCAGGGACATTTATCCCAAGAGTACCCTTTGTAGTAGGTACTGCTAGAGTAAACATCGACACATTAGAAGACACTGAAGGGATGAGAGTAGGCACAATTGAAACCTGACTGACAACTACCATCTCACATAAGTGCATAGCCTTAGGGTTAGCCTTGAATGTGACTACTTTGTCATTGCAAATAAATTTAATAGATTTATGCAAGGTAGACGGGATTGCACCCATAGCATGAATCCATGGTCTACCAAGAAGGAGGTTATAAGGTAACTTTTCTGCCATAACATATACAAGGGTAGGTATGGTAATGGGTCCAAGCTGCAAAGGTATACTATTGTACCTAGAGCTTGTCGCTCAACATTATTGAACCCATGAATAATAACAAAAGAAATATTAAGGGAAGATGAGTCAATATTAATTTTAGGAAATAGATCAATACTACACACATTGAGAGTCAAACCAACTGTGTAATGTTTAATTTGTAATCTAATTGAAAACACAAACACAATTAACAGAACTTTAAACTAAAGAAATTGAAATAAAAACTTGAATATGAAATAAAACTTCTTCAGAAACGTTCTGTCTTTCTCTATCTCCAGAGATTTGTTTGAAGCTTGTGGCTCTCAGATTGCATAAGCTCAGCTTCTCCAAATGGCTGCTGTAGAATGAGTATGCAAATGAAAATCTCTATTCTATATGCTGGTGGAATGAAATTGCTAACAGATATAGACAGGGGCTGTGAATTATGCACAGGGGCTGTAAACGGAAGATGCTATGGATTGAAAATATGTCATGATTCTATACTGCTATTGCTATGATTCTATGAATGCTATGAAATTTTCCTATAATTTACTTGCTTAAAACTTCTATATGATTTGGAGCTCCCAGCAGTCATATTTATAGATTTTTGTAGGCAAAGTCCCGGCTGGCAAGAATCTACGGCTGTGAGATTGTCTAGTAGAATTGAAAGGTGAGAGATGGAGAGGTTGAGAAGAAGATGGAAGAGGTTGAGAGGTTGGAGAGAAGGATGGATTCCTGTCTTTAACCCACGGGAACAAGCCTGCACAGAAACAAAGAAAATTAAATTTTCTGTTTTGACCGTTTGCTTCCCGGGAGTTGAAGATAATCCCCAAATTAAATAAATAAGTAAATTTATTTAATTTTATTTAATGCATTTTGATTTTAAAAACTATGGAAGATTTTAATTAAATATTTTGAGATATTTAATTATGATATGACTTTTAGAAAAATATGAAATAATTAGAAGAAATATTTTGGAATAAATAGATTTTTGAAGATTTTGAAATGACTTAAGAATTAATTAAATATTTTGAAATATTTAATTATGAATGGATATTAGAATCGAATTTAGAGGAATTAATTAAATATTATTTGAAATATTTAATTATAAATAATATTAAGAAGAAAAGAATAATATTTTAATCTTTATTTGAATAAAATATTCAAACTAAGATTATATGATAATTAATATAAATAAATCATAATGTTTATTTAATTAATTAAGAAATGAATACGAAAAGATGATTAAATAAACTTATTTATTTAATCGAAATGAAATAATGAATAATATAAATAAATTATTTAAATTTATTTATACATAGATGGAATTCGAAGATTTAATTAAATATTAAAATATTTAATTAATTACCAGACAATGTGATGTGACCATTTTTAGGTGTATACATTTTGCCCCTCTTTGAAGTGATGTGTTTTACGCATTACTTCAAAGAATTTTGAAATTTCCCCAGATGTTGACTGTCGAAATGTTGATAGGTATATGCCCCCGCGAACGATGAATCGATAAGATTTGGAATTTTCGTGAATTTTTTTTGAATTTTTATGATTTTTGTGAAATATTTTGATTTTTATGATTTTTGTGAAATATTTTGATTTTTATGATTTTGAAAATGTCGATTCATCGTTTGAAAATAATGATGAAGAAAATTGACCCGAAAAAATGTGAAATGAAAAATTGATGAAGAAATTGCCCCTGCTATGTTAAAATATGATAAAATGCCCCAATTTTACCATTATATAGGTTAAAAATGTCATTTTCCATGTCATTTTCAATTTTAACCTAGTAAAATTTACAAATTTTGAGCTCTGAGGCAATAATTATGGCACTTCCAGTTCACCAGCACCGTTTCGAGCGTATCCGACGACATCAGCGGCCAGCGCACTATGGACCTCCGGTATGTGTCCCGTAAATCTCTTGTCTCTCAAAAATTTTCCGTTTTACGCACGTTTTTCAATGTTTATTTCAAAAAATTGAGTTTTAGCGCCCTTAAAGGTTTTTGTAGCGCATACAATATTTTTCGTAGCGCATTCAATTTTATAGCGCATTTGATACTTATACATTTTATAGCGCATTTGATTGTATAGCGCATATAATAGTTTTGATAGCGCTTTTAATAGTTTTCATAGCGCATACAATTTCGTAGCGCATTTGATGAATTTTGTAGCGCTCTTGATGATTTTCATAGCGCATGAAATTTCGTAGCGCCCGTGATCAAAAGCGTAGCGCTATTAATTAATTCTTTAGCGCCTAAGTTTCCTTAGCGCCGATGATGAATTTTATAGCGCCCATAAGCAGTTTTATAGCGCTTTTGATTGTATGTTGTTGCGAATGATAAATTTGTTCCCAAAGTTGTTGGAAAACAAATATAAACTGATAGATTTGCTTTTAAAGTTGTTAAAAACAAATAGGATAGATAAGTTTTCTTCTAAAGTTGTTAGAAAGAAACTTGATGTTGATTATTTGCGTTCCATGATGATGACAAACAAATAGTTTGATTGATTCGTTTGCTTCTAAAGTTGTTAAAAACAAACATGATCTTGATATTATTCGCATTTCATGATGATGATAATTTGATATTCAGTTTTGGATTGATATGTTATGATGATTTGATATTGATGTTGCTTTGATAATATGTCAACAGGAGAGATTAGGTGTCTTGCAGTTACGAGAGACATTTCCAAGCACATGGACATTGATTCCACATTTGTTACAGTCAGATAGAGATGTGATTGATGCATGCGGATTGAGTTCATTACTTGATATGCCTGAGGTTCGCCTCAACAGGGCTTTATTGACAGCACTTGCAGAGCGGTGGCATAGTGACACCAACACTTTTCATTTACCGACGGGCGAGATTACAGTGACCCCCAAGGACGTATATCGCATCCTACGGATCCCAGTGATGGGAGAGATAGTTGTATTTGATAGCCGAGAGGTTGGAGGCACTGATTCTTTGAGGAATATTTTCCGAGATGATCAGATTGTTGGATACTTCATCCCCTGGGGTGAGATTACAGATACCTATCCGCCTTTACTAGCTGTTCCTGCAGGATTTATTGGAGGTGTGTTGTGCCCCGACCATAGGTCGAAGGGGTTTGCGATCGGATGGGGTCGTGTTTTGGAGAGCATGGTGATGCAGGGGACACGATATGCATGGGGTACATGTATGCTAGCCCACCTATATGACGAGTTACATCATATTGTATATGGTAGAGGCCAGAGTTTTGCTGTTGGGTGCTCTTTATTACAGATATGGGCATGGGAGCACTTTGCTATTTTATGTCCATTGACCCGAGGACAGTGACCAGCTGGTCGAGCATACAGATGGAGATATGCGCATATTATTGCTCAGCCGAGACTGGGCAAACTAGTGTATTGGTAGCGGCTATTAGATAGTTTGGATACAGTATGCTGGAGACCATATTTGGATTGTAAGCCATGGCCAGAGGATGCGAGGGAGATGCCATATGTTTGTACTTCCAGATTTTTGATTGGACGGACTACATGGATCCTTGAGAGATTTCTTGCTGGACGAGTACTTCGGCAGTTTGGTCGGATTCAGGGTATGCCTGTGGGTTCATCTATTTATGTGCGGCGACAGCCAGAGCTTGCAGTGTGGGGTCCACAGATTTCTTATGAGGCAGCGGTGGCAGAGTTCACCAGTTTAGGAGCACAGATGTGGGATTACCGGGTGGATGTTCTTGATGCAGGGGCAACACCAGAGTATGTCCAGTATGTCCTAGAGCATCCAGCACCACGTATGTTTGATCCTGATGAGGCTATTGCTCCTATTATTGCACAGAGATGTCGACAGAGAGATTCGGCTTCAGAGGATGATGATTCAGAGGACAGTGATGATGATGAGAGTGGTGGAGATGACGACTCAGAGGGAGATGATGGTGGTGATGGTAGGGGTGGAGATAGAGGTGGTAGGAGAGGTGGTAGGAGAGGTGGCAGAGGTAGTAGAGGTGTCAGAGGTGGACCACGGATGAGACAAACTGACCCATCCCCTTCAGTAGATCCGACAGTATCGAGTCAGATATCGTCTCTGTAGAGTATAGTACAGAGTTTGCAGGCTCAACTATCACAGGCACAGGCCTTGATTTCACAGTTGCAGGGTCAGGTGACTTTGATTACTGCCGAGAGGGACACAGCTAGACAGCGGGGTGAGCAGGCTATTGCCTTGGCAGATAGCCTACAGAGAGTAGCAGCTAGCACCTTGACAGGTGACATGATGAGAGAGGTTACCAGAGCCACACAAGAGGCAGAGTTTTATCGGACCAGATATCATGATGCAGTTCCACCTGAGCGGAGAGAGAGTTATGCTCAGTCACGATCTACTCATGGTCGGTCTCGTACTACCAGCAGGGGTGTGACACAGCCTTTACCTCCAGGAGGACCATCAGGGACAGGCGGAGCAGGTCCATCAGGGGCAGGTGGTACAGGTGTCAGACCAGTGCCATCAGAGGATAGCACTGCTTAGTGCATTGTATATGACATTTTCATGATATTTTAGAGGCATTTTGTATACACCTTGAGATGATCCCATTTTTGATGATGTTATATCATTTGTAGTTGACATCCTTGTACATTTTGACATTCATTTTTGAGATATATGAAATGCAATGATGATTTTACATGATATATGATGTATCCATATGATGTATATGATATGATGGTTTCATGATGTATGTTATTTATATACATGATTTTATGAGATGAAATTTATTTGATGAATGAATGTATATGATAATGATGTATGTAATGTATGCTTTGATTTTATGATTTTCTAATGCAAATATATGTAAAAAAATGTATGAAATGATGTTTTTGTGAATGTCAAAAATACTCAGTCATATTTTCGAAAAGATATAAACATTTGATTCTTTGCCAGCTTTTTAGAAATCTATAAATGCAAAATGCAAATTCTAACATGAATGCAAACCTATACTAACCATGCAGGACATTCATACAATATTGCCATTTGGAGAGCTTATACATGCTTTTTGTATCATCATAGAGCTTTGAAATGTTGAAAGTTAATACAAGCATCAAAGGGTATGTTAGCACCAGTGATGACCTGAGTATTGCTTTCATGATTTTTAATATAGCAAGTTAATACAAGCATCTTAATTGAGTATTTCTTGCATAAACAGACAAGAGTTAATCCTTTTCCCATGCAAATTCCGAAATGTCATCCATGATACATAGTAAAGCATGTCTCGCGACCAATTTGCATAGTACTAATGATTTTCTCACAAACAGCAGACAAAGAAAAATCATACTCCTTCCTTGCTCTTCTAGTTCAATACATCATTGAATTACTCCAGAGATATGATAGAAAATCAAACAACCATTCAAATCTTGCTTAAAGTATTTCAAACATTTATTCAGATTAAGATCATCCAATTTTTAGTTATCATCATTGATATTCTCATTTGTTTGGAGCATGTTGTTTCGATTTCCATTGGCATTGAATAAACATGTTGTGATTGATTTGATACGACAATGTTTGTTTTGTTTTGTCAAATTGTTATTTGTCTGTTTGTGATATTCTAAAAGCTCGTTGCCCCTCTCTTGTTTGTATGTTTCTGCGTTTTTTCCCCCAATGTAAACACAACCTAAGGATAAAAGATATGTACAAATTTCATCAAGCCATGATGAAAGATAAGGATTCCAACTACATGATATGGATAATGAAAGATATATACAGATGATAGACGCGGATGGATGATGGAAAAAGTGAAAACAAGACATAAACTAATAAATGGAGGAGCCCATTTTAATCATAAGTAGCGCTCGTTTGCCAAGTTTTCACCACTTGTTTTTTATTGCACTTTTTCAAGATTTTTCTAATTTTTTTTAAAAAAAATTTAGGACTTTTTATGATTTTTTTGATTTTTTCAGGACTTTTTATGATTTTTTTTTATTTTTTCAGGACTTTTTAGATATAGAACTTCTTCAGATGAATACTATTGATTGGCTCTTCAAACAGGTCCCCCTCTGATGTGGATAACTGATATGCACCAGAACCGTATGCTGCTACGATGACAAATGGACCAAGCCAGTTAGGTTCAAATTTCCCTTTCTTTTCTCTGTCTTGCTGATTACGTGGATTTTCTCTCAAAACTAAGTCACCCACTTGAAATTCCCATGGTTTAACTCTGTGATTATAGCTACGGGACATAACTTGTTGGTAACCTTTCAAATGATCAGCTGCATGTTGACGTCTTTCATCTAACAATTCTAATTCTTGGAGGCGAGAAACCCTGTAGTCTTCATCACTTATCAATCCCTTGAGTGAAACCCTAAGCGAAGGTATTTCAACTTCTAATGGTAAAATTGCTTCTGCTCCATAGACTAAAGCATATGGTGTAGCTCCTGTTGGTGTGCGAACACTGGTTCTGTATGCCCACAAAGCTGGGTTGAGTTGAACATGCCAATCACGTCCAGCATCATTTACTGTCTTCTTCAATATCTTCAAGATGGTTTTGTTAGAAGCTTCTGCTTGACCATTACCCTGTGGATAATAAGGTGTAGAGAACCTATGTTGGATGTGAAATCTTTCACAAAGTTCATCCACATCTTGATTTTTGAAAGGTCTTCCATTATCAGTAATAATAGAATTAGGAATTCCATATCTACAAATAATGTAATTCAAGATAAATGAAGATATTTGTTTTCCAGTCACTGTTGTCAAAGGAACAACTTCAATCCATTTTGTAAAATACTCCGTAGCTGTAATGATGAATTTATGTCCATTTGATGATGAAGGATGTATTTTCCCAACAAGATCAAGTCCCCATTGAGAAAAAGGCCATGTCAGAGTGAAAGATTGCAGTTCCTGCGCAGGTGCATGAATAAGATTCCCGTGAATCTGACATTTAGAACACTTCTTGACAAAATTAAAAGAATCTTTCTCCATGGTAGGCCAATAGTACCCCATTCTGACAAGTTTCTTGGCTAAGGTCAAACCACTCGAATGAGTTCCACAAATACCACCGTGAACCTCTTGTAAGGCTTTTTCAGATTCGTCACGTTCAAGACATCTAAGGAGTGTACCATCAAGACCACGTCGATAAAGGATATTGGCAATTAAGGTATAACGGGATAATTGGCGAATAAAATTCCGTTTTTGATTGCGAGATAAATCTGAAGGCAAGATGTTATCTTTCAAATAGGTATAAGTCTTGCCATATAAAGGTGAATCAGAACCGGTCAAATGACATATAAGTTGAGTTTCAGGATTATCATAAGTAGGAGAAAACAATTGTTCCACCAAGAATTCATATTTGGTTTGATCTTCTGATATTTCTAATAAGGAAGCAATGGTAGCCATTGCATCTGCAGCTTTATTATCAATCCTTGATATTTGTAAAAACTTGATTGACACAAAATACTTCTTATAATCATCCACCGTATTCTTGTAAGGTAACAACTTATCATCTTTGGTTTGATAATCATCATTAATTTGATTAATGACAAGTTGTGAATCATCGTAGACTTCCAGCTCTGTAATCTGCCATTCCAAAGCTATTTTCAATCCTATAAGCAATGCCTCATATTCAGCTATGTTATTTGTGCAAGGAAACATCAACCGATATGATCGTGAGATGGTATGTCCTTCAGGTGTAACAAAGAAAATCCCTGCCCCCGAGCCATATTGTGTATAAGATCCATCAAAGTACAATGTCCATGATTTCTGAATTGTTGCTGAAAAGACATCTGCATCAGGAAACTCAATGTGCATTGGATTTTCTTCTTGTAAAGGAGCTTCAGCCAACTGATCTGCAATGACCTGTCCTTTAATAGCTTTTTGATCTACATAGTGAATGTCAAATTCACTTAAGATCATTACCCATTTTGCAAGTCTTCCTGTTAAAGTAGCTCTGCTTAATAGGTATTTCAATGGATCAATCTTTGTTATCAGCTTAACTGTATGAGCCAACATATAATGTCGGCACTTTTGAGAAGCAAACACTACTGCAAGACAAGCTTTTTCAATGAAACTGTAGTTTAACTCATGTCTTGTTAAAGTTCTACTGATATAATATATGGCTCTTTCCTTTCCTGTAGAATCTTCTTGTGCTAGCAATGCTCCCAAAGATACTTATGTTGCTGAAATATAGAGTATGAGTGGCTCTCCTGGAATAGGTGGAATTAAAACTGGTGGATGCATAAGATATTGCTTGATCTGATTGAATGATGTTTCACATTTGTCATCCCATTTGAATGGGACATTTTTATGCAATAAATGTGTAAATGGCAAGCTTTTGTCGGCCAGTTGAGCTATAAACCTTCTAATGGACTGTAATCTTCCTTGCAATGATCTTAATTGACTGATATTTCGTGGTGGCGGCATGTCCATTATAGCTTGTACTTTTTCTGGATCAACCTCTATACCCTTTTCTGAAACAATATATCCTAGGAGTTTTCCAGATGTAACGCCGAAGACACATTTCTTTGGATTTAGTCGAACATTGAACTTCTCCATTCTAATAAAGATTTTTGACAAGATTTCCAGGTGTTCTTCTCGTGTGTGAGATTTGGCAAGTAAATCATCAACATAATCTTCCATGAATGTATGCATCATATCATGAAAAATAGTTGTCATTGCTCTTTGATAAGTAGCTCCAGCATTCTTTAACCCAAATGGCATTACATTCCAGCAATAAGTACCCCAAGGGCATGTAAACGCTGTTTTATCTTGATCCTCTGGTGTAATTTTTATCACGGATTTGTATCCACGAAAATCATCCATTAATGAATACATTGCATGGCCGTGATTAAGTCAACAAATGTGTCTATATTGGGCAAGGAAAAGTCATCTTTGGGACAAAGCATTTAAATCTCAAAAATCTGTACAAACTTCAGTCCTTCCATCTGGCTTTGAAACAGGTACAATATTGGAAATCCATTCTGCATAATCAATAGTTCAAATGAATCCAACATCCAAAAGCTTCTTTAATTCTTCTTTGACCAATAATGCAACATGTGGATGCATTTTTCTGAGTTTTTGCTTTACAGGTTTTGCTCCTGGTTTAATAGATAAATGATGCATTATCAGATTAGGATCTAACCCTGGCATATCAACATATGACCAAGCAAAGTTAATTTGATTATCCTTCAAGAATTGCATGAATTTCAGAACTTCTTCAACTGTTAATGATGCTGCAAGTTGCAAAACTTTTGGCTGCTCTGGTGTACTTATGTTGATTGATTCTGTTGGTTCGATCAAAATAGAAGATCTTTCATGATAATACTTGGGAAGAGTGTCAAGTTTCTCATCCTTTAGTGCCTCAGAAAGGTTTTCACTGTCGGATTCACTCTTTATTTTTCTCTTGTTTTGATCTATCACTGCCTTTTTTCGGTTTTCACCAATAGATCCATCTTTTATTTCATTTATTTTGTAGCTAAGAGACTTGACACCTTCCTTATCAAAATCATGAGTATAAGATTCTTGAATGAAACAATTGTCTTCTTCATTTGAGGAACAAAGGAAATTTATAATGTCCTCATCATTATTGAATGTAGGAATGTGGATGGGCGCATTAATGTCCCAATCTATAAGTTCTGGATAAACTAAAGGCATAGGATCATTAGGTTGGGTAAGGTCTTGAATTGTCAAAGTCATGATATGGTTATCATCCTCATGGTAGACAAGGTCTATGATGGTATTTTCCTGTTGATCGTCAATTGTGCTAGAATCTGATTCTTCCTCACTTGAGTTATGATCGCTTTGTAAAACAAAATCAAGTGGAGGCCTTGAGCCTTCTCCTTGTATAAGAACAGGTGCATATTTGTGTATTGCATCAACTTGTTTATCCCTCCAAAATTCATCATTATAAATGGTGTCCCATTCATATTCATTAGAATCAGTATCTGAACTATTTTGCAATTGGAAAACTGATTCATGAGATTTATTTGACACTAATCCTCCTTCATGAGTTAATTGTGCTTGCTAAGTAGATTCTTCTTTATCTTTACCATATCCAAGTCCTGTTTTATCACTTGAATGCTTTGAAATAGGTTGAACTGGTTCCACAATTCCTTCTCTTTGTTTCCCTATAGGACCATTCCCTTCATAGCCCATCTTTTGCATGATAGCGTACCCCTTACCATATTGTTCTTTAGGCAACTTAATGTGCAAGAGAGATTCATCTTCATCTTTGTATAGCCAATTTAGGATGTCCCTATCTTCAGCTTATTCTTCAGTGGTATTAGCTCTAATGAATTTTCCATCAAACTTTGTGATTGGCACGGAAGTTTGAGATGTAGAAGCGGTTGCAATCTTTTGATTTGATAAAGTTGGCAAACCATGTGATCTTGGAGAAGGAGGTAAAGTAGAGAGAGATAGTGAATATTCACCTACCCCTTTGTCTTTAAACTTCAGCTTAGTATCAAGATTCTTTGTCAATTCTTGCAATTGGACTTGTAGATTGGAAGAAGAAACAGCAAGAGCTTCCCTATTGTGTGGCACAAAGACATCTTGAGTTACTCTAAGATTTGAACAAGTTTGGGTACTATTGTAATCAGCTTGTATAGTTATTTCTTGTCCATCATATGGAAACTTGATACATTGATGATACATTGATGGAATTGCTTGCATATCATGAATCCACGGACGACCCAAAAGTATGTTGTAAGAAAGATCTCAATCTAGAACCTGACAAAATGTTTTCTTCACAACAGGTCCCACTCTGATAGGTAGCAATATTAATCCTTTAGAAGCTCTTTCTTCATCATCATATGCCTTGATGGTTATCTTCCTTCGTGGATCAATTTCATTTTCTGATATTCCTAAGGCATTTATTAACTTTAAAGTACAAATATTCAAACCGGCTCCTCCATCTATTAAGACACGTCTAATTCGATGTTTATGGATCATGACTTCAAGATAGAGCAAGGAGTTATGTGGATGTGTCATGGAAGCATCATCTTTGTCGGAAAATGAAAGACAAGTGGGGGAAGACAAATGTCCCACCATGGCTTGGAATCTGTTTACATCTAAATCAGTATCAACAGTTGTGTTTACAAGAGCTTCTTCTAAAATATTCTTGTGTATGGGGGATATTTTGAGAAGTTCAAGGATGGATATTTGAGCTGATGTTTTTCTCAATTGATCAACCAGATTATACTGACTAGGAGGAGAAATAGTTGTTTTAGATGAACTTCCTTTTAGAACAACTTTTGCTTGACCTCGTGTTGTCACATTAACCTGTTGATATTCTTGTTTTCCTTTGATTTTGATAACATTAACCCGATGATCATTTGTGTGGATGTGACAGATTATATTGTCTTCAACGTTATGTATACTTTTGGCTTTGGTATCCGATGTTTCCCCCTTTTGATAGTTTGGCAAAGGATCTTTGAATGCTTGATGATCGTCATTGGTATGATGTCCCTCAATTGTAATGGTACCATTGTCAATTAAATCTTGTACTAGATTTTTCAAAGCTTGACAATTGTTCGTTCTATGACCCTTACATTGATGATAATTGCAATAATACGAGTCATTCCATGATGGTGGTTTGACTCATGGCTCATAATCTCTTTGTGGTGGTAAGGTGATAACCTTATTATCAAGAAGCTCCTTGAGAGCAGACTCAAGAGATTGACCCAAAGCGGTAAAAGTCCGTCAATTTGAAAAGAATGAAGGTCTAGACGGATTTGATGTTTGTGCATTGCCAAGATTATTATTGAAATTACCACAATTTTGATTGGTATTTTGATTGGTCATGTTTTCTTGCTTAGAAATTTGTCCTTGTTGATTATTGTTTCCTTGTTGAGTTGTATTTCCTTGTGGATTGTTTCGTGGAGCATTTGATAGATTAAAAACAGATGGTCTTGTCTGTAAATTATTTGCATCCACTATACCATCATTGACAACATTTTTGTTTCTGTTCCAAAACCTTGTTTTATCGTTGTTGTTTTGATTTGATGTACTTGGATTATCAAGTTTTATGACTCCCCTTTTAACCAAGGATCCTTCAATGGTGATTACGTTTTCAATCAATTTTTCAAAGTTATGAGGACAATGAAGGTTAAGCCTATAACTTAATTCTGGATCAAGGCTATTAATAAAGATATCCATCTTTTCCTTTTCAGGAATAGGATGAGAATATCGTGCAAATAACCTTCTCCACCTTTGCAAGAACGTAGTGAAGGGTTCTCCTACTTTTTGTTTCACTTTACAAAGATCAAGCATTGTTATCTGGTGTTGAATGTTGTAGGAGTATTGTGATATAAACTGATTTATCAACTCCTCAAAAGTTTTGATAGGTGGAGTGATTTTTGAAAGCCACTCCATGGATTGTACACCTAGACTTCGTGGAAATAATTGCATCAAGTAAGTATCGTCATAGGCGAATTCAAGACTCATGTTTCGGAAATCCCTAACATGGTCAATGGGATCGGTTTTTCCATTATACCTATCATACTTAGGAATTTCGCAATGTTTTGGAAATGGGATCATTTGAAGACTCCTATCAAATGGATAAGGAGATATGTCTTCCAAAACATATTTCTTTGTTGTACCTCCTTGCATTTCCTTTATTTGCCCTTGTAATTCTTTTATCTGTTGGTTAAGAGCACTAAAGTCATTAGGAGGAGTTTCAGGATTTTGTTTAATCCCTTCTATGTCAAAAGTGTGAGGCAACTTAGCTCCTTGATTAGCTAATGAAAGAAAATATTTTTCTTTGTTACGTTCTAAAATTCTTTCCATAAGAGTATGGAATTGGGGATCTTGTT